>JBBMKD010000001.1:43454327-43485359 GCA_037834095.1 Argya squamiceps | reverse complement strand
GGGGCAGAATCCCCTCCCTGGCCCTGCTTTGGATGCAGCCCAGGACACCTTTGGCTTTCTGGGCTGTGAGTGCACATGGGTGGGTCATGTCCAGCCTCTCACCCACCCTCAAGTCCTTCTCAGCAGGGCTGCTCTCCATCTGCTCATCCTCAGCCTGTGCTGACACTGGGGGATGTCCCAACCACGGTGCAGCACCCTGCACTTGGTCTTTGTCCTTTATCTGGACTTCTGTGAAGCCTTTGACATGGCTAAGATTCCCATACACTCACGTCAGGCTTACCCAGTTCCTCTGGATGGCATCCCATTGTTCAGGTGTGTCACTGCACCCTCAGCTTGGTGTCATTTGCAAACTGGCTCTGGATGCACTTGGTGCCTTTGTCTATTAATTAATGAAGACATGAAATAACACCTGTCCAAATATGGACCCCTGAGGGAGACCATTTGGCACCAGTGTTTATCAGGACTCTGAATCGTTGGCCACTACCCTCTGGATGCAAGCATCCAACCAATTCCTAATCCACCTAAGAGTCCGCCTGTTGAATCCATCACTTTCCAATTTGGAGAGAAGAACATTGTGGGGAATCCTGTCAAAGGCTTTACAGAAGTCCAGATAAACAGCATCTGTGGTCCTTCCCTTATCCACTGGTGTAGTTACTCCATAACAGAAAGCCACATGGCTGGTCACACAGGATTTCCCCTTAAGAGCTTCTCCTAATAATACCCCAAACTCCTCACACTCCATGAATATCTGAGACCTACCAGTTAAGAATTACATGATTCCAAAACAGATGCACACAAATACTCAAATTAGGCTTCTCACAGCCTGTAATAGTTGCACAGTACCACATATTTTGATAAAGGAATTAAGAACTTGCTTGCATAAAATCTGCTGTTAGAAGTGAATGAACCAAAACTACATGTTTTAATTTTAAAGTTCTCACAGTAATGTACCAACTTGACACTAATTGTGAAGATTCTTGGTACTGCAAACTGCTCCTCCTCCCCAAATTAAACCAGAACATACAACTTGCTACCCATATTCTTCTCATTTTCAAACACATATCTAAACACAAAATACAACAGTATGTAAACAAATACAGTATGTTCTGCCATTAAAGTATAAATTTTATCATTCAATCTCAAAATTCCATGTTTATTTCATAACTCCATGTGCAGTGTAAGTTATACTGGTTGTGTGGGAATGTCTCATTTCAAAGTTAATCTCCTGCACTTTTGTTTCTTCAAGAGACAGTATTCAACGTTTCTTCAAGTCTTTCCATGGCTTCTGGGCATGCCTATATTTTTAGTAGCTTGCAAACCTATCCTGTCCCTTTTGGTACAGCTGTGGCAAAAAAATAACGCTCATGTTACATTTCCAGTTAGGCTGTTTACATACGCACGTTTCCAGCTTTGCTCTTCACACTCAGGAACAGCCATCCCCAAAAGCATCAGAGCTCAGCAACCAGTGAGAAGATACAAGCACACATGATGTACATTAAAGAACTTTACAACACAGCACTGCAATGCCTCCTCTCTGGGACCACTGTTTTTTAAAAATGGGAAGAGATGAAGAATGAGCCCCGAGCAATGTGCAGCACTGGGGCCACTCACATATTCAAGTGTCCATCTCAAAACCAGAAAGGTAAATTTCTTGCTAGTAAAACAGCACTGTCAGAACACTACCCCTATAAACTCAGAGCAGCACATACCAAGCAGAAGAACCCAAATAATAAAACCCCCCAAATCCCCATATTATACATCATCCCCTGAAATATTTAATATTTCAGAGCTATCCTATTATACTATAAATACTGTGATTAACATTTAAACCTTCTAGCCAGCATTAGCAGCACTTCAGAGCTAAGCTGGCTCTGCAAAATGTAAAAAACACTTAAGCATCAAGTTTCTTGATTTAGAATTATTTTTAAACACAATTACGACTATCTTAACAGTCTTAAAAATAAATTTAAAACAAAACAAGTAAATAAAATGAAAGCATAAAATTTAACACATGGAAGGATGAAAGTAATTTTTTGAATCCTATACAGTGGAGATGAGACATAGTGCAAATACACAGCCAAACTGTCACCAGTTAGAGCCTTCTCACAGCAATGTCCTATCTGTATGTTCTGCATATTTTTTAAAGTTTCAATTACATACAAGTGAGCTTTTATTAAAAAACCCCATAAGTCAAGGACCAGTGAAGTCTGAGTGATGTGCTTGCTATTAATATACTTCAGATACAACCGAAAGGAAAAATAGAAATTATTAACAATTTAATTTCAATTATATTTTTGTAAGTAATAAATAGGTATTGCTACTACAGCAACATCAAAAAGAGACAGTAGTAAAAGGTCCGTGGCAGATAGTTTTTTCTCACTGGCATTAATTTCACTTCTAAAAGTTTTTGTTGCTTATGTGTTCTTAGGAGAAGTAAACACATGCTATTAGTAACAGCATAAACTTAGGAACTATTAATGTTTATTTAATTTTCATTTATAAGTAAAGAAGTCGTTACCTGCTTGTATTCACCAAGGCAGTTCTGACAGCAGAATCTTTTCTGCTGACCATCAATAGTAAGGACATTGTTTCCAGCTCCTTTACTGGGCAAATACTCCCCACAATGCTCACAGCAATTCATTATTAAACCATTTGCCATCCTGTATCTATTGAAGCAATGGTCACTGCACAGCTTATGAGTCATATTTTTAAAGCTAACTTCGTGACGAATCTAAAAAATAAAAATAAAAAAGTATTCTATCATTAGACAAGCACAAAGTTGCCAGAAGCTAGAAGACCAACCAGAAGTCTTACATTCAAATAACCATCTCACTATTTGGAAACCTGTAATGACCATGAAATATATAATCAGAAAGGGATGTTTCTGTTGTCTCTGAAGTTCTAGGAAAACACTCAAACTCATCTACCCTTTAGCCTGGAAGGAAAGATCAGAGGGAAGGATGTGGCAATTGCACATGAGAGTAGAATGCTAATTTATGCAATTTTATAAAATGGTCAATTTACAGGTGAAGAACCTGACATATGAAAACTGGCCAAACAATATGCTGTGTACAGCAGTAGCCTAAACCAGCTGTAGCCTGAGCTCAGTAATCAAGAAGGCATCAAGAATAAATAGATGAGAATAAATAAATTCATAAGAATTCAAAATTACACATATTCTACAGATCTCTAAAATCATCTGCATTACCTTTAAAAACCAAACAGAAAAAAACTATGTAATACAGTGGATCTTGACATTTTTCCATCAGCAATTCTTTTAAGTGAGAGATCTAGGTTACAATTACAAGATTCTATGCCTCACAGAACATATTATCAGCAAAAGGCACTTCAAGTTTCTGAAACAAATACCAACCTTCAACCTATCAACTTTCTTCCTTCAGCTGCTCAGCTGCTCTTTGTGAATATTAAGCCTGCATGTTTTAATATCTCAAAATACTGAAGATTTTACATTTTCTTTTCAGTTCTCTTATTTCAGTATATAAGCTATTAATATGTCATTGAGAAAGACAAAAAACAGTCAACCAGACCTCAGTTAGTTTACCACAGATTGTGCATCTTGATTTATTCAAGGCTCCTTTTGAGGGATTCTGTTTATCTTCATAGAAGGATAAACATGACGTACTGCAAAACTCCTGGAAAGACTCACTTGAATCTACTTGAGCAACAATGGTACCCTTCATTGTTGTTATATCTCTGAAAAAAAAAAAAATTAAAAAAAGCTTATGTATAAATACATACATAACCAAGAACACTTCACATGTTATATAAGATTCATTCTTCTCCAGGCTTACATTTCAAAACAGTTTTTTGAGTGTAAAGTTGTTAATCACAGGATGAACACTAAGTCTGATAATATTTTTACAACAACTGTAAATAAGTCTTTACTGTGTAAACCCCTTCCTTTTTCCTTTGAGTTATTTTTTACCATTAAATTATTCTAGAACTAAGCAGTACTAATGCAGCATCAGATGTAGTTATGCAAACTCAATTTTATACAAAAAAACTAACACAGCAAATTTGAACTAGCCATTTTATAATGGCTTTTCCTTTTACACAAAAGATATACGTAAGTTTCATATGCAAAATTCAAATTTATAATAAAAAGCACTAAATGGGCTCGTTTGTAGGTACCTCCACCATTTCCAGCATTAATCTCAGGACAGACTGAGAGGAAGAGAGAAAGTTGTATTCTCGTTTCTCAAACTTATGAACAATCAAAAATCTTAGAACTCTACCACAAATGTCCCCTAGAAGTTCTATCATTCAAAATTTACAATTTAATTCCATCATTCCTTTAAAAAGTTCCAAAGTATCTGAGCAGTTTATGCAGCTGCCCATGGAATTGTGCCAATATAACACCTTAAATCAGAAACCCAACCATCAATAAAAGTAATCTGAAATCAAATCAACCTTGTTCTAACCAGACTCCCACTGTCCCAACCTAATAGACACCATATATTAGAAGAAGAAATAAAAGCCTCCTCCTTTGCCTTCTAAGCAAAAAACCCACAAAAATCTAAAACCTATTACTGACATACAGGAAACGCTATTGGGCAGAATATATAAAATATTGATTGGGCACATCTGGATCACCAGCTGGAAAACACAGGCCTCACACACTCATACCTATAAGCTTTAAAACTAAGATAGGTAAAAAACACGGGAGAACAGGGAAAATGCAAGTAGACATACTTCTTTGAAAATAAACTTGTAAGCCCTGATATGAGCACTTGCAAGCTTGCCTTCTTCCATCAAGGGGAAATCAGCAGAGTTTGGCTTACCCTTTGGAGAACTACTAGAATTTGTCTCAGGGAGTGCTATCACTCCTGATCTGCAAAACAACAGCAGAGCTCCTGCCCTGAGGAGCTTGCTATTTATGCAGTTACAGAAGAGTTCAGAGGAATGCAAGAAAAGGGATTTTTATTAAAATGCCTAAGAATTTTGAGTTTTCCTGTTGGGTTATACAGAGGAACAGTGCCACAGAGGAACAATTTAGTGCATATACTATCTTCTATTTATCTGTGATTGGGTAAAAAACATCATAGTGGTGGAAAAGTAAAGACTAACAGCATCTAAAAAACTGTCAAAGGTGACTTCACAAAGTTTCTCTTTAACCTTAAAAGCTAGAAATAAGGTGTTTTCCTCATAATTCAAAAATAAAGCCTCTTCATTTAGGGCAGTTTTGTATCTGGCCTCTTGCAATACACAGCTTAAGTATCTCCAAAGTGGCAAGGGAACATGCTTTTGGCCATGATTTCAATCAGGAAAGATTTGTCTACAATCTTTATCTTTACAGGTCATGCAGCTAGCTGAATATGGTAGTCACCAGACTATGTCTAAAAAAAAACTAGTGTATAAACACATAACAAGCCAATAGAAAAAGCAAGGATTACTTTTAACTAGACCTGTAGAGGGAAGTTTGAGCTTTTAAACCTACTTTAAAAAAGCTAGAATACCTTACATTTTCTAGGTTTTCAGGGCACCAAGGTATGAATTTGCAGGATATCAGTGTATTCCATAGCTTGTTTTTACTGAGTGCCAAGATAAAAAAAAAGACCAATAGCTTGCATCTGAATACTAGCCACTAATCCAGCACACTGGACAGTGATGTAAAAGGTTTTTTTCACTAGTTTAAATCTGTGATTGAGCAAAGACCATGCTCTCTGCAGCACACACTAACAAAGTCAGTCTTTATTAAAAGCTCTCTTTAGTTCAGCAAAAATTCATCCTTTACCCAGTGTCACTGCAGGATGTACCAGACTGAGAATATGAAAAAGTGCAAAAAGCTCAGGACACAGTACACCGAAAGAAAAACACAGTAAAGCCAGTCTGTACACAACACCACAAGAACACAATTACAGAAGACTTCTTTTTGGCAACTTCAAGTCTGGCAAATCATGAAAAACTACAAGTCAAACCTTACCAGTAACTTAGAATAAACCACTTCTAGCTGTGCTTTGTACTCCTTCTGTACTGCCTGCTTAAGGTATCTTCAGCTGCAAAACTGCCAGTTGCCCCACTTATGGGGAAAACCTAAGGCTATTCCTATCCCTGTATGACCAAGAATGGAAGAACTCCGAAGTTTCTTCCAGCTTGTTGAAAGTATTACTTTCTCATCCTTTTAAAGCCTCTTGATTTTACAACATCCCTATCAATCAAAATGAGTGCTTTCTCACACAAAACAACGTCTACTTTTTCAAAAAGGACTTCATATATGAAGTATATCTTCTCACAAGGTATGGCACAACTTAGACACCTTGTCTTTAAAAAGAAACAAATTATTTTTAGCATACTGGCTTTCAATAAAACAATATCCCCTACTGTGAATTCAAAAGCTAGTATTATTTTGTTAGACACTTCAACAATTCAACATTTCCAAACACTAAAGCAATACTATAAAAAGCACTTCTATAATCAGATTTTATATCATTAATGGAGCAACTCTCACGCATACATAAGAATCTTACGTAGTACCGGATTTAGGTGCTAGAGTACAGCAAAATACAAAACTCACTTTCTGCACATGACACAAAGTTTCTTTGGAGTGGGTTTGTGTGAAAACGATGAGAGGCAGGTAGTGGAACAGAAAAGGTGAGCAGATCCTTTTCGCTGATACGCAGTTTGTCCCTTTTGCAAAGGCTTTTTGCAGTTTGCACATGTGACTTTAACCTGCTTAGAAGGCTGCTGCTGGGCAGAAGGCTGGAAAATTTGCTTAGGAAGTGATGCTACGGGTGACAAGGAATCCACACCTGGTTGCTTCTGATTCCTAGGAAAGGAAGCTGACTGGGATATCCAAGAATCTTCAAGACAAAAAACCCAAACACAAAAGTAAATCAAGAGACAGATACATATGTACAGAATGGTATTCACAGATGCATGATCATAAATTCATTTTCCTGTGGGAACGATCACAGAAGAAAGATATTTTAACTTGAGGTTTAATGTAAAAAATCCTGTTTAATGGTACCACTCTCCATTGCTACAAAGCTTCAGAACATGAACAAGTTTCTTGATGGTCCCATCCTACACCTAGTGATAGGTTTTGCAGACTTCAATTCGCCTGCACTGAGTTTGCAAGCTGGCAATCTTATCTTCAGACAAACAAAACTGCAATTAAAAAAAAAAAGAGACCAACAGACAACAGGGAATTTCTAAACCAATGTTTGAGACAAACTTTGCAAATTTAGATCTGAAATTTCCATTAGTTATTTTGTTCTAAAGCTTTAACAAGCATCATGTGTCCAGTCTCTGTGATAAATGCTAGAACTAGCTCCTAGTCATGCCTGCAGCCAGAGAACTATACTTTATAGCAGTGAACTTGCGAAGTCACGAGAGAGATGTCTTCCTCAGTAGTAATCAATGAACCTAGAAAATAATATGTTTTAAGTTCTGGCAATACAGAGATTCGTGTCCCCATGTTTGAGACTCCACTAGTTTTCTATCTCTATTTTTGGAAAATAAACTACCATGGAACAAAGTAATCTTTACCCTTCTGTAGCATAACCTGCTATAGGAGTAACTGACATAAACAAGAATGTAAGCAAAACATTTTTTCTGAAAGAAATACATCTATAAACATCATATGTTAAGATTACATGCTCCATATCTTGGTCAGGAGCAGAAGATATAGGTCTGGGGAAGAAAAGAAATCCTCCAACAAAATATCATTTCTAGGTTTTTCTCTGGAATTTAAGCTTTTATTTAAAGTGATTATCATCAGAATTTAGAAATGTTTACCTTATGAAGGCTGCCACTAGTAATGCATTACTTAAGCATGAATTAAAACTGAATAGAACCTATTTTGCATTATAAAAAACATTTGCACAAATTTTCAACAGTGTGCCAGTTGTACCAAACACTGTGACAGCACCTGGGACTTACCTAGCCTTGAATCATCTTACTGCAGTGATTCAGAGTATTTCTGGAGTGTTATTACAACTAATACCCAAATATAAGAAAGGTTATTTTAAATTCTGTGACTTCAGATAACAAAAACATTAACCTACAGACATGAGCAACCGCCCATACCTTCTTCTTAAGGGACATTACTTTGGTCTATAATCATTCATTAAGGAGAAGGAACCCTTTCTTCTTATTTTCTGCATTCCTTTCTTTCCCCAAAGGATTTTATTAACAACATATTCTGATGCATAGCTTTAAAATCCATTTAAGGACAAAGTTCCAAGAACACTTGTTAGTGCAACAAACAACATACATTCCTTAGCAGGTAAAAGACAAATTTCTGGTGTGACTTTTTAGCTGTCAAGGATATCCTACTACTCGATACAAGCTGGAAATTTACCTGTTGCAGTGCTTGAAAGTAAACAGAAGACCTGGAATGAAGAGGTGAAGGGAAAAGGACACAAAACAAAACACATTTCTCTTTAAAGCACTGAAGTTGTTAACTTTGAAGGCATGAATATCCTTACTGACAAACTAAGAAGCTACCAGAGTGCTTAGAATTAAAATTAAGTGCCCTCTTTAAACTTTTTTATACTTCTCCTACTTCAAATATATAATATCATGGTAACACCTTAACACCTCAAAACATTTGAGATACTCTTTTCTCTTAGATTTCAAGTGAAAGCATTGCCTCTCTTATCAGGAATGCACAGCATGTGCAATAGAGTTACATCTGTTTGTAATTCCAGTAGCTCTCAACTGCCACTCATGAAAACTTGACTTTGCTTGCTACTCATCTGCCTGTGAAACTTTCAGGAGGACTAACACCTAATTAAGGTAGATATTAATATCTTATTAAGGTTATTTCAATTATTCCTTATTTTCTTAAGGCCTCAGATAGCCTCCCTCGATATTTTGTTGCATTTCTCCTGCCACAAACACACCAGAAGAACATCTAAAGATCTTGAATTTTTTTTTCTTTTACTGTTTCCATATCCCAGCTTCATAGATATCCATTTTTATATTATGCCTTTTCTTCACGTCTCACTTCTCAGCCATGTTACCTCCCTTGCTTTAAGTTCTCTACAAAGGATCTGTAAATCCAGTTTTCATGTCCTTGAACCGAGGTGTATCACACTCCCTTAGTTAATTCCAGGTGAGTTTTCGTACCTCACTACCTGATGTCTTCATCCTTCAGGTTCCTACCTGCAATTCTGTAATGGCCAAGTTTATGAGACTATACAGCTTTGTGTTCTACTTGTTACTGTTATGGCTTTTCAGGTTTCTCCCCTTCTTTCTTGCTCATTCCTGCTCCAAAGTGCTATAAAATTATCTTTTCCTGTCATTTATACCATTTATTTGCAGAGTCATTTTGCAAAAATTAAATCTTTTTTAAAAAGCTGAAAAAATGTGTCAGTACAACTTGGGGCAGAGGTGAGGAAGAGGACAGTACTGAAGTTTTACAGAGGTAGACAGCTCCTGAAACACACTGAGCTACACGTCTGCATTAATAACCTGGTTCAGATCAGGGCAATTGTAAACTGCATCCTCAATTTGCGAGGTGCTGGCTCTTTCTCTGGAGCATTTCTGAAGCACAAAAACAAGATTCCATTGAGAGAAACAAAACCTAAGTTCCACTCCAAAGCACACCTACATGGAGTTCATCTACCTGGACCTCTCCTGACACCTTTGCTATGCACCATGTTCTTGCTGCTGAATTGGAGACAAATTTTTGATGGATAATGAATTGGCTGGCTGACTGCATTCCAAGAATTACAGCTCATGGCTCAGTGTCCAAGTGGAAACCAGTAACAAGCTCTGTCCCTCAAGGGTCTGTGCTGGGACTGACATTATGTAGTATTTTTTTCAACAACACAGAGAATGAGATTAAGCAGACCCTCAGCAAGTTTACTGGTAACAGCAAGCTGAGTGGTGCAATTGATAAGCCAGAGGGGAGAGCATGCCATCCAGAGGGACCTTGACAGCCTGGATGAATGAGCCCATGGAAACCTCAGAGCTCAACAAGGCCAAGTCCAAGGTCCCTCAGGGCAATCCTCAATATCAATACAAACTGGGGGCTGAAGGGATTGAGGGCAGCCCTGTGGAGGACTGTGGGGGACTGGTAGATGGAAAACTGGACATGAGCCAGCACCTGGGCTTACAGACCAAAAAGTCACTCATATGCTGGTCTGTGGTGATTCTGTCTCTCTTCTCTGCTGAGACCCCACCTGGAATATTGCATCTAGCTCTGAGATCCCCAGTACAAGACAGAAAAGGGCCTGTTAAAGCAGGCACAGAAGAGGGTTACATAAAATGACAGAAGGCTTGAACACCTCTCCTGTGAAGAAAAGCAAAGAGTTGGGAGTTGCTCTGCCTGGAGAAGAGAAGGCTAGGGAGACCATATTGAAGACTTTCAACATATAAAGGGGGGTTACAGAAAAAGATGCAGTGAGATTTGTTAATAAGACCTGTAGTAACAGTACAAGAGACAGTACCTTTAAATTGAAAGAGGGTAGGTTTACACCGGACATGAGGCAAAATTCTTTTACGATGAAAGTGGCAAGACACAGGAACAGGTTACCCAGAAAAGCTATGGATGTCCCATCTGTGAGTGTTCCAGGTCAGGTTGGATGGGGCTTTGAGCAACCTCATCCAATGGAAGATTGTCCCTGCCATGGCAGGGTGGTTGGATGAGGTGATCTTTAAATGCCCTTTCCAATCCAAATCATTTTATCATAGGCACTCCAATGCTTACAAGGGACATTAGACTCTAAATGAGTGTGTTGGACAGAAGTTTCTCTGTTATGCACCTACTGCTTCATATAGAGAAGAGGCACCTACTCAAAGAGAACAGACTAACACTGATACAGAAGAAATCTTCCAAACCACATACATAACCACAGAATCATTTAGGCTGTAAAATATGCTTAAGATCATCAAATGCAACCATTAACCCAGCACTCCCACTAAACCATGTCCCTGAGTGCCATATCTACATCCCTTTTAAATATCTGCAGGGTTGGAGACCATTTTCTTGGGTACCTTGTTCTACTACTTAATAACCCTTTTGGTGAAGACATGTTTCCTAATGTATTATCCCACTGAGCTTATTTTATTCTAGTCACAGATAAGGTAGTGATTGGCATGAAGGGAATCAAGATCTTTCATACATATTAAGCTAAAAGACTAAGCAGTGCCACCACTAGCAAAATACTTTAATCAAAAATTCTATAATCAATTTATTTCACTGTTTATTTTCAGCCTTTTAAGGAAACATTCAAAATTGCAACTTACCCGGATTATGATGGGTCACAGATTCTCCGTTTTGAAATACATCCCCAGCCGCGTTCATTCTACCAGGATTGAAAGGTCCTACACCAGTCTTGGTCTGTGAAGTCAAAGATGGGGTGTATGTTTGCAAATTAACACCAAAATTATCTGACTGCAGTCCGTTAGATACATCTCCCAAGCTGGCATTCTGCAGTGACGTTACACGTGTAATCATTAGGTTCATGTCACGCCTGTCAGCATCGCTTTCTAAACGACCGCCACTGACAGAGCTCATAGCACCTCTTTCTAATGTAGTAACATTAGCAATCTGAATTTCAGAGTCTGGTTCTGTGGTTATACCACTATTACCTATTCCTGAATTTACCTTACTTCTTGAAAAACTGGAAGGTGAGAATTCCAGCTCGTTGGTTCTGTTTTTACACTCTGGAAGCCTTCGTTCATTAAAACTGGAAGCATTCTTCTCTTGGCCTTGATTTGTCTCAATGTCTTCTTCATCATCAATAATAATAGTTTCACTTATACTCCCCTTTCGAGAATTTAAGTCTTTTGGAGAAGGAAGCATTTTGCAATCATTTCCTTTAAGTTCTTCATTTTTAGATGATGTAAATGCAGTGCTCCTTTGGTCTGCTACCAGCGACGTAGAATTTTGTGGAGGTTGTATGGGTTCGATAAAAACTACATCATCATCATCTTCTATAGGCAAGTTTTGGAATTTACTAGGTCTAGAAACTAAAGAACTTGGTGGCCCTCCAAATGTATTTCCTACATTTGCAAGACCTGCTGCCATGGTGGTATTCCCTAGCAGACTAGGAGTATGTTCAGACAAGTCTAATCCTCCCAGAGGACTCGTGTCCATTCCAGATCTGCTGTTTGAAGAAAAACATAAATCAGGAAAAAAACCCCATCCAATTTCAGAGTAAGACACAGCTTTTCAGCAACAGTTCTCGAAAATAACTATAGAATTAATAGTTCCAGCTTTTAATTTTCTTTCTGAGATAACATGAAAGAAAATAAAGTTTTTCTATGCTCTTCTTTCAAAGTCTTAACATCCATTTACGTCCTAATCCTATACTAGCAAAATATATACAATCACTACACATCATAATGTTTTATCACTACGTACACACACAGGAAACTGAATTTTCAGTGCTATTTATTACATGATCCTGATCTCTCAGTCCCTTTCCCACCCCACATATGCAAGCAATGATCTTCTAACACAGTTTTTGTTAGAGTGCAAAGCAAGATCAAGAGTTAGGCACACAGGAAGAAAAACTGAATTCCTATTAAATTTGGCCCTATTAGGAATGTTAATGACTTTGAAATTCAACTGGTTTTCCCCCAACCCCACAGTGCCAGATCTCCTTAGGTAGCCACAAGATGACTGGAACAAAGAAGTACAGAAGAGATATATAGGAAACCCTTGGACATGACAGGAATAGATACATTATTGAGCATCAAAAAGTGGACAGCAACCTCTCATCTGTAACCACTACAGACTGGCAGCTCATTTGAAGTCCTGACTTATTACCTCACGCTCCCACAACTTTCAGTGACTTTGTCTTATTTCTTTTAAGAGCAAGCAGTGTTTATTCAGGCTACTTCCCAACAGCTACTTTGCCTGGAGAGATCTGTTTGCTTTTAGTAATTGTTCAGTTTAGGGAATCTGTTCTTCGTAACTGTCAATTCAACCATGAATTAAAAATCATAAAAGTCAACCTGGATATAATCA
The DNA here is from genome assembly GCA_037834095.1 of Argya squamiceps. NCBI lineage: Eukaryota > Metazoa > Chordata > Aves > Passeriformes > Leiothrichidae > Argya > Argya squamiceps. Next base: position 43,472,413 of record JBBMKD010000001.1, on the reverse strand, counting down.
AAGCTAAAAGACCTAAGATAGCTCTAAAAAACATCTATACTAAAGATCAGTAAGTTAAACTGATCTTGATACAATACTACAAGAAAAATACAGACAATTATAATTTGGGTATGTCTTGGAGTATAAGCTCATGTGTGACATTACTGCATTTGTGTGGAAAGTTAAAAGTAGCTATCTGAACTTTTTTATATAAAATCTTCATACAAGAAGGTAAATACAAGAAGTAGAAATATCCTGCTCATCTATACTTACCCATCCAGAAATCCACTGCAGTCTGTTTACCTTAATAAGTTGCTCCAAGCACTTTTGTTTTCTTTCGTGTGGGGAAACTGCTCTTGTACCAACTTGGTGCCTTTCACAAAAGTACTGTGTTCTGAAACAGGGTTGAAACAAACATTAGCTACCAAAAACCATTTCCTCATCTCAAGCATCATCTACCAGCTATGTTCCTTAAGCCAACTTTGTTCTAAATTTACAGTTAAGTTCAAACCTGACTTTCAGCACTGTGATCATACAGTAAGAGAGAATGTGAGTCTATTCAATCCCTGCTGTGAATAAAGCAGCAACAGTATTGTTTGAGATCTTCTGCTCTGTCACTTCACATTTCCAGAAGGCTTCATAGAGGGGAAAAATATGCCATGTCTGGTAAGAAACAGACACACATAACTGCAACTGAGTAATCAAACAGTAGAATTAAGAAGTATACTGTAGCAGAATATTAAGGAAATAAATAATTCAAGTAAATTGAGCAATTGAGAAAAAAATCTTAGCAGCTACATTTCCTTCTTTTTTATCAAGTCAACCTCCTTGCTGCCTGTAGCAGAATACGCTGTGCTAAAATTAAAATATAAAAGGAAAACTACAGGACAAAATCAGGCCTACAATGCAATATAAACCTTACACTGCTAATATTTTTCCACTTGTATATATGCATTGCAGTGATACTTAGCACAGATTCAGGCATCCATAGCGTGTATTAACACATGTGATCCCTCACCAGAGACTGAAAATGTTTAAAGTTCAAGCACCTGTTTATTCTTCAGGTTTTATAACAGCCATTAGGTTTTCCAGACTTGGCAGCATTTTTAAGAGAGATCATCAACTTGTGTAGTTACCTACTGTTTGAGGACAGCCCTTAAAATCCCCAGACAGTAAAGATGCTGGGAGGAATAAAGCTTAAATATTCTTCTACACATTTATACTATTCAAGCCCTGGTGTCCATTAACTGAGCAGGAGCAGGGAGGGCAGGACAAAGACCAAACAGCAAAGCTGTGAACCACATTAATCCTAGAAGAGAGGCGACCACCTTTTGCTTCCTTCCTATGTTAGCCTTAGAGTCAAATGCCATTATGTAATAGCATTAGAACCACAATAAAGGTAACTCTGAATTGGAATGAAAGAAGGTTTCTTACCAAAAAAAAAATGTATTATCAATGTAGTTGGCTTGTACCTCCCTGGAAATCAGTCAGTTACACTGAAGATTAATTTAATTCAATATTCTCTTTTACTTTTTCCTCTAAGGCTGAAAAAGTTAGATTTTTCTGCATCTCAGATTTTGCTGAAAAGAATTAATTCAACTTTTAAAGTTCCACAAGTCTATTCTATGTATTTTCTTTCTGTACAAGAACAAAAGCATCACAAGCACATAAAGCTTTTAATGGAGTTTTAAATATACTTTAACAGATGTGAGCAGAGAAAAAATAAGACTCTGCAAAGACTACACCCCAGGCCTGACTCAATATGATTCCTATCTTCACAAATCCTTAGCAGAAAGACAGACTTGGGCTGTATCACAGTACAAGCACATAACATGAAGTTAAGACCCAGAACACGTATCTTTTTGCCTAAATCTATTTACTTTCTCCACAAAGCTCTTAGGTTTTAATGAGCTGTACCATTAAGTATTAAAAAACAAGAAATATCTGTATTTAACTACTATTGCAAATTCATAAGCATAACCTGCATATATGTCCCTGCAAATAGCTCCTACCTCTCAACAACAAAATTACCCATAAAATGTGCAAAATGAGGCAGCTTGTTTTCTACAAGTAGGAGCAGCAAGGAGAAACAAAAGCCACGTAGGCAATGTCACAGTCAGTATTTCTGAATGAAAAACGACCAAAAAAAAGTGACTTAGCAAAAAAAAAAAGTTTAGAATGGAAAACCTCAAAACTGGCAACAGCAAAAGATGCTTTACAATAGAAATACGATAGGATAGAATAGAATAGAAACCTGTGAGATTGATTAGACTGATTACTGGATGAACTGCTGAGATTTGGGGGGAAAAAACTAAACTGAAACAGAAAAAACCCCAACCAACTAACAAAAACAAACCCCAACAACAACAAAACCAAGTAATAATAATAATAATAATAATAATAATAATAATAATAATAATAATAAACTCCACCTCAAACAAAAAATTCCAACCAACAACAACAAAAAAAACCCAACCCACAAACTAGTGAGACCTAGTTTGCAGAAGATGCAATATTCAATCCTGCTGAAGAAGCAGTTCAAGGCTTTGTGGTGGGGTACACAGACACCAAAATCCCAGCTGGACAGGAACAGAAGCACTACCAATATTCAATGGCCCTTCCTGAACCACGCCTTGTGTGTCCCTCTTAACTTATGCTACATCACTCACCTATTAAAAGTCTTCACGCTGAAATAAATTATGATCCCATTGCTTTGTTCAAGGCTTAATTCCTGGAAGAAGTAAGAGACAAAATGCAGGCACTTCTTCAGAATGATGACAACTACTACAGCTCTTAAGACAGCTAAGTAATACTTGCAGCATCAACTCCACTGATGAATGATAAGAGAGTTAAATTTATCATGAATTGCAGAAACCCAGGTGAGGTGCATGACTACCTCAAAAAATAAAAAATCAACTCTGCTTTAACAAAAGCAGCAACTGGAATTTAAATGCCTTTACCAAGTGCCTTTAATAACATGTGGAATGAACGTGACAAAAGACCAAAGTCACAGTTATGTACACTAGAAGCAGAAACACAAAAATCGAAAAGAGTCACAGAAACCTGGCTAAAACTACAGCTCCACCAAAACAGGGCACTGGAAACAGACATCCAAACTAGGACCAGCATGTAGAGATGCTTCCATATAAAGGCTGTAAGCCCAACAACAAAAAAGAAAAAACTTGAAAGAGTACTTTGGAGATAATGCACAACTGAGACATCTTCAAATGTGAATAGATAAGCATAATTTAGGAGACAGTATCCTGAGACACAAATATAGGAACAAAAAGAAAGGGGCTTACTTGCCTCAGCAGAAGAATACTACTTTCTGCTAGAAAAGCACAGTAACATAACTAAATTATTTACCTCAGGAGGTACTGGGCCACATTTAAATTCCACATCCCAAGCAGAAGAAACAGCCCATTAATGGTACACTATCAATCACATCCACTCAACAGTGACACCACAGGTGAGATAATGGGAGTGAGACTGCAATGTAGTAACTGAAGATTTTAACTACTGTTAGTGCAAACTAGGGGGGGAAAGCAAAATCAGCCCACACCCAATGATGGCAAAAATTTTTACAACACAACCAACTTCAACCACCTAGAGAACTCTCTGAAGAAAAAGCAAATCCTAACTCTGAGCCACACAACACAGTTCAAGATTTAACTATCCAGACAGCACCCCAGAAAAGCATACTTAAATTCCCAGGGGAATAAAAAAATAAAAATACAAAAAACCTCATTACTTCAACATCTGGCTTCAGAAAGAACAACCTCGGTGGGAGGAAAAGAAATGGAGCAGCTAGAACAAAAAGCTTGAAAGCATGAAGGCCATTTAAAAACTCGCTGTATTATACATACAACCAGCCCAAAAAGACTCCAAAAACCCCATAAAGACTACTATCAGGAAGTCTCTGACCTACAAAGGTGCTGGAATTGTACTGGGGAGATGTTTCATATACACTTCATATACCTTTTGGTTAGAAACAGGCTACTGACCTATGTCACAGCAAGTTTGTCTAAAATCCCAATTCTTGTCAATTTTACAAGCAGTAAAATTTTCCTGAAGTGAAAGAGTACCCAAGAAGCCTGAACCAGAAAACACAGAATAAATTCTTTGCACTGCTGTTCAGTAAGGAAAAGATCAGGGAAGATCACATCTAAGCTCTCTTTCTATAGGTCAGGTCAGAGGAAAAATATTGCATCAAAGTGCTAACACAAGAGGATTTTAGAACAAATCACTGGGGCCATGTGGCAGTCACTTAAGATTTCAAAAGGCAGTCAGCAATTTTTTATTTCAGTATCTGCAAACAATTACTTAAGCAGAAGGCAAGAACAATTACTCAGACTACAGTCTTACCTCTATCATTAAATAAATTGATGAAATCTACAGCTGAATAAATATACAAAAAAAGTCGGGGAGGGGAGTAACACAAATTTTGCAATGAGACAGTAATGTCTCACAGGACTACTGCCGAAATCTTTTGAAGGGCTCACACACTTCATAGTTCAAACATTTGACCAACCCTGATTAAACGGGTATATCCCACAAAAAGTCTTCCAAAAGGCATTCAAACACTGTACTCAGTGAAGACTCTGGAAATTATCTATAACAAAGATTTTTGAGAAGAGGCTCTCTGGGGGATTCGTAATTATTTGAAGAGAAAAATATCATGTGTCGCTTGTTATCACAATAAAGACAAGTTACTACAGGGGCTCCAAAATAAAATGGCACAGATCAACACATATATGTAAGTCAGCCAAAGAGATAGTGGCTCCCAAAATGAGTGCTTCCTCATCATACAACCTTATTCACAGCAGCTGAAAACACAAACTGATTGTAAAGCAGTGTGGCAGGCAAAATCACCAGTGATAAATGCAAGGTAATGAACGGGGGAAAGAATACACATCATTTAAGATCAGAGTTGTAACTCTCTCACTCTTCCAAATCAAAGCTACTCAATCATCAACAACCAAAGAGGAAAAAAAAAAAAAGAATCAAATAAAACAGAGCACATTTGTTACTACAAAAAACCCATACTTCACCACCACCTTGCTTCTAATGAGATGCTCAGATCACTCACTTTTCAGAGAAAGGGAAAAACAGATGAGTTACATGAACAATTTATACTCATGGAATACACTTCTCATTGAAACGAAAACAACTCAAGGAAGATCCTAAATCTGAATGAATAAAAAAATGCATAGATGACAAGAATTGCCCAGTGTCTTAAAAGAACAAAAAGATGACAAATTAAATAATTAAGAAGCTTTAATAATCTATTGTGCCTGAAAACATTTTCTTCTTAATTGGGAGAGTCACTGCTGTAGAAAGCTACAGAAGTTAGAAACACAATCAGTTCAAACAGGGATTGGGCAAACATGAAATAAATGCACTGATGACCTAAACACAGTGGTTCAAAGGAAACTCTACAAAATTCTTTGCCAGCCAGCTGAAAACCAGAATACACCTGCAGAAAAATCAGGCTGTAACTGAAAAGCTTCTACTCCTAGACATTCCCATTGCAAACAAGTTACCCAATTATCTATTTGCATAGTAGAGCAATTACCCTAACTATGTTGGTTTAGGGCAAATTTGGGAGAAAAGCCCCGAACAGGAAGGTTCCCTCAGGGAAGCAGACTCAAATGGCCCCTCCCCCCAGCCAGTCTGGGAAAACAACTTCTTTGGAGAAAAGTGAGAAAAACTATTTATTTAACAAAGTGCCCATGATCTTAAAGAATGAATAACATGGAACAATAAAACCTCTTGTTCTGGAGTGAGATGGCAAACTGAGAAAGTCTTTGCTGTGGGTGCAGCTTGGCTCAGTCAGTCTCTCATCAATCCCTCTGGAGGTCCAGGTGGGATGCAGGTTCCAACTCCCCAGTGCTCCTCTGGGTTTTTCACTCCAGAGCAGTTTAAACAGTTTTAAGAAAAAAAACCAAAAAAACCAAAAAAACCAAAACAAAAAACAGTCTAGGAAGCTTCTTTGCCTCAGCTAGCTAGACTAATTAAAAGCAAAAACGATTTCTGCCCCTTTGCTGTCTGTGTCCCAGCCAAACAGCACTGAGTTCCAAGAAAAAAATACAGAGGAGTGAAGGCTGTTTTCTCAAAACAAACTGCACGCTTCTTTCCCTGCTTCGCTCTCAGAGCCAGTCTTGAAGGCACAGAACCCAACCTACAGCACACACAGAACAGAAAATTGGGGCTACAAGCATCATAAAGTCACCCCAGGACACTAACCTAGGAGTAATAATAATCTTCTTACATACAAAAGAAATACCACTAGCCTCATGGAAGTGGTTTTACCCAAAAAATCCAAATTTCAGCCTGTGGCTCTCAAGCTGACTTCAGCTAAGGGATGGGTGCCAACGTTTTGGTAAAAGGCTGGAGACTATCTGAACATGTCCTGATGTTCTGTGAGGCTATTCAGTTCTAATGATCGCTTCCTGACCCTGACATTCATTTGATGATAACATCACTTAATTCCTTAATTCAGCTACTTTATGAAGTTCCTACCCTTTTTACAGAATATCACTTGTTATCACTTGACTTTCCTTTTGTCTGATGATCACAAGCTCAGTAAAGACTATCTGCAAAGCAGCTATCCTATCAAAAAGCACTCTAGTTTAATATCTTGCTACAGCTCAGGAACGCTCATTCCCTACACAACCAGATGCAACCCACATAACCACAGCTTTCCTGGGGTATGAAACATCAACCCAGTGGCTGGCTGAACGTATGCCAGAGTTCACCCCAAAAACAAAGTAAACCGCTCCAATTACAATCACCTAAAAGTAGCACTTTTTTACTGCAAGTGAAGCAAACTAGTAACCCAACTAGGCCCACATATAAGAAGTGAAAAGTGCTAGAAAAACACATGTAGCCCAACATTTTTAAAAGGTTGTCATTTAAGCCAGCTTTAAACTAAATCTGCATGTTACTACTGCAGTCTCAATTTGGGCACAGTGAATGATATACGGTGTGCATGGAGAGACTCCTACCTATGTGACTAGAACTCCACGTTAGAGACAAAGCAGTTGCAGGGCCCTTCTGAGCCACCACACATAAAACTCTTACCACCAGCAACCACATAAGCTGTTTTGGTTTGTGGTTTTTTCCTCCTCATATCCTTGCTGGGAGGTATTCAGTCAGCAGCCTCAGCTTTTTATGCTCAGATATGCCTTGGATGCATGGTAGCTCTGATTTACTGTTAACTTTTACATCTCTAACAAGAGTTTCAACACTTCTGAAGGTCTGCCGAGTTACCAGGGCCACAGTCTCACTGTTATGCTATCATGTGGCACAGCTGTTTCTGCAACCACACACATAAACCAGACAAAAGAGACTTTCCTGCTGGAATCCTTTCCAGCCACATCAGCTCCCCAAATGAAAAATTTCTGTGCAAGGACACTACAGCTGTGCCTGAACATATCAAGACTGGTGCCACAGCTCTGAGCTCCAGCACAGAGATCACTTCAGCAGACAGGACAGCCATGACAAGCTGATGGCCACAGACAGAAATGCTCCACCCTGACAGCAGCTGCCACATAAAACACTCCAACATGCACGGGGCCCCAACAACACAGCAAGCAGTGACAGCCTGAATATTAAAATATTAATATCAAAACGGGTCAGACTGAATTTTACAACATGTGTATCCACTGGCCACACTGGGTAGTGTATCTGAAGCAAGCAAGGCTTTAAGCAAGTCTCAGATATTACATTAATGCCACAATGACTCAACTATTTCATCTGCCAGTTTCACACACAAATCATGTTAACGAGTTCAACAGGAATGCTTGCATATTTTGGGCTAACCTCAAGTGCAAGTATTCACAACATGAAAGTAAAACAAGGGTCTTAAATTACTATACACACTAATATAAGAGTCTGAATAATATTTAACACAAACCCATCAACATATTTATATTGCTGGTGTTTCAGAACATGGGAAGAGGATACTAAGTTTAGGTTCACAAATCTAATTTATCTGTTTATCTGAATACCATCATTACAAAAGCCTGGTATATCTCATTACTTCAGTTTTGGAGACACTACTTCAGAATTTATTTGCCAATAGGTTTGGAGCTGCTTCAAATTTAATTATTTTCTCTGATTTTGAAAGAAGTTGCATGGATTGAAGAAATTAGCTACTAGAAGTCATTATGTAAGACTCAAAATGTGTTTGTCACACAGATTTCAGAGAACTCAAAAAAAAAAAAAAGGCATATGAAAAGACCTGTAATCCAGCAGAGACAGCAACTAAGAACAGTAAAAGAGCAAGATCTACTTAGTGAAATATTTTGAACCAAGTCAGTAAATTCTGGTTTTATTCACAAGAGTAATTATTTACACGCAGCTAAAGCTTACCAAAAACATGCAAACTTTGACATCTTCTGAACATCTTAACTGAACTGTAGCCACCACTGTTACATGTGAATACTGACATCTGTTTTTCAACTGATGCTTCCAGAAATATTTGAATAACTTTATTTAACACTGTCTCTTCCTTGAATCTTCCTACTCAATGAATGCAAAGAAATGCTTCCTTGCATGCACAAACAGAATCAAAATACCGAGTCAACCTCAAACTTAATTATACGAAGGGGTATCCAAAACAAGCACCAGTAATTCTCAAGACTACTCATCAAAGAATGAGCAGCACTTGGCATAGGAATTCATGGCAAATCAAAATCATAATGTTGACCAACACTGTTTTAGGGCAGCCATACTGACATGTCTCTCCTCCTTATCCACACACTTTTTATGTACTTCATGGCTGTTTAACCTTGGAAAGGCACTGAGCAGCAACAACACAGCACCATTTCCAGCCTTAAAAGCCATTGTGTGTAATGCAGTAGACAGTAAATTTTATCTACTACTCAAGCAGCAAGACAATGCTTAAGGATACCCTTTATTATAAATGGATTAGAAAGGTGAAACAAGACAGAGAAACAAAGGGCCTGCAACAAATGCTTATCTATTACTTATATCCAAATGTGTATCTATTTCCAGAAAATAGGCAACACTAGACCACAGCAACAGACTTGAAAGATGGCTACGTGTAAAGGGAATATAGAAACAGAAGAGAAACACAATGCTAAAGATATGGGAACAGGAAAAGGACATGTAAAATCCTGAAAAATAAACAGGAAGTGGCATTAATACACCATGAAAAGAGGCCAAAGTTGCCATTTTACAGATCTTAACTTTAAAAAAATGCAACACTTAATAGGAAAAGCAAATACTGAATGGTTAGACCAGAAACAGACCTGGGAATAGTAAATTTATTTAGATGTCAGGCCTGGGAAATAGAACACAGGCCGTTGGTGTCAGTGGGTCACAGCAGCCACCTCAAAAACACGCCTTACTCTTGCTCCACAGGGAGCAATGAAGATTAACAGAGAATTCAAGCCTGTGAAGTCCCCAGCTTTTGGTGGCATTTCAAAAAAACCTGGTATACACAAAGAGCACATAATCTTTCAAAATTGCCAAGTTACAAGAAATTGTCAAGTTACAAGGCAATCATACATAAACCAAGCAAATATGAACAAGCACCTAGATACAGGAAAGAACAGAAATCTCAAGAGCAAGAACTCTCCAGTGTTTTTGATTGTCTGAGCTATTAACAATTGTTTCCCCCGTTGCTACTTATGCCTATCACCTGCAATTCCACCTAAGAGGTGTCTTGGAGAGGAGTAACCTGTCCCTTCAGCCTTCTCTTTAGACAGAACACACCCATCTTTCTCAGCTTTTCCTTCTTTGTCATATGTTCAAACGCTCGCTCTGATGTTACAATGGCCTTACTCCAGAATATCATTAGGACAGAGTCTAACCAAAACCAGACTAAACACTGCAGATGTGTTCTCCCACATCAGACAGTGCTGAACAATCACTTCCTTTAAACTGCTGGCTACCACCCTGCTTATTTCAATCCAGTATGCTTTTACATTCATCCTACTAGGGTGCACTATTCATGTTCTACTTGCTGTTCACCAGGACTAGCCAAAGCTGTCTTCTATCCTTTTAGTGCCCAGACTGTACTATTCCCAAACATTCTGGAAATGAAGACACTTATAAACCAACAATACGGACTTTTAACCTTATTGTTCATTAGTGCTTCTTCTTAATTGGTTGGGATTTTTTAATTTTTATTTTAAACTAGTGTTCAGTCTACACTCATATATGTACAACCCAGCTGCATGGGTAACTGGTACCCACCATGTCAAATGGCACCCCACTTCTCAGTGCCTGACTGCACAAATCTTTTTGGCTAATGGGTCTAAAACACTTTATTTTTTCATATGCTTAGAAAGAGGAAGACTGTCATGCCACAGTCTGTAAATGAACAAGTTTACAGCCATTTTCTCTGCCTTTAGCATAACTAACAGCTAAGAGCCTCAACCAGATTTTTCATCCCTGAGAAATAATAAAGTATTGGCTAATAACCTAGTATTTTGGACCTGGCATGGACAAGCTTCTTACAATTTACTTGCAGTGATTAGTATTCAATGCATCAAGTAATTCAAAACAAAGAAAACTTAATTTAAAGGACTAGGTTAATATTATGCTGCATGTAGGAGGGAAACCTGTGTAGACTAAGACCAAGTAAAGAGACAGTGAAGGTACAGTATAACAAAGGAAAGAAAAACTTATCACCACAAACAAAATGAGATAGAAAAGGAAGTGGGAGAAAATAAAAAGAAAAAAACCCGCCACAAAATAGTTCAAGTTCTATATGAGGTAAGGTTGACAGGAAATGGGCTCCAAGGCAAGAACAGACCTGGTCAGCAAGGCAAGTATGACAGGTTTTCACAGCTGCACTGGCTGGCTGCAAGCTACATTACGCAATCAACTCTCCACGTTATCCAACTGTTTTTAAAATGTAAAAGGTAGTCTTATTTTTAAGTAAGATTCATACTGTATTTGTTAGGGCCACAGTTCCACAACTACAAACCACATCCAGTCGTGGACAGGACTACTGTGGTTTTGAATTCCTACTCCTTTCCCCTTTCTCCCTAGCTGTTTAAGGATTCTAACAGCCAGTCCATCTTGGGAGCAAAGATGGTAGAAAGCTGAAACACAAAAAACCAAGAACAAATACTCTACACCTATGTAGCTTCCCACCCCCAAATTTCATTGGGATGATTCATGGACTTAAACTGACTCCCAAAATTAAAAACATGAAACAGTCAAAAAAGCCAGAAAAGGCTGATGTTGGTACAAACAGAAAAGGACAATGACAAACCTAAGTTAGTCTGCTTTAAATGGCCATACAGCCATTATATACATTAATATATACATTAAATACACATACATTAAATTTAAACCCATGAAAAATACACAAGGTAGTATTTGTTTTAAGCCAATATTTTGTCTTTTGAATCCATGTATGCAAGTATATTCTGAGCCTTATATAAAGAAAATCTATTAACTTTGCTAGCAGGGGAGCTTTTCAAACCCTCCATAAACTTTTGCCTCAAAAGCAAGAAGTGATGTCTCAACAAGCTTCTCCAACTCCCAGTTACTGTACCTGCTGAAAGGCTACACGCTGTTCCCTGTTTGATTCTGAACTGCTTAGGCAATAACTGGCACTCAGAAATTCAGCCTTTAACACGGGGGATGGAAAAGGGAGATGGAGGGAGCACATCCTATTCCCAAGATGTTATTGAGTGCACAGTCCCTCCTAGATCAGGATTAAGTCACACCCTAATCTATTCTCTTTCAATTGAGGAATAGATGGAGTTTCTGAAGGCTGTTCATAGAAAGAATGTTCTTTACTTCTTCTTAAGTAATTCTTGTGTATCTTCTCCAAACTTTATAGTTCCTTTAAATTACTAAAAAAAGCTGAAATCAGTTCAGGTCATTCCTGCACTATACACAGGATTAGTCAGACCATCTCAGTATTTCTATTTGTTAATTCTTTGGGGAGAAGCATACATAACAATGGTCAAACACAGTGATGATGGCAAATATCCAACGTTTGCTTCTGGTAAACAACAAATCACCTTTGTTGTGCTCTCCATTTTCCTTCATTTCTAAATTGTGATTATTTTTTTTTTTTAATTACCTGGATTACAAAGGACTTCTTACCTGGCCTCTCTAGACACTACTTGGCTTCCTTAATGGGGCATCACCTACCAGAACAAAACATTTTCTGAATGAACTTTTTTTTTTAAAAAACATAACCCTTACAAGCAAAACTACTACTACTACTAATAATTACTATTATAATAAACAAAATCCCAAACAGGCACACATGCAAACACTAGATGTAAATTTGAAATATGTCTGGTAAATTCTGCCAGCTTAATAAGAATTCTTGAACATTTATAGATTGGTATATTGACAATCAATAGTTGTTTAAACAAAATGACATTATTTTGGGTTATAACAGAACACCAGGTCTTCCCCTTTCCATACACACACACATTAAAAAAGAAAAAAAGACACCAATACCACACCCATAGATCACAACTGTTATCACAGACTCACAGGAGCCAAAGCTGTAGACCACATCATGCTAGCCACTGTGCAAACACAGAGTACAACTGTTCAAAGAGCAAACAATCTAAACATAAGGGGCAGCAGATGGAGAGAGACAAAAATGAGAACACAAGGAAACAGCACCACCATAAACAATGGTTACAATTAGTTCTTGTTCTAAGGATGGTGTGCTTGAGTCCCAGGGTGACAGGAAAGGTAGTGGTTTGGGTTTGTTTCCAGTAGGCTTTATTTCCTAAAGCCACCTTCTTCTGCATTAACCAGCTGCAACTGGCTTTGCTTGCAAAGGTGCACAGGCAGAACTTCTCCAAGCATGAGGAGCATCACAGCAGAATGAAGGAAATTGTTTACCTCCCTGTGATGTCACTTCCTAAACAGTACTTACAATCTCACTAACAACAAAAAACGGATACTACCTTTCACAGTTAAATCCAACATTAGATTAAAGGTAAGTAAAACCTGTTGGTTTTGCCACCATAAAATGCAAAGAGACTAGACAATCAAAAGAGACATCCAGGAAAGGACTCTGGTATAGGATTCTGATTCTGAATACTCTGATATAGGATTCTGAACCCACATCAACAGGATCATTCTTACCACAGCTGCTAAGAAAAATTGTTACCACACAATACAGAGATCAAAGGCAAGCTATGAGATGTATTCATGTGATTTATTAACACAACTAAATAACAAACACTTAATTGCTGATTAACAGTTAAGACACCACTTATTATGCAGGAGAAATCTAGAGTCTTTGTTAGAGAAGCGTGTGGTATGTCTAAAACCAGAGCTAGATTATGGGCTTGAACCAAAGATCTCATGACACTGCTGCTACAAGCAACAGCACAGAGAGTTCTCCTTCGCAATAGTAGCCCCAGCTAAAGGTCAGACATCCACAAAGACAAGTGAAAAGCACAGACAGATTTAGCTAGTTTAGAGGGCAGCAAGTCTGGAAGAGAGACACTTGAAGGTCATCCATACAGGCATGACAGCTGAGTTTATGAATGAGATGAACAAAATGACTTTTAGAGAAATCTGATGTCATACTAGGAGTAAATACCAATCTGAAAAGATCTTACACAGATCTAAGGAAAAGGAACTCCAAAAAGAAGTAAGATTTTCACCAAGGTTATCTTCAAGGACAGGGGGAAACAAAAGCAAAATACAGCGCAGTTGCACTATGAGTTAACTGAAATGAATTAACTTTTTTTAATGTTCAGTATGGTTGCATTGCACAGAAGAGACTAAAGATAAGTTGCCAATACACTTCCAACAAAAGCCTGCAGGAGGAAAAGAAAGATATCCATGTTTCCTGGACTGACTGTGAACTGTAAGCAGCCCTCAATTAGTAAAATTTGGCATAACCCATACAACTCATGCATGATTTTCTATCTTCTTCAATGCCACCTTACACAGCAAAAGATTAGAGGAAACTAAATGTAGAAACCAACACAAACTCTTCCATAATGCCACTGATCTCTCCTAATGATCTGGCCCAACAAAAGTCACATGAGTAACTCTGGATCAAACACCCAAGCAGCAGTGTCTAAGCTGCCATCGGTGCCCACCTGGCAGCTTGTGCCGAAGCACACACGGTGACTTTGGACCAACTATCCCACGGGGGAAAGGTGGAACTGAGATCACATCCTGCTCAGCACGTGTCAGGGTAGCACTGACGAGCAGGGACTAGGCCTGAAGGGATTCCTGTACAGCACTAGGTACACAAATGTTGACATTAAAGCCTTTGAAAGATACAGTGATGCTAACTGAAGGATTCTGATTGGCTTGTGAGGGTTAAAGAAGCTGTTCAATAAAGTTCATAAACCTTTTAAATAAAGAAGTAACACATTACACACGTTATATTTTTCAGAGACCCAAACCCATAGTTTTGCACAACACAAGCACCATTAAGTAGCCCCATCTCAAACAAACTTTAAAAAAACCAAACAAACCCATCAAAACCCTCCTGTGCTAGTGACACTCAGTACAGCTGGCTAGAGCACTGACAACACCTGAGGGTTTCAAACCCGTACTGCAGCTACTCTGCTCACATCACTGAACACTTGCTTCTGCACCCCACCTCTGTGATGAGTCCCTGCCAGCCCTGTGAGATTATTCTCTAACAGCTGATGGGGAGAAAGGGGCGGAGAAAGAAATCACAGTAAAGCTAATCTCAAAAAATTTAGGAAACCTGAACAAAAATTAAGCATTTAAGCATGAGGACAAATGCCCTCTGAATCAAGAGCAATTTGAAAAATACGTTGGTGGCAATCTTAGCACTGGAAACTCTCACTTGAACAGAAAAAATTAACGATCTCTGTAGATTTTACTTACGTTGGACTAATAAAATCTGCATTATAATGATTGATTGAAATACTTTTGTTCTGACAGCAAACTGGAGTAAGAAAACAACTTTAATCATTGACATATCCAGTCCATGAGATACTTCAGGTGAAGTCCCTCTGTGGACTCTGTCCATGAAGGACAGTCACTGATCCGATCTATTGCAACTGTTGATGTTCTCATATACCCACACATAAAATCAAACTCTCTGTATGTGTGTGTCCTATTGAACTCTAGTGGCACTGAGTTTCACAGAATACATATAAAATTGATAATTTCTGGAAGTCCATGGAAAACAAAAGCTTTAAACTGTCAAAATCATTTAAGTATGAATAAGTGGCATTGAAATAACAGAATCATTTAGGTTGGAAAACACACTTAAGATCAAGTCCAACCATTAAACTGGCATCACCACGTTCACCACTAAACAATGTCCCCAAACTTCACACCTACACATCTTGTAATTACTTCCAGAGATGGCAACTCCACCACTTTCCTGGCCAGCATGTTTCTATGCTTGACAACCCTTCCAGTGAAAAAAAAATTCCCCAATATCCAATCTAAACCGCCCCTGGTGCAACTTGAGGCCATCTCGTTCTGTCACTTGTTACGTGGAAGAAGAGGCTGACCCCTACCTGGCTGTACCCTCCTTTCAGGCAGTTACAGAGTGATGAGATCCCCCTGAGCCTCCTTTTCTCCAGGATAAACACACCCCCAGCTCCCTCAGCTGCTCCTCACAGCACTTTTGCCCCAGACCCTTCCCCAGCTCTGTTGCCCTTCTCTGGACACGCTCCAGCCCCTCAATGTCTTTCTTGCAGGGAGGGGCCCAGAACTGAACACAGGATTTGAGGTGTGGCCTCAGCAGTGCCCAGTGCAGGGGGACGGTCACTGCCCTGGTCCTGCTGGCCACACCACGGCTGATCCAGGCCAGGATACCACTGGCCTTCTTGGCTACCTGGGCACACACAGGATTGTATTCAACCAGGCCAACCACAGCAGCAAAGAATGCTGTGTAACCATCTGAGCAGGGGGTAAGGGATGGAGATGCACATGACAGCAAAGACACAAAGCTTGTTCCTGCATCAGAAACCACAGAAACACCTGAGAACAGTCACACGGGAATCAGCACTTCTCTCCCAAAACAGGCAGCAGGATGAACAGCCCCAGTGAAGTGCATTTACACCAACACACACAGCATGGACAACAAACAGGAGGAGCTGGAATCCACTGTGCAGCTGGACAACTATGGTATAAAAATCAATATAGCGAAAGTCCTAACTGAAGAGGCCACAACATGCAACTGCATTCCGTGAGTCTCACACTTCTTCCTTCCACCAAAAATTTTTCTCTTAAAAGTACAAAACACTATCAGAGAAACTTGCAAATCCTGGTCCAAAATGAAGAATGTAAATAGTAGCATCTAAAGTGAGTAAATCGTTCATACATCAGGTTGGCATCTACTGCCATCCATATCTGCCAGCAGCACATAGGACAAGTTATAAATATGGAATACAAGCTAAGCTTCATCTGAACTCTAATGTGTAAGAAACCCAATTAGCCACACAGAACATTCAACCACTAAGATTAAATCACTGAAACAAAGTTAAGAAGAAGTTGAAAAGAGCTGTGGAGATAAACACAGTTTTAGTGGACACAAAACTCCCCTGCAACATAGGGGGCTTTTAAGGCCCTCATAAGGCAAATATAACCTCAAACTTCTCAGATGGGACACATGAGTAATCTTTTGAACTCTTGTGAACTCAAATTTCAATCCCTTTCCACAAATCAGTTAAGTTCATTGTTAATTGTGATGGAAAAAAGAAATAGCTCTCCATGAATTTTCCATTAGTAACAATCCTTGCTACATGTTCTTAACAGAACTCCCCATACTGCTTTTGTTGCAGGGTATATCAGTTGAGTGCAAAGTCAAACAATGTGACAAAACTCCAGTAATTCTGTCCTTAGTCCTCAAAACCAAAATGAAAACTTCTCAAACAACACAAGGCAATTCATGATGCTGCAGGACCAAAAAAACCAAAACCCAAACAACCCCAGCAAAAATCTGAAAGAGAGTGTACCAGCTTTGTACCAAATCCCTCTGTACACTTGAACAAGCTCTATAAAAGACAAAGAAACTTGTTTTCACTTTTTCACTGCCACTTTGACATTCTTGCTGATGCAAATCCCTCTTAGCATGTTATTACAGGGTAAGCAACAGTAGAATGCAATCATATATGTGAGGTCTAAGAGGATTAATAACAATAATATAAAGCAAATTTAGTAGATAATACAGTGAATTTATTGCTCTAATTAAGACAGTCTTCTATTAAAACAAGTTACTTAGTTTAACCACCTAATAATGCAGCTGATGAGTTTGGTTCCTAAGATGACCTTGCAGCACTAAGCACCAAATACATTCCCTCCCAGAAGAGCACAGTCCTATCACATGCCCCAAGAAGGCTGTACCACCATCACTGCAGCTGGAGGAGGACAATGTGCCACCTACCAGGATGTTTTTGTGCAAGACATTTACTGAGTCTTAGTAAGGTCTACTGAATCTTAGCTATACAGCTGTTCTTGGCAGTATTCTCATCTTATCATAAGCAATCACACAAAGCTGCAATAATTTTTGTCAAACCAGCACCAGTACACAACAGTCCCCTCCTTCCAAAGCATTATTTGCCTTGATTGCTTCAAGAATTAACTTTTTTTGACATGAAGGATCTTCAGAAAAAACAGAACAGCTGTTAGACTGGAATGCATAATAAATCAGAAGTAAAATTAGATGGTAGCCTTGCATCCAAGATATGTTAAGAGTTAAAAAATTACTGTTAAAAATTTTAAACTGCCATAGCAAGTCAAGGGTTGGAACGGACCACTTTATTAATGATAACATGCCATCCAAACTCTTATGAATCTTTGTTGATGTGGTTCATAATTTTAGATGCTCAGAATCGCTGCAGATCTGATGTCCTCATCCTAAGCAGTGAGGTTTTGCAGCGAAGCACTCATTCTTTGTATACGTAAGCCACCAAAAAGTGACAAAGTTGCAAGCTTTGCGAATCTGGAAAATCTACCACGTAAAACGGCAAAGGACAGAAATAAAAGAAGAGAAAAACAAATTCAAGATATGAGTGGTGGAGAAGACTCCAACACCTGAATCCGTGCTGTTCCCAAGCGAGGGACCCAGAAGGCAAGACAGGCGCTGCCTTTTTGTTTTGTTCTCGGGCTGCACGTTCCCAGCGGAGGCGCCG
>JBBMKD010000001.1:43417906-43441790 GCA_037834095.1 Argya squamiceps | reverse complement strand
ACCTGGGAACACTTGTACACAGAGCTGCGCAGTTATATTTTGTAGGTCTAGTGCAGTTATCAGCAATCTAACAAGAATCTATAACCTATTATTTCAGTAAATTACACTATCCGTGAAGCTGTGATTGTGAAAGTTATTTAACATGACCAGACTTACAGTGTTGAGTTGGTAAACTACATTATTCTTGAATTTGTGATTTGTGAATGTTCTTACTGAATACAACCAGACTTTAGTGCCTAATTGGTTATAAAAAAGAAAATAAGCTCAGCCACAGCAAGCCTCTCTGATCTCTAAGGACTAGTTGGAATGCAAGGGGATTTATTTTTTGCCAAATTTCAGATACTTACTGCAATAACTCTGCACAGGACAATCTCAAAAATCACACCATGTGCCTGGGAGCATTGTTCAAACGGTTCTTGAACTCTGTCAGGCTTGGTGCTATGACCCCTTCCCTGGGGAGCCTGTTCCAGTGCTCAACCAAAGTCTGGGTGAAGAACCCTTTCCTAATGTCCAACTCAAGCCTCCCCTGACACAGCTTCATGCTGTTCCTTCATTTTATCACTGATCACCAGAAAGAAGAGACTGGCACTGTAAGAAAGTCTCCCCTCAGTCTCAAGAAGAGGTAGAACTCTGATGGAGCACATAAAAGAGGAAGCTTAGAACCACGTAACCTACAGGAGAAAATTTAATCTGAACTTAAAATATAATTTCTGATAAATGCCTTATAACGAAGCCAAATGCCACAGATTTTAACTCTCTGAAGTATAGAGATCTTTAATGTAATGGAAGAGGGTCAACAGATAGATTTTATGGATTGAAAAAATTGAGTATGAGACTCAGTCTCTAATTACTTCTGTTGGTAAAACAGAAGTAAAAGTGTGGAACAAGTAAAACTGTGAGCACACCTATGAGGAAAGACCCTAGGCTGGAAACTGCTCTACAAAGACTCTTCAACATACACAACATAAAATGGCCAGAGATAATTAGTGGAAAAACCTCTTTATGGTTGATGGATGGATGATGAACCTCATTATGGATGACGCTATTCATCAGGACATGACTAGGGAATCAGAGAGCAGAAATAAATGTAATCATGTATTTCATGCAATCTGGGAATGGAAAAGAAATGAGTTTCAGAGTTTTCTTGTGCTGTACCTGATCGGCTACTGATAATAGCAGCAAAATTTATGATGGCATAACTTACAGAAAGTCTTGCTTTGACTTTTGTGGGGACCCAAACATGAGAGATGAGAAGTCACTTTCCACTGTATACAGGAGCAGCACATATGATCCAGTAAGACGTTTATAAAATGTAATTGAAGGTCTTCCTTGGTTTTGACTGTAAGCCACTTCATTAATGCTGTTAATCTGTAGGCATGTCACTCTCATAAAATGACACAATCATTTAGTAAGACAGTGCAAGGAACAAGTAGACATTTTAATATTTCTACATGTCAACTCATCAGCTGGGAAGCAATTTTACCATCTTTAGAGTCCAGGTGCACTGTTCTGGCCAGTGCTAACTGGGTCACAGTGAAATATGATGCTTCATCACAGTCTTGTAGGCAAGAGGACCATTATAATCCTTAAATGTTTAAAGAACAACATATTAAGAGGTTGTAGGCAAATTATATTACAGCTGTACTTGCTGAAGTTGTGGACTAGTACTGAAGTGACCACTGACTGTTTAGGGTAGTTGGTTTTGCTAATTGTAAACACCCAACTTTTGAATGTCATGAAGCCAACCTGTAGTGACAGACACCATTGTACTGAGAAACTCAGGTGATTTTAGCTTTCTATGAACCCTAACTTTACTTAACATTTCTCCCATGGGAAACTTATGTTTAGTAGAACCAGAGCACCTTGCTCCTCGCCTAAATGTGGAGGTCAGATAGAACAACAAAAAAACCCCCAAACAACAACAACACAACAACAACAAAAATACACAGGCTGCACTGGGACTACTTATCAGGCCTTGGTATGGATTCTTCATCACTACAAATGTTTTAATACTTTTTTCTTCTAAAAGTGGTACTATAACTCACATGGAAAATAATTCTGAGAAAGTCTTTCATTCTATATTGTTTAGGCACCCAAAGGTCTATTCTAGAATCTATCAGCAGAGGAGAGACAACAGCCCTTCCTGGCCTTCTGTCAGTAAAGCCTCCTGGATATCCTTTTTTTTCAATAATAGGGTCCAGGTAGTTTAGCTAGAATTAAGAAGACAAATGGAAAAAATGTCTTGTGACACTTAAAATACATGTGGTCTAATCAGTTCTTCAGAGGAAGACTGATGAGTATCATGTTACTGTTTATTTAGATGTGATTGTCATAAGTAGATGGCACATGAAGGAACAGTAGAAAAATTCAGAATGTAGAAATGCTAAAGAAGATTTACAATCACTCTTTTGTTCTTCTGCTATAACAGAAAAATTAAGTTTTTTGCATATTCCTCAGAATATGTGTCTTTTTATTTCTTTGGAAATAAGTGGGATTGTGTCAAGAAATAACTGACTGTGTTACAAGTTTTTCTTCTGGAGGAAACAAATCAACACCTAAAGTTGGGAAACCCACTGACTAAACAGAGTTATTGTATTGTCTGTCCTCTAAGCAGCTTTGTGTTGCTGGTTTTGTTGTTTGTAGCAATTACTAATTTTGGAAAGTTTTTCGAGCATGATGAAATTCTAAGAGAAAGATAGCAGGAAAAACCTTGTGTTTTATTTACAAAGAGCAGTTAATAACAGTTGACCAGTTATTTCTCCTGAACTAGGTTGCATTTCTTAATTCTAATTTTCCTTCAACAACAAACAGCAAGGGTGTTAATTTTCTTTACAGTTACCTAGATACAAGTTCAGATATTTTAAATTAATAATTACATTGTTGTCAATGTCTATATTTGCTAGACAAAATAATCTGATTCAGACATTTTTGTGTGCATTAATGATTGCATTAAGAATTCACTGAAGTTCTGTATCAAGTCTGTCACTGATGTGAATATCATAATCACAGTAACCATATAAATCCAATGTGATGCTTTCAGAATTAAAATGAAACTATTTTACTAGAACTAGAAGCAGAGCTGTTGACAAGCTTTATTCCAAGATGAGTCTAGCCTAAGTCAGTGGATGCTGAAAGCAGAATTTTGAAATTAAAACACTTAAAATCATATATATGTTAATAGCTGAAAATATTTCCACCTACTATTTCTCAACAAGCAGTAGAACATGCAAAGAGGCCACAGCGAAACCCACAGGTTTTCATTGTAGGTAAAGAAGACACTGAACTCAGGAAGACAAAATGGTCAAAGGATTTAACACGTTAAGTAGTCAGTCAAGTGTCCACTGACAAAGCTAAAAAGAACCAAAGAAAGTTCCAGTGCATGCAGAGGGCTGGTGTGAATTGGTCAAAAACAAGTGCCACTAACGAAGTGGCAGGGAAACAATACAGGAGCATAAAGGAGATCTCAAGAGTACCAGTAAGTGCTCAAGAACAAAAGGCAAAAGCATGATTACAACCTAAATACAAAGAGCAGCAAAGAATTGCAGTGCTCGTTTAAAGGTATGGGGTGGAGCTCCTGCAAAAAGAGAGACAAAGCTCTAGAATCAGCTTCTAACTTGTCAGGACTCGATGTGATCAGCTACGGAGCTGTTGGCCCAGAAAGTCACTCCCAGAGCAATCTGACTGGAGGGCACAACAGGATGTGAGCCTTAACACATCCATGTTAATTTGGATTTCTCAGTGGCACAAGTGAGCCAACAGCACCTCTCAGCTTCACAGTGTTTTGCAGCTGAGCATGGTTTTAGCGGGAACAGAGTGAAGAGTTTGACTTGTGGCAATATTTCCGCTTGACTATGAGGAAGAACTTTTTCACTATGCAGGTGACCAAACCGTGGAACAGATTGCCCAGAGCGGTTGTGGAGTCTCCCTCACCGCAGATATTCAAGAACAGCCCTGTGCTAATGTGCTCTAGGATGACCCTGCTTGAGCACAGTGGTTACCCCAGATGACCCACTGCGGTCCCTTTCAACCTTACCTATTTGGTTATTCTGTGAATACCACTTTAGAGGTTAATTCTATAAGAAAAAGCTGGGTTTAGACATTTTGTCTATATAGTATGATTTACTAAAGTTTGGTCCTGGGCATTATAGTCATTGGAGCAGCTCCATTACCTACCATTGGATCAGAACAGCTACATTCAAATGAAATGTTAAACAGTAGAGAAGATGTGAGTTGGTCTCAGCAGACCAAAGTTTTCGGTTGTCATTACATTTTTGTAACCTGAAATGATCCTTTTATATCATAGTACATATTTACATATAACCTGTCATCCTCCTCTAGAGACAAGAAAATTAATATTTTAAAATATCTTAGGATGATATTGAACGCTTTTATGTTTTTAACTCTTACCTGTGTAGAACACAACCACGTTTACATGGATAAGATGTTTTGAGAACTGGAAAAGTCACCAGTTATGGGTATGGAAAGAAACTTACGTCACCAGAGGTAACATCTACAATTTTTAATTTTTATTGTTGGAGACAACTCCTTTGTTGAGTGACAGCTGCATCCAGATGAGCTATTTTATCCACCTTGTGACAGAAAGAGTGCACCTCAGCAGGGGTGTGAATGTGAGACTGGGTGGGAAGCTGGGAGGGGTTCAACACAGACATTCTACCCTACTTTGTAATTGACAAAAGGGATACCTGGAATGGCAAATGTCCCATTAGAGAAACAAATGTTTTCAAAGACTTGATGATAAAGACATAAACAGTAATGACCAGCAGAGTAGTGGGTTCTCACATTTGTATCAGTGATGGCAGGTGAGATTATCAAGATACACAACTGGAAGTGGCTCATCTCTTGTGTATGGCACAAAGAAATCCTGTGGAAACAAAGAGATGCAACATGAAATCAAAGGTGTTATAATGCTGGCTATGATGTTATTATATCGAGAAAAAGGACTTGCTTAAGTGAACAACTTACTCCATCTTTATTTGCTTAAAATTACAGTTTAGAATGTACCAAAGATAGTACCAGAACAGTTATTCCTGGCAAACTTACCACCGTGAGTAGTAAGAATGACAGTCATTATGGAGGTAGTGTAGTATCTTCTGCAAATAGAAATTATAAAGTCGAGGAGAATGACATCAGCAATAAGTGTAAAAGAAACTGTCTGGCACCTTTGGGAATGGCTAATTACTCTGCAGCAGTCTGTGCAATTGAGTGATCAGAAGGGGTCAGCATGTGACAGTGTGCCATACCAGCTCTGTTTAGAACATCAAACAAATATTCTGGCACTTTTCAGATACTGATCAGAGAATAAATAATTAATTCCATTTCAACTACTGTGCTGTATCTTTGGATGCAAGAGGTCTAAAATAATCTTTAAGTATTCTATGCAATGAACTGTAAATTGTGAAAGTAATAAGGCCCACAAAGAGGAATTCCCTGAAGAGACAAAAAGTTACAATAGCTCCGTTCACATATGAATAGTTCCAGCTGCTTTTTGAGGAAATGGTATCAAAGTGACACATGAGCCTCTTACCCTCCTGCCATGAATGGATTAGTGAAATTATTCATTCAGCCATTTGAGAAATCAATCTGTGCTCCATTCCTGCACGGTATTAAGCTAGCTAGCTCAAGCTAGTTACCAACACAATAATCTTCTGTCTGTAGAAAGACACTCTGGCACTATCCTTTGTAGAACTTCATTTAAGACCTCACCAGGATGTCCTAATCCTTAATGTACAGAAGGATACTGAAAATAAATATTATGACTGAATAGTTACAGCTAAAAACATCAGAGCTTTCATGCTAATTATACACACATACATATATATGAAGCATTTGGAAAGGTGGAGTAATTAGGATAGAGAGTGATCCCATCCTCTTCTTCACTAAGATGAAATCTCGTAGAACTAATTAGGTTTGTGAAGAAGACATGGAATGTTAAGGCTGAAATAGATCTCTCAAGGTCATGTAGCCCATTGCTTTGGCCCAATGCAAAATTAATTCCATCTTTATCATTCTCAACCTGCTCATTAAAACTTTAGTTGGCTTGCTTTTAAACAAGCTCTATAGGCTCATCAGTTTTAATCCAACACTTCAACACCTTCAATGTTCAAACATTTTCTCTAACATCCAATTTGAATATTTCTGGCTTTTAGAGAACAAATATAAACAGACTATATTCCTAATTTCTTTCAGTCCTTACTTTCTACAACTCTAGTCATTCTTTTGGTTTTCTCTGGACTCTTGCTAGTTGATACATGACCTTGTTCGGAACCATAAATTGAACATGGCATTGCATCAGATGAGTCTTCAGAGCCATACAATATGTGTCCATTTCCCGTGTCAAGTAGACTGTACTGTGCATCCACTATTGCTGGGGTGTTTGTAACACCACTGTATGTTGGCAATACACCAGGAGTCTCATATCCTTCTTTGCAGAACAGTTCTGAGCATTTTATTATTCTCCATCCTATATTTGACTGTTTTTTGCCTGAAGGCCGCATCTTTTCCCTGTTGAGTTTAATAATTTTTTTTCCTTCAGATGATTGCTCTGATTTACGTTTTTGAATACTAATCCTGACCAAACACAGCTAAAATCTCTCCCATTTTTGTGCAAAGTTGAAGTTTCTATTTAACTACTCAGATACCTTTTGAAATAGGGAAGAATACTGAGGCCTGCCCTTGCAGGACTCCAGTTAATATGCTGTCCAAACAGTCAATAAAAAATCTATTAGTAAAGTTTTGCATTACAGTAGTTTCATCCAGGTCATCTTTCCCCAGGTTATTTATTAGGCTCTCACATACAGGAATATCAAACCCATTACATAAGTCAGTATACAAAACATCCACCAGTTCTTCATCTGTAAAACCAATTAATCTGACACAGAAAACAATTGAGCTAGCTTGCTACGATTCGTTTTAACTTACTATAACTTTTGTTCTTTCTGATTCTTACAAGTTGTTTGTTTCAGCATTTTTACAGGAAAAGACTGATTAGTTTATCATTCTGTGATTAACCTTTCCCCATTTTAAATGTTTTCCCTTTTCTAATCTCTCAATACTTTTTAGAATTTGTCAAAGCTAGCTGCTAACTAGTTCACCCATATCCTTGACAGAGGTATCATAGGTTCAGACAGTTTGAAAGCTCACAATTCAAAGTTTTTTCTAGTCTACTCGTGCTTATTCTTGGCTGAATATTTTCTCCTTTAGCTATGGGTCTTGTGTTACCATCTGATTGCAACTGACCTTGATGGTAGAAGGTGAAGCAAAAAAATAGGCAATAAACTATCAGATCTGTTAATAATTTTATTGTGTATTGATCAGTGGGCTAATTATTGTCTTAGCATGGTATTGCTAATGTATTTCAATATTTTCGTGTGTCTTGGCCTCTGATTTTTGTACTCTTATATTTATGCTATATATTTTTATTTCTTCCTTGGTAATTTGACCTATTTTGCACTTCCTCTGTGTTTCCTTGTTGTTTAAGAAGAACTCATGGTTAAACCAGGTTGATCTCTTCGTATGTTTATTATCTTTCCCACACAATGAAACATTTGAGTTCACATTTGAGAACATAAATTATTGAGGAACTGGTATCTTGCCCCCATTTTCTGCCTGCTTTTACTTCCCAAAAATCTGGAATTCCTGTTTTCAATTCCCTCCTTCCAAGGTGTTCTCCTAAATTCACATTTTCAACCAGTTCCTCAATTGGTTAAAAGTATCTTGTAGAAGATTCCTTCAAGGTGCTTTCTCCTGCTGCATCAAAAATTTTTCACAGACTGCACAGTTTGTGTCCCATTGTGTTCTCTTCCCAAAAGATAACGATCCTAATTAATAATCTACATTATTCTCAAATAGTTGCTCTTAACCACTTGTCTACATGACCACAATCAGTTACAACTTTTGGTTTGCTGGTCTGCGACAGGTTCCCACAGTGGTAACACCCATACATATTTCCTTTATTCTTTGTCCAGAGATCTTTAGCATAAGATGTCCCTCTAGCATCTGCAGCTCATAGCAAAGATAAGTCTTTGCTTATTTAATTATCTATGCCATTTTACAACAGGTTTTACACCATTTTAGTTTCCTGAAAAATATACTATGTGTTACTCCAATTTTATGATCATTTGAATCATGTATTGGGATTTAAAGGTCTGTAGACACAGTTGTATTTAAGTGGAGAAGTGAGAAAAGGGGGTGTTCATCTTTTAAACATCAGGTGGGGACTGAAGATTCACAACTTATACTAAGCATGAACTGTCAGGGGTTCTGTTTATTTTAAGATATCTTCGTCATCCTGTAAATTTTTATCCTGCAAAGACTCAAAAGGATTCCCTAATCCCTCTAATGCTATAGTGGGAGTCAGCAAATTCTCAGTTTAAAAGACCTATCTGACTAATCCCCGTGCACCATCCATAAATTTGTGCGGCATCACCTCCTAGCCCTTGAAGCAGTCTATGGATTCAGGTACATAATGACAGGGGATTCCAGCTTTGCTGTGGGTTCTCTGCTGGAGTAGCGGTGGCAGGAGCTGCCCTTCTCCGCTATCCTGGCACGAACAGTATGACAGAATCATTGAATATCCTGAATTGGAAGGGGCACACAAGGATCATTGAAGTCTAACTGCTGGAGCCAACAGGTCACGCCCAAGGATCACACACGTGCCTGAGCGCCCTCTCTTATCTACTCCCAGAGAGGCCTCAGGGGGTGACTTCACTCAGGAACAGTGAAGTGACTACAGGAATCCCCATCTCCCTTAAGAGCAGAGGCAGGAGCAGGAAGAGGTATGCATAGATAGTACTCCTGTGTAGCCAAGCTATTCATGTGCCTTAGTCTGGAAGAAATCATCTGTGAATTCTTTTGTGCCCATAGTTCTTTCACTAAGTGGTTGTTTCCGCTCACAGCTCACATTTCTTGTTTAGGTTTAGAGATTACACACCCTCAGTCAGTCACACCTAATTTATGATTGCAGTATTTCCTTCAGACACACATGACTGGAAATTGGCTTTTTAACTTTTAAATACAAGTTCGAGAGTTTTTTAAAGAACATTTTTGCAGGAGGTATACAGCAGGCACTAGGATATAATATCTATGCTTTAATCCTACCCTAGATAAAGTTAGCTCTCAATATCCCAGAAGAACTCTGAAATGCTTTATTCAGATCAGGTAGATTTTCTGTCATGTTGTTAGGCTAAGAATGAGATTTTAAGATAGACATTGAATAATCAACTGATTTCTAAATGTGACACCTGATAGTTCCTAGTGAAGTTACTGGCAGCTTTTAATTAGTGTTGCCAAAAATCAAACTATGCATTTAGGAAAGCAAGTATGGATAGAAGATACTAATTGAAATTTCCATTAGAAAAACATCAGTTTTTAAGGAGCTATAAGACAAATATACAATCAGTTACCACACACCAAAAACTTTTCTTGCACCTTAAGATTATCTAATGAACTTTCCATATACCATGTCTGTTATGAGAAGGAAAATTGACTTAAAACTGTCCCTATTTAAATGATTTTCACAGTGCACTAGCTCAGAAGCATTCTGGTTTCTTTAATCTTTCTCAGTCTTTATACGGTGCTGGAATTGTTACTCAGGTGCTTTAATTAAAACCTGACTAGACCAAACTATGCAAATTAAATCCAGTAGGTGATTTCTGAAGGCATGCTTCCTCTGCTTGCTTGTCAATGGATGTAAAGAGCCCAGACCCAACTTCTGACCTTTAAGGACATTCTGCACAAAAGAAGGTGCTGGGCTTCTTGAAGGTAGCACTATATAAAGGTGACAGCAAAGAAAAAGTTGCACAAAACTTGTTCATTGTTCACCTTGACCAATGTATTTCTGCACGTGCTCCAGCTGTTCACCTCAGGGAGGAGATCTGATATTAGCATGCCCAGTTCCTCTCAGGGGTAATTCTTCAGGGGTGTAATTTTTGTCAAGGTAATTAATCTTTAGTTATCTACAGACAACCTTGCTCTCTTCTCCCCAGTCTCCCTAGAGAGTAGGTGATCCATCTTTGGCATTAACACACCCTTGTAATTCTTGTGGTATCTTGCTGTGATTCTCCACTTTGAGGACCAAAGTATTGGATCACACACATTGAAGCCAAGTGATGCAAAGTCCTGAGCTCACACAAACCTACTCAAACCTACTTGAAAATTCAAGTGTGTGTAAAAAATCCGAAGGTGGACCCTGTCCTATGGATTTGATATTGGATCAGGTATTATCAAGCTACTTTGACTTCTTGCTGAATCAAGCATACTTTGGCCTCCTATAGACAGTATGAAAAATGATAGCCATTATAAAAGAGGCTGTATCAAGTGCTATGGTAGTGTGATAGAAATGCAGTGCTTTGTTCTTGCTTGATCTATATTAAATCTGAACTGAAAGGTGATCCACTATGCACAAATCCAGAACCAGGTCTGAGGCTTCTCCTGGTCAAGGGAAATACTCCAATGAATGACCAGTATGCTTATTGCACTCATTATAATTACATATAGTTTTACTTAATTACATCTCTGTTTAGGTAAAACATCCCTTTCATTATTTTTCCCAGGACTTTTAAGGGTAAATGAGATAGAAACAGATCCTTCTGAACTAGTGGATCTAGACAAATACAAGGTATTTGGCTATCACACTATTGTGTCTATGTAACTTGAATATTTTGTGTTGAAGCAATTTGAAACCATATGTCAGTGCTGCACAACATTAGGATTTTTTCTCCATCATCTGGAATTCAGAACTAGTCTGCCCAGCTTTTCGAGTCATACAAATTAACTAAAATAAAAAAAATACAGGGAATTTTGATGAAAGCTTAATTGTTCTGACAACGGTTATACAAGAGTAGCAGTACAGTTTCTATAGGTAAGATTGAACCAATTAGATTGCATATTTAACTACAGTAAAACCCAGTGTATTCTAGTGAAATAATCATGATACTAGGAGACATGCCCCAGCTTCTGCTGAGTAAATGAAGATGCAATATTTTGCCACTTAACAGTCAAGTAAGTAACCACAGTTACTTTTTACTTTATATTTACTCCCAGTCAGTATCTGGAAGGTCTGTAACTAATTACTATCTGTATTTGTTTTGTGTAACTAAGAAGAAACGTGTAACTTTGAAAACTACATTGTCTGGAACACCCGGTGTTTGGGATACTAGGTAGGTTTACCATGGTGTCTTTGTAGGTAGATAGATAGTTTTGTGACCAGTTCCATACAGATCTTTAGACCTGCTGAACTGGGACAAATACAAAGGCAGGACACACAGTCCTATAAAAACATCAACAGCAGCTCCAGTCTCCAAGAAAAAAACAGGCTGATGAATATTCTTCCTTCATCATTATTTCACTGTGCAACACAACTGGCTGTGTAGTGATGATCTCCGAACCAGTTTTTAATATAATTCCTGTCATTCTACATGCAAATAACTTTGCATATCAAGAAGGCCTCTGTAATCTTTGAAGGCATTTTTTCACTGAGACTTCATTCAAGCTTGATCTCTCTATGCCATTCACCCATTCATTTAAACTACCCCAGAGAGCAAGTTTCTATTGCTTTCCACGAATTTAGGGAAAGAATAAGAGTTGTCTTTGATGGCCTTACTGCATTTCTTTGTATAATGTAAGCTTTTTCCACACTTCTACAATGTGCTCAGTTTTCCTCTCTGTATTATTCATTCCTCTGATCCTCAAACATATGTTGGAAGAGAAGTAGCAGATTCATACCAGAATATGGAATATATATTTTTAATTCTTGATTAACTAAAACTTTTATCACACTCTCAAAATGATTTCATCTGAGGATGCTGGGATAGGCTTCCCTGGAGTGATTCTGAAATACACAAAGAATGTTTTATAACAGTAAATACAGTGCTTCTCACAGGCAACTCTTCTCTAGGTTAAACATTCACACCGTCTGGATGGACTGCAGTCTATGTTCACAGATTTATGTGTATTTTTCACCCATTTTGTACAGTATGGTCTTCTGAAAGTTCACTTGGCAAGAAACAGTTTTTGCTAAGTATAAAGTGTGAAATCTGGCAATAAAGTTTTAAATTAAACCCAATGTTTTCCAGCCTACATTCTGGCAACTGCTGTCTTACTAAACGGTATCAATTTCTAGCCAGTATTATGTGCCATGTCCATCACCAGTTTTTCAAATCAACATACTCACAGCTACTGAGATACCAGGTATCACAAGGTAATGAGAGTGGGCAGGGATGACAACACCTCTGGTGAAGATATGCTGAACATGACCTGGAAGAAAGAATAAATTGAAAAAGAATGAGTAAAAATACATTATTGTCTTTCAAATGTATTGCCTGATGCTGTTGTACACTACAACGACACAAAAATTTTGATTTTAGAAGGTTGAAAATTACTTTTTTATTTTTGGGATGTGTTTTTTTAATATACTGTTTTACACGGACTAATTTGATTGGTGAAATAAAGACAAACTTTTTCAATTATATTGGTCAGACCAGAGGGACATCAAGAAGAAGTTTTTCTTAGGGAAAGAATGTAAACAAATTTGTAGTTACAAAAACATGTCTTTTGTTTACAGGAAATTCTTTGGGAAAAGAATTTCAGAAAATTAAAACATCTTAGGCATGAGCCAGGGCTACAATTGCCCATTGGATAAGTGTCTTGTAGGAGTAAATACACCTGGGAGAATCTTGGCCAAGTGGCCATTAAGGTAAGTGATGCTCAATCCTGTTGGCAGAAGGGATTCTGTCTTGGGAGACCTTTCTCAGTCCTGACATTTCCAGGCATGAACAGATAGATCAATGTAGACTGAACCTCTTCACTATATACACCAAAAAGATAATATACTTCTGAGTATTTAAATGCTTTCTTCTTGAGTACAAATCAGTTACAGGATTGTGTAAATCTATTACTTCGTTGACAAGTTAAAACTGATTGTGTTGAAAGTTATTTATACCATGTGTAGTCTTAGACTCCTAATTTTTGTCCTGATATGGAAATGAGGTGCATCATTCAGACTCATGCACTCTTGAAAACCACTGGGACCTCCAGCACTGCATTCTTCCAGCATCCCATCTGGGACTGTGCTCCATTAATGACCATTTCCCAGTACTCCCAGAGGCGAAGATGCGCCCTCTGCAGAGGGCAAAGCCACAGTTCACCAGCACTCCCTTTAAAAAATAGTGTCCAATTCCCATGGTTCTCAAAGGGAATGAAGCCACTGTTGCCCCGTGGCATCTGTTTTGACAGTTTTGTGACCCTTGGGTGGGCTGGGCCTGCCCCTGTGGCAGGGTGGTGAGCTCAGTTCATTGGGAAAAACAGCACGGACCTGGAAAATGGCAGAACAAAACAAATCAGCCTGCACTCTCAGGAAGAACAGGACATGCTGGCATTGTAGAAGGGATCAATTATTCATTAGGTTCTTCACAGGTGACTTTATGTACTGCTTCTGCTAGGCCTCCAGTTACAGTGGAAAAGAAAGTAATTAAGCAAGGACTTTGACTATTGGTGCTAAGTAAGTATTATAAAAGGCAACCCATGGTAGCATATTTGCTAAAAGATGAGAGATTAGGATAAGAGAGATGCAATGCTATGTGAAGCTATAGGGATGTAGAGTAAATGAGAGAATTGCCATATACGTAACAAAAAATACATGTTTTTCACACATTAAAGGAATTTCCACTTCAACCTGGCCACTTGCTGCAAGTGCAGCTGGATCTCTTTCTGTTTGAGTAACCCAGCTCCTTCTCCCAGCTCAAGTACAGCCAATTTTTGTGTTGGTTGAAGCATTTTTTCCTTTTAACACTGTTCATCCTTCTGTCTTTTATGGGAACATACACTGAAGTGAGTGGTGTGGAGAATACTAGTGTACAACCCATGCCAGAGATCATAGCTTCAGCTCTCAGTGAATTTTGGTATTTTGACCAGCCATCTCCCCATCATCCGAGCACTCTGTCTCAGGCATCTCCCACAAATAGCACAAGCATGAAGCAGTGATGGTGATGTTGCCATGCTGTTGAATGAAGATTTTGATCCTGCCAGTGCACTTGCTCTGCAGGCTGGCACATCCTGGTTCCCCACATTACTCATGCATCTTCTTTCTTCTCTCCTTCCACATAAGGGCAGATTGTATATGTTGCATTTGGTTTTCTATCATCTGTGTTCTAGACTTGATCTTATTTGTCTTGATGGGTGGGCTGGATGTCACCGTTCTCAAAGTTATTTTCCTTTTTGTTCCTAGTATTGACCTGTATCTGTAGCTTCCTTATATTACCCATATATCAATGCAGCTTGGAAAGGTTGCTATTCTTCAGTGTAGTAAAGTGATGGTTATGCTTAATTGTGTGTCCCTAATATCAAGTCTTTTTCTCTTACTATAGCAGAAAATCTCCTGTGCATTATCTTCTCTTAATTTAAACATAATCTTCATAGTTCTTTTTCTATTCTTAATTGAAAACAGGGAATCTGTTCTCTAGTCAGTCAACTGGTTACCAAACCAAAGCTAATCAGTTTAGTCCCTGAAACAATATACCTTGATGGTTCAAAATTGATTAACAGCGCTCCAGGTCTCAACTTTTGATATTCAGTTTTGCAGCTGTCTGTATGGCCAATTTTATCTGTGCTGAAATTCTTTCCAGGGCAAAACTATTTACATTCCACTGCAATGCATGGTAGTACCATGTGTAAGTGCGGCCATCAGCCAAGTTTAGGTGACCTGTTTCAGGAACAAATCATATAAAGATACCACTTGATTAAAAAAGAAAGCAAAAGTAAAAATAAACACAAGAATAACACAAGAAGGTGATTTTTTTTTTTTTTTTTTTTTTTTTTTTTTTGAGCCATGAGAAATACTGAGAAAGAGTACATTTTTTTGACAGACTCAGGCAAAAGTAATCAGGTTATTGAGATATCATGAGCAAACTTCTCTCACCAGGCCTACTTTCTATACGCAGGTTCAGAGATAGCTCAGAGATCTCTTCACACTTGGACCGTGGCCAGTTTGTTCTCTCTTCCCATCAAACTGGCCTCTCTATTTTAGGGCTTCACTGAAACCTGATGTGCCTTAGAAAGTGTGTGCACATGTCTGAGGATGCTGTCCTCATTGTGTGCTGCATTCATCACACTCAGCACAGTGTGTCATGATTGGGATAGTTTGAGAAAAAGTATCTCAAGGGTTCTGGTTGCAGTTCTCCACTGAGTGTCCACCAAGTACGTTCATCTGCAAAAAGCTGAATTAGTGACTTTTTGTAACGTTATAGTTCCAGGTTTGATTATGTTCAGAGGAACTGGACACAGAACTTAGGACATTCCAGGACCCTGGGTTTCAGGTGCTTCTGCATCATCACAGTTTTTTCAAATGTCATGCCATTTCCCATATATAGGGAAAATAGAAAAATATGGGAAATAACAGAGGCATTCATCCTAGCCTAGCTAGGCTCAGGCACATGGGTCCCACTGTGCAAACATTGTAGGCTGCTGAGTTTGCTTATGGTCTGCCTTGTACATTGTACATGGCAAAGTAGGTTGCATGCAGGATGCCTCTGTGAGCACCTGGTGATCATGTGAGCAGATTTGCAGAGTTGTTGTATGGGTATCTGGCTTTAAGGTAGAGTTGTTTCTTTTCTTT
Organism: Argya squamiceps; assembly: GCA_037834095.1. NCBI lineage: Eukaryota > Metazoa > Chordata > Aves > Passeriformes > Leiothrichidae > Argya > Argya squamiceps. The sequence goes on along the minus strand of JBBMKD010000001.1, from coordinate 43,426,162 downwards.
CTACTCCTGTTCCTACAAGCAGTACATTTGGTCCTTCACCTTATAAAGAAAAATGACCACAGTGTCCCAATTTTTCTCAGAATTGGAACATCTAATGAACATCACTTGCTTTGGGGATTTGTCCTGCTCACATTTCTGCCATAGGATAACTGGGATTCTGTGTGTGAAAATACACTAGTAATCTTGGGAATTTGTACTTGAAGAATTCCGTTCATTTGAGAATTCAGAGTGCTTAAAAGTTAATTCATATTACATTACATTACCCACGTGAAGTAAGTAAACATTTTCCCCAGTGCAGGAACTGAAATATTATGAAGATCAAGACTTTGTAGGCTGTGTGTCTCATAGATACCTGTATTAAAAATGGCCTTATTTTTAAAGGTAGTTAGTACTTAAGGCTTCTACTGATTTTAGCCTCTAGCTTTTGTCATCTGCTTTGGAAAATACTGACTGAAATAAATTGCACTGCATCACAGAATGTGTTAAATGTGTTCACATCAAGTATCTGCCTTTGGTTTGACATTCAAACAGAAACCCTTCTTCAATCCCCTTTATGCTCCTTAATATTAGGAAAAAATATACCAGGAAAAAAAAAAAACCAAGCCAAACCACCACAACCCAAACTAAAAAGGATTTCATATATGTGTCTCACTTAGAAGCAGGTAACATGTATTGTTGTCCTAAATTTCTCTGTGGGAGAGTACAATTTCTAACAGATTTCTTTATTGCTGGGCAACAAAGCAATCTTGCCATGCTACAGATTTAACCAGTGACTTGCAGGAACTGTCACACAGTGTGAGGAGCACCACCACGACCTGTGGGAGCAACTTATTCCAGCCTATAACTGATCAGTCACTGGTCCAGGGAAGCACTCAAGAGAGCAGTTCCCTGCTACTAGGCTTAAATGGGATTCCAACGGGAATAGAAGCTGGCTGGCTGCAGTGAAGTTGTTTTTTAGTTTGTGCAAGAGTTTTTTCTGAGATCACACTATCGCTGCCAGGCTGCCTGACCTTCAGGCATGTACAGCAGCTTACAGTATTTGTTTGCTGAATGAGCTAAACTGCCCTTGCATTTTATTTGGGGATTAGATCTTGCTTGAGAGATTAACTGGGGAGCCTGTGGCCTTCTTTATTCTGGTCTGAAAAAAGATAAAATGGACCATACCACACAACTTTGGACTACAACTTTGGGAAAAAAGTGGGTCTATATTTAAAGATTTTGCTCAAATTTTATTGTTAATTTTACTATCATGATTCAGTGTGTTACATTCATCAACTACCTGCTTAGTAGTTGATGCCAAGCTATTACCTTGGCAAAGTAACTTTAACCTTAATCCAAAGATGAGCTGGGAGCAAGGAGTACATTCTCAGGTCTCATTTACTTCAGCCTACAATTTCAGCTCCAGTCCACTTTAATGAACAATGTACCAGGTAGCTGGCAACACTTACCTGAAAGATGGTTGGCATAGGGATAAAAAAACTTTAAGCTGTAGTAGGATCTCCTCAAATGCCTTAAGTGGGGTTTTTACAGGGACAGTCTTTGTCACAAGTCTTTGTCACACATCATGAAGGTGGATACCTCCAAATTCCAGATGTGGAAGGAGCTAGTTCCCTAGGGAGTGCTTCTTTCCTCCCTTCAGGTAACAGGAAGCCTCTGTCAGGTGCTGTTTGAGATGAGGCTGGAACGGTAATACCACATTTATTAACCACCAATGCTTGCTTAAAAAACCTTTGACTTGTTCCTCTTCTCACTCTCCCTTTATTCTTTCATCTGGATTAGTTCCCCCATCCCATTTACATGTGGCTGTATAAGCAGCAGAGTAATGTGTCCAAGAAACCCTCCAGTGTGAAACAAGACAGGGGCAGTAGGAAATGTCAGGTGAAAGAATGGAGCAGAGACTCTACAGAGCAGTGTAAGTGGTGCTGCTGGGCATGGCCACACTCAAAAAACTGGATTCCCAGAGTTTTTTGGGTAAAAAAAAGTAAAAATGTTTAAAATCTGATTTATGTGTGGTATAATTTTACACATGCACCTGAATTAGCAAATACTGAATAGCAACTATTAGCAAGTTAAAAACAGCTTAATGCCTTATTACATAACGTGAAATTAGACTTAATTTTCTGGTATCAATTTTAATTTATCAATTTAGAGATTATGTATTTTGCATTATTTTTGTTGATTTTTTAAAAATACTAAAACTGTACATCTGCTTCCTACATTTACTTCCTAAACTGATCAACACTTTTCCCTTAAACATTTGGCATAAACTACCAGTCAAAAATAGTACGATTAATAGGACAGGCCTTGAGGTTTCTCTAATATGGCAGTTCCTGAATTTCTGTGTGCTACACTACAGACAAAGCACATTCCATCTTAAAAGAAAAAAAAAATCAAAGTTAACTATTCAAAGAAGTGTCAAAACAGTATTCCAATTCATTATTTCCTAATTTTTTGTCAGGTAAAATTTTCAAGTTTTTGAGTTTTCAGGATAGTAAAATATTTTCACCTGTAAAAAAATGCTCAAAGATTATAATACTATTTCTTCTCTAGCTGTAAGAGTGATTGACAGATATGAGTGAAATCAAAGAGGTTTAGGTAAAAATATTAGATAAATTCCTGAAAATTGAGTTCACACATCCATAATTCAGTTTAAATTTCTTCCCTTGACAAATACAAAATTCAATCTTGGAACTGGAAAGCAAAAATAAAAACCACAGAGAAATATACCTTTTTAGAGCACAGTTACTGTTCACACTACAGAGCATTTTCAGTCCCAGAGGCACAGTGGAAGAGTAAGTCAATTCACAGAGAATTATATCCCAATTTCAAAGGAAAACCAAAAGAAAAAAAAAGCAAACAAATAAGAATCATGTAAGAAAATTTAGAGAATACATTAGTTTAATTGCAGAAGATACAAATAATTAAATGCAAGAAATATATTTTGCTACAGACTGTAAAAGAGATTATTTGGAGATGAAAAGAGAACAAAACCCCCAACCTTTGGCCATCTACCATATTCTACCAGATCCCCAAGTGAAGTTCTACTGCCTGATGTGCTGACAGGATACCAAATGATTGTTTGGATATAAATTGAGAGCTGAATATATTTGGGAAATGCTTCCTTAAATCTCTAACTTCCTGCTTGCCTTAGTACTTTACTGTAACTCTTCTACAGAAAAGGTAAAGACAATATGCTGAAAAATATTTAAAAAGGAGTGCACTGTATGCATTTCCAAAGTAGCTTTGGAAAACTCAGGTAACATTTGTTGAGCCTATATGTCCATCTGACAAGTACCTTCACAGACACATATATTTTCAGTCCTTGTGTCCTTGAGACCAATGTTGTTTCAAAGAATAATACTGACTATTCAAACATGGATAATTCCAAAATACAGGTCTTTATTCACATTAAAATATCTATTAAAATAGCATGAATTTAGGTGACTACTAAACATATTAGGTTAGGTTGTACAGATTTTATAAATATGATTCATGTACATTTCAATCCATGTAAAAACAATGAAAGAATGTTGCTGAATTCTGCTACTGTTAAGAAAAGAAAACAGAGAAAGGCAGCTTTCCCACCGAGTTGAAAAATAGAAAATCCAAGTCGTGCTGTCCGATAATACCGGAGAGATGGTATTATTGTAGGTTTGTCATCTTTATTTCCACTGGAATTATTCTAGTGAAGTGATAATTCCAGCATTTGTCACCAGATGGCACTGCAAGGACATGATCCCCTAACCTCTCCTCACCCTCCATTGGTGGCGCCACGAGGTCATCCGCAGGCAATCGCAGAGGATGCGTGGCTATTTCAGATTGCATCAAGCCCCTCTTCCTCCACGCCCTCATGTTTGCACCCTCAGGCTTGCTGGCACTGCTACGACGGTTTTTAATATTCTTAGCCAACTGGGCTTGGTAAGAAAAGCTCAGGAGTGGAGACCAACACCTGTCTAAAGTTAATTTGCCCAGATTCTGCCATGAGCAATATTGAAGGCAAATGCTGTCTTTAATGGCAAGAGATGAAGCTCCCACCTGTGTCAGGTCATGCACAGAGGTTTGCCTCAGTTCCCTGGCCTTGCAGTTCTGAACAGGATCCCAGGCTCAGGCTATCAACCTATCTACCTATCTCATTCTCTACTTTCTCAGCGCAGAATTTTGTCTTTTCCTGTGTTTGCCTTCTCCTCTTGAACGGAGAACCCTCTTCCATGCCCTAATTTGCCTCTCATTTCTAGTGCTCCCTGATACATTCTGTCATGACCTACCACTGCAGCTTGAATTACAAGTACTGATTCTAACTGTGACTCATTGCAGATTTTAGGAAGTAAAAGGAAATAAACCTCGGAGTCCAGAGATGTGTTTAGCACTAAGCTGCCTTCTGAGAAGTCAGTTTCAACACTATCACAGCTGTCATCACTGGAGTGCTGGCATCTGAGCAATCACATTGAAGTTGTGCAAAGGTAACTAAAAATCGTGTCAGATTTTATTTGCAGATCAAGATGTGTAGCATTTTCAGGTTTGTAGCATAAAAAGCTCTCACAGCTTCCTTTTAGGTCTGATGCATTGCTGGTATTCAGCAGGATGCTGATATTTGGTAAGAAAGTAATGCTATGATACAGAAAATTAAAGGCTAGGACAGTTCCTTCCGACTGTCTCATATGGCACATGGCTGGATGGTGTGTGTTTTGGAAATACGGCCAAATCTCTTGAGAGCATGAACACTTTAGCATACACCAAACATAACCTGTCTCTGTAGCAGACAAAATGAAAAATACTGCTGATTTTCACGATTCTGTTTCCTCTTTTTCTTTTTTTTTCCAATAAATGTTCTTTTCAAGAGGGCAATAGTGACTGTATTATAGATACTCATGCATATGCAGAATATTGTATTTATGCTAGGAAATTTAAATTCAAAACCATCTGTGAGATGATAATCCGAAACAATACATGAGTAAGGAAAGAGAGCTTGGCAGTACATGTAAAGACAGAAATTAAATTAAATTAATTTAAATTAAATTAAATTAAATTAAATGGCTGGGAAGGAAATATAATGACATGAAATGAAATTGAAAAAAATGAAAATTCTGAAATTAAGTGAAAACAGGTAATGGAAAAAAGTGAAAACAATGGAATGGGCTGAAATTTCACGAAATTATTTCCATTGAAATCTCAAGATTTCTTTTCATGAAATGAAGAAGTCATGACTGTTTTAAGATCTTTAAATAAATTAAATAAATTCCATGTCAAACTAAATTTTGCTAGTCAGCTAGTGCTGTCTGTTGTGGCCTTTTGAATGCCAAGTTGAATAAATTCAGGCTTTCATAAAACCCCTCAAAACTGATAGAATGAATTTAAATTGCCATGTGATTACAACTGTTTCTCCCCCACTCTTCTGAAATCACTTTCATGTAGTTCAACTACATTCAAAATATTAAATAAAACAATACCAAACAAATGGAGGGTGGCTGGAACAGCCTAGGCTATCTCTTTCAATGGTATGAATTTGATTTAGTAAGCCATAAAGATTTCAGGGGATGTTTATACCTGAAGGAACACACTGGGACAAGAACTTTAAGGGACCCTTTTTTCTCCTTTCAGAATATTTATTGGTTAACTGGTGTCAGTGGCAAGATGTAGAAGTCATCAAGCCACCAAGACTCTGGGCACTTAGGGAGATAAACTGTCTGGGGCTCTTCTGATGAATAAGTAAATTATTGTGAAGTGATGTGTAAATGAAAGTGAGGAAGTGACTGAACACAGCAGATATCAGGTTCTTTTTGAATGTTACCTTTGAATGTTTGACCGTAGGGCATGTGCAAATAGCTCCTTCTCAAAAAAGCTAAAACAAGTGCAAGCATTATGGTTGTACTGTGAATCTGACTAATTAAGATAATGTATGGATCCATGAGCACATTGAGTATATGTACATTTTCAGACATATTTCCTTGTTTCTGGAAGGTGGCATTTTGTTGTTCTATTTTACTTAACTATATATTTTTTTATTCAGATATTGCTATAATTAAGGAAAAGTAAGAATACTATGGAATTTGTAAACACTCCTGCCTCTTTCCATTGACATTTTTATAGTACACAGGAAATTGTGGTTGCAATTTAAATGGTTGCAGCTTTTACTACTAACCTGATTTGGAAATCTGCTTGAGAACCATGACACTTTTATTACACCACACTGGTAAAAACAACAGCCAGACTACCTTGTATCTCCTTTTACCCATCTACTGATGAGTACACATCTACAGTGCATAGTCACATCATTTCTAACATATATTTCACTCCCTTTTCATGCTTACCCATTTTAGAAAGTTATTGGTTTGGTGTAAATTGGTTTATTTTTTAAACACTTGTGTCTTAACACTTGTTATTGAATCCAAAATATACTTCAAAGTATTGTTTTTTGGAAGTCAAGATGATCAGGTTTTAGGGATCCCATACTGCTACTCTAATGCCTTTATCATGTTCCTAGACTGCCTGACTTCGTGCCTTTTCTATGAGTAGAAATCCTTCCCCTATAATCTGTATCTTCTGACTTTCAGAGGTTAAAATCTGCATTTAGCTTGATGCCTTACACCCACAAGTCTGCTTCAGAAAGAGACAAAGCTGGGACCTTGTGTCTTCTCAAGGTCCTTGAATAAGCTCAGAGATGGGAAGAAAGGGACATATCTTTGTTGTACCTCAAGTACAAGAGGAACTTAAAATATTCTGCAATAGACAAAATAACCCCCGAGCAATACATTCACGCCTGTTGTAGAATTATTTTGTCATGTTGATATAGTTTTTTCTGAAGACCAGTATATGCCACACAGTAGCTGAACTACTGACCTCATAAGGTGGTCTGGACCTTTTCAGTGCTAGAGTTGTACTAATGAAACAAATAATTCTGAGAAATCATGCACTAGTTGTACTACTGGTTGAAGCACACAAACCAAACTGAGCAGCTGCGAATCTGGCAGGAGAGCAAACCACATTCTGGTGCTGCAGATGAGGGCGATCCATAGTCTTTGCTACAGGAAGGCGTGCCCGAGGAAGGAAACATTTGACTTCACAACTGTCAGAAGAAAGTTGCCCCCTTTATAATGAAAGCTGTTGCTTTGTGAGAAGTTGTCTTCGATGCAGTGTGACAAGTCCTCTCCACGCCCAGATTTGAATCCCACGTGTGCCTCGGTGAATGCTTTTTGTGCCCTGTCTGCAGGTCTTCCCGTGCTGCACAGCAGTGCCCGGACAGCCCTTCCTGGCCTGGATCAGCCATGGTGTGGCCAGCAGGACCAGGCCAGTGACCGTCCCCCTGCCCTGGGCACTGCTGAGGCCACACCTCAAATCCTATGTTCAGTTCTGGGCCCCTCAATTCAGGAATGACACTGAGAAGCTGGAACTAGTCCAGAGAAGGGCAACGGAGCTGGAGAAAGGTCTGGAGCACGAGGGTCTGTGAGGAGCGGCTGAGGGTGTTTATCCTGGAGAAAAGGACACTCGGGGAAAACCTCATCACTCTGGAGCTGCCTGAACGAGGCTGTAGCCGGGTGGGGGTCGGCCTCTTCTCCCAGGCAACAGGTGATAGGACAAGAGGACACAGCTTCGAGCTGCATCAGGGCAGGTTTAGATCAGACATCAGGAAAAAACTCTTCACGGAAAGGGTAATCAGACATTGGAATGGGCTGCCCAGCGTGGTGGTGGAATTGGACGTGGCACTCAATGCCTGGTCTGGTTGACATGGCGGCGTTCAGCCACAGGTTGGACTCGGTAACCTCAAAAAGGTGTTTTCCAACCTGATTGATTCTGTGGTTCTGTGACTCCCTCAGTTGTCCCCGCCGCCGCTGCCTCAGCGTCTCTTGTGTCACGCCTGCCTCCCTCTCCCGCAGCGACCATACAGCCCCCAGGGCATCCCGCCCGGCTGCCTGTCCCTCGGGAGAGACCCCAGCGAGGGGCTCCTCTGCCTGGGGACGGGCTGAGGAGACCACTGCCCTAACACAACACGGCAGTGCAGCCGTGGGCGGGTATCTGCCTCTAGGGAGGGCAAGACGGCTCTCCGCAGGCCCGGGGCCGTTCGGCCGTGCGCCGGAGCGCAGACGGAGCGGTGGCGGCGCGGCCATGAGGGGGAGCGGGGCGGGGCTTCCCGCGGGGACGGCGCAACTCGCCGGGGTTGGCGGCGGCGCCATTTTGAACTGGCGGAGAGTCGGAGGCGGCGGCTGCCGAGCAGGGTTCCGCGTCCCCCGAGGGAGAACCCGCGAGGAAGGAGCGGATATG
>JBBMKD010000001.1:43332993-43417806 GCA_037834095.1 Argya squamiceps | reverse complement strand
CGAGGAAGGAGCGGATATGGCCGCGAATAGGAACTTAAAGCAAGTGCGGATCGAAAACAGCTCCCCGGCGGCGCCGCTGGGCATGGTGGGAGGTGGCGGCGGCGGCAACCTGAAAGGATTGCGCGGCCTAGAAGCGGAGAGTGAGGCGGCGGCGGCCATGGCTCTGGCGCCGAGCAAGGAAGGTGGCAGAGATGAGGAGCAGGAGGTTGGGTTCACCATCGATATCAAGAGCTTTCTCAAGCCTGGCGAGAAGAGCTACACGCAGCGTTGCCGGCTATTCGTGGGGAATCTGCCTACTGATATCACCGAGGAGGATTTCAAGCGCCTTTTCGAGCGCTACGGGGAGCCCAGCGAGGTCTTCATCAATCGGGACCGTGGCTTCGGCTTCATCCGTCTGGTGAGGATCCGGGCGGGCCCCTGGCGCGGCCCGTGTCTGAAAGCGGTCCCTTGCCCCCCCGCCCCCTTCCCCTCCTTTTCGGCTGGTGTAACAAAAAGCAGCATCTGCCTCCCATTCTCTTTCTCCTGGCTGCTGGCGTTGGTCCCCCCGCCCCTTCTTCCTTCTTCCCCCGCCCCTGTTGGCCTCCACGTCTGGTCCAAGCCAGACCCCTGCATTCAGACTCGTCCTCCCAGCCCCTGGCGTTTCGGTCCCGCCTCACCCCATGGCACTTAAAAGGGTTAATTTTAAGGAATGGGACAGGTTTGTTTTGAAATACAGCTGCTCGCACATCGTGAACACAGAACATAAAATCACGGAATTGAAAAGGTTGCGGACCGCGGGTTGTTTAAAATACTTGTGCCCAGATAAGACTACGTTTTTAGAGATAATACAGTATTTGATTAAGCATGCTCGAGTTAAGCATGCAAACAAGGAAATAATCCGAAAAGTTTATGATACTGTATTTAAATGGTAATTTAATGTGTGAGATTAGTTTTCACGGTTGCTCTGTTTAAAATGCACGGATTTGTATCATTCTGGGAATGGCTTTAGGGTGCTTTAGGTATCTAGTTATGATTTTGCCATATCTTTCCATATATTTTTACTGGTTAGGTTTCTTTTTTTTTCTTTTTGGTTGTCATCTTAAAATACTTGTGGCATTCTCCCATGCATCTTTTACCTTGAGAATTTCCCGGCCTGAAATAGCAATTTTGTGGAGGAAGTGAGATAATACTTACATCTCGTTACTCATTTTTGTGTGTAATAGAGTTTTTATGTGAGCTTCCCTTTTCCATTATATTTAGGGAATATATATATATATTTGAACAGCTTGCCTAGCCAGTTGATCTGTGAAGAAGGATGTAAAGAATTTCTTTAAATGTCAGGGATTGCAGGTATCAAACCTGGTGAAGTTTTTTGAAGAGGGTGAAAAGGCAGTTGTCGATTTACACTGTCTCATGGATGTGGGTGCAGAAAGCCCATTAATGTGAGATGAATGAATATATGAGCAATGAAGGTAATTTCATCATTTCATTTGTTGATGAAATTTGAATTGGCCGTCCTTTGAGAGCAAGTGCGATATTTTCACTCATTTAAATACAAAACAATAACCCAACTCAAAACACCTGTAGTGTAATGTTTAATCCCATTTCCTGCTGCGGGGAGCTAGGGACGAAGAATATAAACACTTGAGTAGGTAAACGTGAAAAGCATAAAGTTTTCAACTCTACTCAAAACCTTTATAGAGGAGCACCATCATAATAAGAATTTGTTAAGTCCTCTTATGTGCAACAAAAAAAATGTGCCTGTGTTGTTTTTGAGAATAAACCATAAGGGGTAATGAATGTAATTTTTTTTCCATCAGAGGACGTTATGGGGTAGTGAATGCATATTTTTTTTTCTATCAGAGAACAGAGGCTTTGGTTTGTTTGTTGGGTTTTTTGTTGTTGGTTTGTTTCACTTTTTTTGATTAGGGGGTAAAAGTTTGAATGAGCCTAGTACCAATATGCTCAAGTGAAAGAAAGCAACTTTGCTATTTTTTGGAGGGAGGCACACAAAAGTGGTATTTGTTGTCTTTGAAAATAAAAGACATAAAATATTTTTATATCTTCATAAAGGAATCTAGGACCCTGGCCGAAATAGCAAAGGCAGAACTTGATGGTACTATTTTGAAGAGCAGACCACTTCGAATTCGATTTGCCACCCATGGAGCTGCCTTAACTGTGAAGAATCTGTCGCCCGTGGTTTCCAATGAGCTGCTGGAACAGGCGTTCTCGCAGTTCGGGCCCGTGGAAAGAGCGGTCGTTGTGGTGGATGATCGCGGCAGAGCTACAGGGAAAGGTTTTGTGGAGTTTGCAGCAAAACCTCCAGCTCGGAAAGCTCTGGAAAGATGCAGTGATGGGGCATTCCTGCTTACAACGTAAGTTCACAGGTTTTTGCTTGAATTTGTGGTTATAGCGTCCTGATGTGAGCAAAAATTGCATCCGTGGTATTCCCTAGTTCTTATTTTGTTTTCCAATTCTGAAAGCCATGGCGTTAGAAATTAAAGTGTTCTGCATTAATACCACAAATACTCTTGATTTTTTTTTAAAGAAAACCATCATTCTCTGCTTACTGTTCATAAGATTTCTTATTACTGTATGAGAGTCTGAGAGCAAAATTCTGGGGTTTTTCTTCTTCATATGCAATACTGCTTCTCCTTCTCTATATAATAAGGCATTTTCTGTTGAGACTTTATTTTAATTGGTTGCACTCTTCCTGATCCCAGTAACAAAGTGACAAAATAATATTCCTTCATTTCTTAACAAAACAGTGCCTGACATTGCTGATATTTCTGTAGACTAAAGAAAGTGTTTGTATCTCAAAAATTACCTGTGGCTTGTAAGGCCAGGATTTTCTCCCCGTTTTAAAATTGAGGACTTGAGATTCTGAAGAGGTTTACACTAGTGATGTTTGGAAAACAATCTATTTCGAGGACAGGCAAGCTTGCAAGTAGCAGCACTTCTCTTGCATCTCATATTTCTGTGCTTGCCAAAGGGAGTTGTTAACTGCTGTGCTTTACATAGTCACAAGTGACATTTTCAAATGCTTTCTTCAAAACTGCATGAAATGATACATATTTCTGATTATTTTTTATTTTTCTGATTCTCATTGGGAAAATAAGGCTGTGGTTTCATAGCATGAAAATTTGCTGCCATTGAATTGGGCTTGGAGTTCTTTTCCTACCCTGGCTGTGCTGTTCTTTTATGTGCTCAAGAGCTTCACGATACTTCCATAAGCCACTTGTGCTTGCTACAAAAACAACTGAAAAGCATTAATTTGTGTGGGGGTCCATTGCATTCTGTTCAAGCACAGGAGGGTGCTGGATAATGTCAGGTCCAGCAGAGAATAAGGCAGGAGAAAATATTGCCAGGAGCAGTTGGCAGGTGAGTGAGGGGTCTGGAACTCCAAATCTCCTGTGCTACTGAAGTGATTTGATGGTTCTGTAGTAAATTTAGTGTGAATACATCTTGACTGTTACCAGGAGGTGCCAGCAATTTGTTCTTATTTCCTGGGTTTTTTTGGCTTTAGTAATTGAATGGAAGCGTGGTGAGCCAAGCAAGGGAAGTAATGTAGTTCAGTGTTACATGAGTGCTATTCCTGGCACGAGAGGTGTGGCAGGGAAAAGAAGCTGGGATTTGAGGAGAGGGTGTTCTTGTTTTACCAGCTGGACAGATCAGTGGAATTGAAAGGACCATCTAGGCATGGCCTGAGTGAATAAAAAGCATTTGATAATTTTCTTGCTTAGGTGACGTGTTCCCTAATGTGCTGTTGCAAAGACAGTTAGTGTGAATCTGCTGCCATCTACTTCCATGTTTGGCTTCAGAGTTTAAAGTTTTACTTTTTGAACTGAAAACTCTTTGCCTGATCAGAACATCTTTTAATTCCTGTTTAAATGTATCAAAACTAGACATTCAAAACATTAGCATTTTAACGTTGTTGTTTTATGTCATAACTTGTTAGCACCATAGTTCTGTTGCATTTAAATAGCAGAACTATTTAAATAGCAGTTGCCATGCAAATGGCATCAGAAAAAACAGCTGCTGAGTTGTGCCCTGTGAGTCTGGACTTCATCTTTTTAATCTGAACTCGATGCCCAGGGTAAAATATATTGGGGGGTCGTTGTGTTGGTTTGGTTTTGGTTGTTTTTTTTTTTTTTTCTAGTGAGGGACATGGGCAGTAGGGAAAGATCTGCAAAATGGAATAAAGGCATGGAACACAATAAATGAGTGCTGGTGTTTTGAAAATCATGTCTCTAGTGCTCTGTGATTTGTAAGCTCTGCTCCCAAGACTGATGCAAAGAGCTTTTTACACAATTCAGAGTTCTTACACTGCTCTCTTTGGCAGTACTGGCTCGTGTTGCCTCTGGTTACTACATATCAAGGAAGGGTTTTCAGAGATAAATTAGGATTCTGATTTGTGAGCATATGGTTATTCAAATAATGGATTTTAAATAACTTATACAGAAATGTTTTTCTGATTGTCGCTGTAATACTGAATTATCAAGCTGTTTTCAGTTGTAGAGTAACTTGCAAAAGTAAGTTGTAAAAGTTTTTGTAGAACTATGAATAGGTAGTGCTGCTCTGTTTTGGGTTTGTTGCTTTCCCAGTGCAGTCATGGGCTCTGTGTTGCCTCACTGATAAAAACAGAAAGGTAGTTCCTTCCTAAATATTTTATTATTATTGGTAGATGGTTTTGGTATTTTAAAAAAACAAACAGAACTGTCTCAAGTAAGTTGAGGTTTCTAGGCAAAATAGCTGGATTTGGGCATAGAAACAATTATTTTCTGAAGGTAATTCCTAAGATTGGGATTCATTGGAATTCTGTGATTTAAGACAAGACACAGGAGTTACATGTTAGCTTTCTGGAGGGTTTTTTCAAAATGCTAAAATAAGTTGTAAGTTCTTCATTAATGATTCAGTTATTAAATTGCAAATGTTTTCCAGAACACCTCGACCTGTTGTTGTAGAACCAATGGAGCAATTCGATGATGAGGATGGACTCCCTGAGAAGCTAATGCAAAAAACACAACAGTACCACAAGTAAGTTGTGCTTAACCTTTTTTTTATAAAACATGGTTTATATACTTAGTTACATTTGTAAATATACACTAATTTTTACTTTTGAGTTTGTGTAGCAGGAAGTAGTGCTTTTGTATGTTCTGCTCTTTTGTGTCAGGATTAAACAGGGCCTTCCCAGATTTCCTAATCATAGTAAAGTGCCTACACTGCAGTCAGTGGGAGCTTGTTGCCAGCAAACTATCGTCTTTTATGGGTTAGGGGTGTGGTCTAATCCATAGCAGAGATTTTGGATACCCACAGATCTTTATGTTCTCTGATTAGCCCCTTAACTGTTGGCAGCCTTCCTGGCCTGTAAATCTTTGCAGCTTCCACAGTTCAGGTAAAACTTTAAACGTGACAATCAGAAAGTGAATCTCAGTCATGAGATAGAAGTCTCCTAATCTGAAAAAAACCTGATTAAAAACGGATTTTTAATATTGTGATTTGCCATTTATGTTGGTTGAATCTAAAATGTTTATTTTGGTAGACTGTAGAACAGCACTTCTTTAAAATTTGCCGCTGTAAGGTACAATATTAGTGTTAGAATGGAAAATGCAGGCTCATTTTAATGGTCACAGATTATGGCTAATATTCTGGGCTGTCTAGTAAGCATCGATATTTATTTAAATAACTGGTTTAGTGAATTGACTGCTTGATTTAGAAGGCTGAACACTGTTAATCTAGTGGTGCAGCTTAGTGTTTTGTACTGATGTCAATACAAATTTTTATCTTAAAATTAAATGAATCTTTATTTAGGCAATTTTTGAAAAATCATCTTTTCACTTGTCTTAATGTCTGATTGAAGCTTTGTCTGGTTTAGAGTGTAGTCATCTGACAGGTTGATAAAAAGTGAGATCTACACTTGAAGTGATTGTTTATACATTGTCTGGCTGTAACAGCTGTTGATTTAAATGTGTCCTTTGTGTATTTTTACTGCAAAACTTTTCTTAGGGAAAGAGAGCAGCCTCCACGCTTTGCTCAGCCCGGAACGTTTGAGTTTGAGTACGCGTCACGGTGGAAGGCTCTGGATGAGATGGAAAAGCAGCAGCGGGAACAGGTTGACAGGAACATTAGAGAAGCCAAAGAGAAACTTGAGGCAGAAATGGAAGCAGCTAGACATGAGCATCAGCTAATGCTGATGAGGCAAGGTAAAACCAGATTATCTACTAGTGTTAAATTTGTTTTGTCACAGATTTTTTTTTCATTAGCACGTCGAGCTGTATAGTTGGACATTCTACTGGTCACCATTTAATTAAATGCATTTAACGGAGAAAAAGGAAGGAATACTTCTCTGTGCACATATCCCTTGATGATTTGCTGGAATTAATTAAGAATCTGATAAAGAGGTGATTGTTTAAATCTGTTTTCTTCACTTCCTACATTTAACTTAGGAAAAAGTTTACTTAGCCTGTTTTTCCTGAATAGGCACATGCACTCCCAGTGTGGAGCCATGCTGTTTTTATAAGGTCTTATGCAGAAGATAATAACATAAAAACATAACTATATAATAACATAAAAAGCATAAGGTCCTTTACAGAGTGTAATAACATGGAAAACTGTTTTGAAATGCTAGGTAGTTGTTGCAGCACCTGAAATGACAACTGACAACTGTTTCTTGTTCTATTTTCCAAGAAAAACTGTTGAAGCTTTAAGTTTCCTTGTAAGCCCAGGTGTATATTAGAGGTGAGGAATGTGCATATTAATATGATCCAGGGATGCTGCTGACAAGGCACAGCACAGCCCTCCCTTGGCAGTTAGACACACATTGTAATTTTGTGTGACTGAGATTTCTGAAGATGGTTCAGTGCTTAAGATACAGGTTGGATAAATCTACTGTTAGCTTATCTAATTGTTAATATTTAACAGTGCTAATAACCCAGTTCCAGAACTCATGCTCTTTAATTTCCTTTGAATTTATTCACCTGTTGCCTGTACTTGAGGGCAAGATTAGAGATTACTTTGTCTTAAATTCATGTCTTAATTACGTGTTAAACTGAGACAAGATTACAGTGGCCTCTTCTTTAAGATAGAAAAGCACTTGATGGTAAAACATGGGAAAACATCTTTGGTATGTTTTTGGATATTAGGGTTTCTTTTAAGGACAACATGAAGGGAAAGATATTCTGCTTTTTGAATATTTGTTAAATGCTAGTTTTATATCAAAAAAGAGAGAATTATTCCTTCCATTAAAATTCATATAAAACATGAATGCATGTGGTGCTACTATTCCAGTGAGAAAATATGAGGTTTTTTAGTGGAGGGGGAGGGCTTTTCCCCCTCACATTTTGGTCAGTAGAGCACCTCTTTGGTAGCAGATAACCTAGAATGTTGTGAAGATAATTAGGTTTCTTCTTAGTTACCTGCCAACATTCAGAGCTCTGGGGGTTAGTAAGTATTCCTTCTGTTTTAATATTCTCAGTTCTTCAGCTTTATTATGAATGAAAATGGAGTGGGTTTTTTTCACTTGTGTTTATTTTCAAAGAGCAGCTTTCTCTTGTCGCTCTGAGCAGTGGGTCTGAGTTCATGCCATGCCAAGAATATTGATTTTATTAATGAGATTGCATCACAGGATTCTGTAGAAAGATGGAATGAAGTTTCTAAGGTACTAGAACTTAGAATTGATACTTTTGTATCCCTGGTGCACAAAGTCTAATTTAAAGATGTGTTAAAGCAGTCATTATGAAATAAAATATAAAATGTCTTATTTTAGTTGTGTAGGAGTTAAAAAGAAGGCAGGAAGGATGAGCAGCTGAAGGTTGTGTTGAAACTGCTCCACGAGAGCTAGTAGGACTGGAGCTCTAGGGCAGGTTGGTTTGAGTACTCAGGTTTTTGTGATGTGGTATTAATTCTGGAGGTAGATTTAATTCTTCTGATATGTGTAATTTTTCACTTTTAAGTGTCATATTTTGACAGACTGAGTCAGAAGTAGTTTGTAAAGCAGAATACGTGTTTCCATGTGTAAGTAAATTGCATGGTATTTCTGATCTGTGTACTGGTGGTGTGCATCAAACATTTGTAAATATTCTCTCATAACCGTGGTTAAATAGATTGTGAAAATATTGGAAAACGTGACTGAGTTTAACCAGAAGCTAATTTTTATCAATTATATGGAAACTCGGCATTTATTTTCCATCTTTAGAATCTGAAAAATCAGCAGCTAAAACTGCTTAAAAGTCTTAGTGGAGTTGATATTCCAGTTTGTAGGATTAACTTCTGAGGTGAGAGAACACCTTCACCTTCTGCTCTCTGCTATGTAGAATGTTGAAGGTAGAATGAAGACCTTGCCCTTACATAAGCACAAGAAATTGCAGAGGCTAATAGTAATGCTGTTTTCTTTTTTTTTTTTTTACCATAACTGCTTTAGTGCAGATTCTTTCTGTTCAGAGAAGGGGCCTGTCAGTCAAGAATTACCATCATTACAGGTCTTTTAATATGAATGGCTCTTGTGCAGAGTTTGAACCTCTATAGCTGTGTTTTCACCTGGCCTAGTGAGGCTTTCTGCCAGGATTTGGCAGTTGTCAAATGGTACTGGATCATGAATTGGCTGCATTGAACTTTCAACATACTAACAATTTCAGGAAAGGCAATAAACTATGCTATGGAGAAAAATAAGAAGAACACCAGGGAAAGTAGACTGCTACACCTTAACAACAAAGGATGGTAACTGACAGTGGTAGAGAGAAAGTAGGAAGTCCTGTGCCTGTGTGCACAAGAAATAGGGAATGTTGTATAAATTTGAAAGAACAGAGAACTGAAAAGGAGACATCTTTTCCCACAGTGGACAGTGTTGTGTACAGAATGGATTAGTTTTTGATCTCAGTAATACCATGAAGCAAGCTAAAGGTTCATTTTAAAAGAAAAGTACACTTGTACTCTGAACTAACCTAAAGGTTATTTAAGAGCAAAAATAGTGTGCTTGTGACACTGCTCAATGATCAGGATACCAGTGGCCAAGCCTTCTATGGCAAGCATATTTGGAAAGAAGCAGTCCTCAGACTTTATGGTTTGAGTGAATCTTCGATGTAGTCCTATCCTATTTAAGTGTGAAATGTGTTAATTTTGCAGAAGAGAATGGAAAAGCAATCCTGTAAAATGTGCTTGAGAAAGGACTTCTAATGTCAAGAGAGATGTTGCGAGAGTAAATATCTGATAGTCATCTTTGTTCAAAAAGAAAACAAATACTTTATATTTTGGCAGAATGTACTGGCTGTTGTAGTTTTTGGATATTAAAGTAAAATTTGAAGTTGTAATAGTTTATGCTGATGCCAGTTTGAGGAAACTGATTTGCATAACGAAAAAGATATTTTAATTAGTATAGTGAAGAAATGCATAGAGAAAATGTGCAGAATAGTTCAACTAAAGCATAAAAGGCATGTAATGGGTGGTATGGTAAAATGTTACTTGTCATTTCTATAAATAGTATCATGTGGCCAATATCCTTTGTAGTTAAAAAATAAAAAACCTGCTTTTTAACAAAGGGTGAAATTATTATTCATTGGAGAAAGCATAAATTTCCAGGCAGAAATCAATAATGTGACTGGTCAGCATAAGTAATTACTGTGAGTTATGCCCTGCTTTTTAAGGGCATTTTAAGTGCTTCTTAGGAGGCTATGGCTGTGCCTTTTTTGTGGGGTTAAAAGACTAGTCATTTGTAAGTTGCAGTAAGCAGAGCTGTGATAGACCTTCGTGGAGGTTCAGACTTCATGCACCTGAAGTTCATATGATTTTTCTTTTTCTGATGTGGGCCATGTAGGGATCTGCAGTAGGTAGTGAAGAACATGGAAGTCCATAAATACGGTCGTGGTTTTAGTAGTTTGACTTCAGCAGTAAACAGTTTTGTGAGAAAATAGATGCCCTGTCCTACATGTAAAACCAGGATGTGATTTAAGGGGTTGAGAGAGTTTTTTTTTCCTTTTCTTTCAGAACTTAAAATTTCTGTTTCCGTAACCTCCTCAGGGGGCTCTGCCCATTTTTTACCTTTCTGTGTTTGTAAGCCATGGATCCAGTGTTTTTTCAAGTACTAGACTTAGCTTTATGGAAAGAGATGAGATAAATGCATTGAAAATTTTGTTCAAAAAATTGAATGTTAGAACTGTGATTTGACAGTAATGACAATTTTTGCGTTGCCACATTATTGATTGGCAGCTTTGATATTTAAATAATGTTTAAATATGCTTTTCATCCCGTCAGATCTCATGCGTCGTCAAGAGGAATTGAGGCGCTTGGAAGAACTTCGGAACCAGGAGCTTCAAAAGCGCAAGCAGATCCAACTGAGGTATTTTGTCTCCTACTGTGCAGAGGTGTGGCATGCAGCCAGTGTGGGCCTGCAGGAATTTAGATGTGTTAGCTAAACTTGCTTCTCAAAAGCATCATGTGTGGTGTTTCTGATAATATAATGCTAATATAAAAGATCGGTTTCAAGTGTTGCTTGATTTTTTTTCCACTTATTTCAGCTCTGCTAGTTTTGTTGTACATTTCTGAGATTTCTAAATAGCATAGAAATGTCTTAGCCTATTTTTTTGTTTCATATTTATTTTAATGTGACTGAAGCATTGCTGTAATAGGACCATGCTCCTAAATTTTATGGGCAGGTGATCTGCGTATAGAATCACAGCATTGCAATCTTACAGTCTGACATGGGATTTTGGAAGTTATTTTCACTTGATATTCTAGCATGTTGGAAACAATTTTTCTTTTAGGATTTGATTCATGCATATAATTGCCTCTTCTGAAGTTTAAGAAAATAGATGTCGTCTCATCATTGATTTATACTTTTTGTGTTAAATATCACAATGTCAGTAAGATAAAAAGAACAGCACAAACACGTTTCAGAATTAAAAATGTGTCTTTTGGCACTGTTGAAATGTTTTAATCCATTGTAGTGTCTTAAAAACTGGAATATTTTAACCTGTTTACTGATATATACCTGGAAGAGTAGGTATAGAACGTATTGCTATTGAAATTATTTGTATTCCAGTAAAAAAAATCCACCAAAACTTCAAAAGTACTCAAACCCATCAAGTTGAGTAGCTTAGTGCCTTACACTATGTAAAAAATAATTAATGACCAGTTTTGTTTATATGCTTGCTCTTACCTCTGAGACTGAGTGCAAGCCTCAGCAGGTCAAGAGACAAAGCTGACATAATTTTGAAAAATGTCCTATAGGCATGAAGAAGAACACAGACGTCGGGAAGAAGAGATGCTGCGCCAGAGGGAACAGGAGGAATTACGGCGACAGCAGGAGGGAGGATTTAAGCCAAATTTCATGGACAATGTAAGTACAATTCTATGGTGAAAGTCCAAATTACAAAAGGATTCTTTCATTAGTCTGTTTTTGTACTAGTTACTGGATTGCCATCTTCTTGTTGGCTGTTTTGCTTCATTATTTCCTTGTTCTCCTGAGTATTGCTACATATTCAGTTACTCTTTTGTATAATGACATCACTGCTGTTTTTCCTACAAGCTGAGGATGTAATGCTTCTGTTTAGTGAAGGTATTCAGATAGTAATTTTTTTTACTTGGGAATTGAAATGTTTCAGTAAAATAATTTTTCCAAGTGGGAGATGATAGGAATCACCTATCCTGATGTGCCCTGCTCTGCCTGAAGGTTTAAATTTTAAACCAATTCATGCTGCTAAGCTTGTTTGAATTAGCAGTTTTGGTTTGTGCTTAAGTTACTGAGAACATTTTCAGAAACAAAAAGGGCAATGTTAATTTCATAAGGAGCCTAAAATCACTCTCCCTTTTGACCCTGTGTCAAGCTAAATCATTACTAAAGGAGACTGGAAGATTATAAAAGTGAGGGAAAATTTGTCCTCTGCTATAAGCTGTACCTTATTTATATTAGTAATTTAGGTATGCTCTGCCTCTGAAGGCTCGTCCTTGCAGGACTAACAAAATGGTGCTATCAGAAGAGTCAGCTTCTAAATTTTTTTGGCCGAAGGGTATGACTTTTTCTGCTGACCAGATCAGTTCAGTGAATGCAGACTGTGGTGCAAATACTTTAGTTTCTCTTGAGTAGGATACCTTATACTATTACAGCTATTCCTAGTGAGGAAATAAGCAATTCACACAATGCTCTTCTACATTATTAAAACAACTACAGTCTGCAGGAGGGGATTTTGCTCCCCTTCACAGATGCAACTTCATACATCAATCAGAAATGAACTGCTGGTTTCTCAGTTACTTCCTGTGGAAGAAGAACCTGGTTTACGTTCTATACTGTGAAATTTTCTGTAGGGTTGCAAAGAAACTATTAGGTATGTTCTGAGACATTCTGAAAGATGTTAGAAAAGAAATGATTTCCTGTTCTCAGCAGGACACTTTTCCCCTGATCTGCCCCTTAGTGTTTGTAGTAAAGATGGGGAGGAAGCAAAGTAGTTGCTTTGATTTTACTAACAGGTATAATTTGGTTTTGCTCACTGTGTTTTGAGGGAGTCGAATCCAAAAGCAGATGGTAATTTATTTCTGTATATTCTCACTTTAAAAGACAACTGCTTTCAGCACATCTTTTCTTCAGGGTAATGAAGACCAAAAATTCAGAACTCATACTATCCTTTAGTGTGTTCCAAATATTATTAAACATAATTGGGGAAATAGCATGTAACAGTTGTCTGATGTAATTTAGAAGTAGTACTTACTGATGACTTCTGTAGTGCCAAATGTAAAATTTCATATCACTGTAATATCTTAATGTAGCATCTCCTGGGGTTGCCTGACTTTGTGACTCTGTAAGCTGCTTGTCAGAACCTCCTGGCTCCTCTGTGAGACCCGTGCTTCTTGCTGCAGAGAGCTGCAGGAATAGGAAGCTGGGGAGCCACAGCCCTGGGATGGCAGGAGCTCCCTCAGATTCCATTGCTGTTAGGGGGTTGTGACCTGTAATCTGCAGCTTGGAGTGAGGAAAACTAGAGGATTTTGGCCATCACAGCTTTTACTGTTTATTCTTACATCTGTCTTGAGATAATAGTATTTAGTCTCTGTTCTTAAATTGCTTACCACAGTTTGTCCATCCTTGTTGCTTATCTACATTTTTAAATTCCAAACCCTATACGAATAGAAACTGTTAAAGTTGGTGTGCTGGGCTTGGCAAAAAAGTAGAATAAGAAGGGAAGAAGAGTGGTTCTAATGGAAAGCACTTCAATCACTATGTATATTTTTTATGACTTTTATACATCAGATTTTTTGGAGGGGAAAGGTAAAAGGTGGAAAACTGCTTTGGAAGAGTGTAGCTTTCCCACTGATGCATTACTGAAATTGTGTGTTCATCTGGACCTGGCTAATACACTCCAAAAATACACAGATGTAGCTTTGCAGTAACAGCCCTACCAAAAGTGTTTTAACTTATATATAAGGGACTGTAGAGTACAGGTGTTGTTTTTTAAATATCATATGAAATTGAAGTGGCATATACAATAATACACGAAAAAAATGTATTCTCTAGACTAGTCTTTAGTATTCTGGTTATGTCTTGACTTAGGTTTTACTTCTAATGCTCTTTAAACTTTAAAAGAGGAAAATTTGAAACAAAATGGCAAGTGATGTGTTTCTTTAGCAACAGTTTCTAATCAGGGGTGCTGTGTGACTAAGCATGCCTATCATTTTATAAATGCTTGTTATAAAATGTTTTTAGATAACTGTAGTTGTACAGTGTGAATGGCAGTTGAAAAACCCTTTGCATTTTGCAGCGGAGAAACTGTATACCTTTTCTGGAGACAGCAAAATGACACATGAAATCTGATTTCAACTTAGAATTTCTTATACAACTCATTTGTTTTTATTTGTTCTTACTAATACTTGTTTACTGTGAACAGATTCCATCTTGCACTTACTTCTACTCTCAGATTACCACTGTGCATGTACTGAGAAAGTTATTCTCTATTTTTAGAGAGAAAGTTGTCTCTTGGTGAGAATTGCACTTTTTGATACTGTGGAATAGTTTTTGCCATATCAAGTCTTGATGAACTCTTCGGGCATTATACTTAAAGCATATTAAAGTCTTCTGCCAACAATGTATCTTGTAGGACAATAATAATTGTTTCTAATCCTTGTTTTTGTTTCATAAAAGCTTTGAAAAGTAAGCTTCCTTCACTTATATCCTATCACTTTTTACTGGTCAGTCTAAAACAGGAAGATAAATGGTAAGTGCATTGGCAACCAGAATTGGACCCTCTCATGTAAAGCTGCAGTATGAGGGTTTTCCATTGAAGGTTTCTCTCTGTGTCTTTTCCCTAACTCATTAAACTTGCATTTTTTAAAGATACAACTACTTCTGAAAAACATATTGTAATTAAATTTAGTGCAATTGATAAATTTAGTTACAAATGATAAAAATATTTTCTGTGAGAGGATTTCTTTTCCTGAAACATTCTTGCTGCTGGTGATGATGAATATTAGAAATTTGATTGCATTGATTGTTAATCTAATGGGCAGCCTGATGATGCCTAAACAATTCATTAATCTAGTTGTGTGATCTTTATTAGATAAATTATTAATAAACACTTCCTTATTGGTTAGGGTTTTTCCCTTCCTTTCTAAAAGTCAGTTAGTTGAAATGTGCTGTTATAGCTTGATAATTTATATGCATTTGATTTCACTGTAGCTTAATTGAGAAACTAGTTTTCCAGTAGTATTTTTGCTAATTTTTATTTTGCATACATTCTTCTGGCTGAAAGAGGAACTTGCTGATGATGATTTATTTTGCAACAGCACAAATATTTTTTAAAAAGAAAATACTTCTGAGTGCCAGTAATACATTAGTTACTCAAACATGCAATGGTTATTATCCAGTTATGGATGGCTTGCTTGGATTTACATTGTTGAATGTCAATCAGAGCCATTTTAGAAAATAACTCCAGTTCCAAGTCCTGCTTTTATTCGTGTCACCAACTTAGTAGTTTGGATTTAGTGTATTAAAATAGTTTCTGTGTGTCTGAAACAGAGACCAAAGTATGTAGGAGTTGTGGTCCTAGTTTTGTGTGCACGGATTTACATCTGTATAACACTGTGAAATAGTGTCAGGTGGGTATTGTACTTAGTGAAACAATAGCTGCAATACCAGCCTAAAACTTCCAGCTCTTCTTACTGAGAGTTTAAAGAGGGAATTGAGATTTTTGGATGTTCTTGCCCACTTCCCTCCAAGGAAAACCCCTTTTTGAATGTGTAAGGGACTGTTTCTTGAGAATTCATCAGTTTCAATCTCTGAATCCTTGCTGTTTTTTCATGTAAGACTTTGTATATTAAATACTTTCCTTTTTAATCTCCTAGTCTTTCAGGAATTATTTCTAGATGTTGTTTTGCTTTCCTTTAGTTTTTCTTCCAGAAGCACTGCTCTCAAGTATGCTGAGTAATTATCAGCATCAAGTGTCAGCTGCTAGAGCAGTGGAGATGTTTCAACAGTAGGGATTGTAGTGGACTAGGATCAAAAGCTGTAAGACAGATGAGAGCAAGAAAGTAAAAAAAGCACATTGTAAACAGCAATGAAGTCTATAGCTTCAGGAATGCCATTGCAACACAGTGTTTGTTCTAAGAGTTTGGTCCTTTGGAGCAGTTTATAAATGTCGGTTTCCACTTGGAACTGTTTGGAGCCCTATTGAGGCATCTCTTATCCCTCACTTCTATGTTCACTTGCCAGTTCAGCATTAGACATGTGTGAAACAAAACTTATCAGTTAGATTTCCTTAAACTTCAGTAATTCTGGACTAGATTTTTGCACTTCTTGCCTTTTTAAGTGAATAGAACTGTATTTTGATTACATCTTCTCATAGCATTGTAAAGCTCAAAAGCTCTAGTAATGTAAGCAGTTGGAATTTTCACTGAATGGTGAATTGTTTCCTACCTAACTCAAAACTAAACTAAGGCAGATGCCCAAAAATAAATAATTGAAACATTTCTAAGAATCTTTACAAATTTGGTAAGTTTTCTAACAATAAATGTTGGTTATTTTATCCTGACAGCCTTGTATACTTAATGAAGCTAATGGTGGTGAAGTTTTGTGAGTTTGTATGAATAAAATCTCAGTTTTTTGCTGCTTTATAAAAGCTCTTTGTGGAGTGTGATTAGGCGAGATTAATTGCATCCTTACTGCAGTCCAGCATACATAGTTCAAGTGTGACACATAAAGGCTTTTTAAGGTAAAACTAGCTTGGAAAAAGACAAATCATTAAATGTAGAACTAAAAAACACCAATCTGACAGAATACTGCTTTTCTTGGCAGTGGTTTTACTTCAGTGATCAAGTTTCTTCCTATGCATAAATCAACACAGGGTAGGCCTTTGAACAAGCATTCTATAAATACACAGTTTGTGTTTCTGTGGGCAGTCCTAGTTTTGGCAGTAGCACTAAATTATTTTTATTTTTTCACAAGTGATATACATCAATAGACAGATTCTTAAATCATGCATTTTTTCTGTTCCTTGGTGTTTCAGCTACTAAATTTGTTGGTTTGGGCAAGAATAATACTTCCTTAACAAGCCTTAAAATACTCAATTTATATTATTGTCAGCAACTAAATAAATTATTTTCAGCCTTTAATTACATTATCAGGTAGAAAAAACTATTTAACTGTTATATCTGCTTTTAGTATGAAAAGACATTGCATGAAGATCAATGCAGAACTTCAGGTATCTTTTTGTAACATATTATGTGCTTATATACATTAAATCAAGGTGTTTGTGGAATAAGATCTTTTGGTTGTAAGCATTTCATGACCATTTTAGTATGGTTCATAATTGATTTTCTAGGTCATATTTTTATGTATGTCAAGGATGCTACCTAAAGTAATTTTTCAGAAACAGCAAATAATTGTTACAATTTTATATTTAATTTATAACTATATTTCTGTGTGTGTGAACTGAGTATTTAGGCAATGTGATATTTTTGTGGTTATGTTTAGGATATATTTAATCTTTTGCTCTGTTGCAGTCATCTTGTAACGTTTGCACAAAGTGCTTTGGAAACTACTAACGTGTACTTCATGTCCAACTTGCAAATAGAACAAGTGACTGTTCACGAGTAATTTTTATACTTTAATGTGCATAAGTGTCCAGTATGAATTTAGGTGCTGTGGTACTGCTTTTAAGCTTTCCCAAATTTGTTCTTTTCCACAGTAAGTGATACAGAATTTTCTGTCCATAATCTTTAGATTATATGGTTTTGTTTACAACCTTATTTTCTCTCAGTGAGACTGAGAGTAAGAGAGTAAGACTGATGATCAAGAAACTAACGCTTTTCAGATGCTGCTTATGTAATGGCAAAATGACATTAGTCTTTGTCAGTGTCTGTGTTTCATGAGGCCGCAGCTGTAGCAAATGCCATTTTTGTTCTATTATTGATAGAAAGACCTCAAATGCATCTGTACTTGTTTATAGAATACTCCATTTGCATACTTAGCTTTTGTTGTTTGATGGGTTTTACAGATAAAAATAGCGAGATCTAATCAAGTGGATTTAATAAGTCTATATTCTATATTTTACTATTATTTCTGAAAATTGTTGCTGTTCACAATTTAAATCTAGTTATTCAACTTAAGCTACTCAAATGGAGTTCTTCAGCTTTTCATGTTCTGACAAGTAAGAATACTCTAGGAATTATGTACATAACTTAGAAGAATTCCTTGTTGATGTGTTTGATAAATGCCGTGTATATTTGAAGAAGCTAAAATTAATGTTTGCCTTAATAATTTTCATTTTTTCTTCCTCAGCTACTGGAGTTAAGTTTGGCTTGGAGTTTGTACACGTATTTACCCAGACTAAGAAGAAACTAATTTTCAGTTTCAGTTGTCTGCTTGGTACCTATTTCGGACTCAACCACTTCTCTAAATCCTGAGGTCTTGCTTGGTGGCACTGAGACTTGCAACCAAAATAAGTTCCTCTGCTTAGAAAAGTTTGTCTTTGCTCAAGGGATCTGTGTTTAAAGAAAGACTAAAGCACCCAAGAAACAATAAGTGAGATATCTGTATAAATTGGTTTTTTGTATGTGAGAAAACCTGTTAATGGGTCTTTTTTGTAGTGTGAGCAAAGTCTGTTGGTGACCTGGTTTCTCTCTCTCAAGCCAGTGCCTTGCAAGTAGGTTTTTTTTCTTAATGTGACCTTTTGCTTGGCCTCTAGCATTTTGCTTCAGTAGCTTTCACAGAGCAGAAAATTTTAATAGTGCTAATGCAGTAAACTGATAGAAATAGAAAGAAATAGAAATTAACTTAGTGTTGCCTGTCTATTGATACCAGGCTGTTCTTTTTTAAATTAAAATATTCATAATTTTTCTGATGAATATTTCACAAGCCTCCTTGTCAAAGTAGCTTTTTTTTATTACTGGAGGTAGTGCTTGTTTTGGGTTATTAAATCTTCCATGAGGAAAATGGAGTTTAAATCAGATACTTGTGTCTTCCATCAAGTACACTTTAATTGTGCAGAGATTGGGTATTACTTTCCAATTAATTAGCACTTTCAATAAATAGTGGGTCTTGGTAAGAAGATGAGTTTTGGTAGAGCTGTTTTATAACTGTTCAGATGGAGAGTTTAGTAGAAAAGAAAGCTTAATGAGTAAGTAGATATAGCTAAGGTTTGCTATTCAGAGATGTTTCTGCCTGAACATAATCTTAAAATCATAGCATGGTTTGGTTTGGAAGGGGCCATTAAAGGCCATCTAGTTCATTGCCTCCTGCAATGAGCAGGGGCATCTTAAGCTACTTTAGGTTGCTCAGAGCCCCATCCAATCCTTAATGTTTCCTGGGATGGGGCATCCAGCAGCTCTCTGGACAACTTGTTCCAGTATTTCATTGGCCTCGTTGTAAAAAATTTCTTCCTTTCACCTAGTTGGAATCCACCCCTTGTTAGTTTAGAACTGTCACCCCATGTCCTGTCACAGCATACCCTACTAAAACATATGTCACAGTTATGATTTCCTACAGTGGCTAATGGCTCATTGGTTTAGGCTTAGAATTGTGTAGAAATGAAAGAGTGTTTGTATTAGTTTTGTTCTGTACTTGACTGAAGCTCTTACTGCAGGTCCCAAATGCAGTTCGGGTTATCTGCTTGTGACAGGATAGCTGGTAGTTGTCTGTTCTGAGAAAAAGACAGTATGATGTTGAAATTAGGTTCTTCAGGCTTTGTTTATCTTCCTCAATGCTTCTGGTTTTTATATTACTTTTGAAATGTTATTTGTTTATGGAGTCTTCCTGTTTGTTTCCCCCACTGTTTCTGATTTATTAAACATTTGTTTTAACTATAGGGGAACTTCTGAGTTTAGGTAAGAACCAGCTATTCATGTTTGTCCTTATTGATTGGGTGGTCCCCATTGAGTCCCTAACGTAATTGTGACCTTTGGGTCTATTGTGGGTAAATAAAATAGTAGTTTTTGTTGGATATTTTTGATGAAACCAGACACTGTAGCTTAAGAGTGTGTGAACGTGAGTTAGGGTATTTAGGTAGAAAGTAATGTTTCTCAATCTGTTTGGATTTATTCAGATGACCACTTTCTTAAACTTTTGATGGAAATACTAGAATTGCCTGGTAGAATGTACTATTTGCATCAGTCAGACCTTTGTTCAAATGACAAACATCTTCCTCATTCAAGTCTGCCTCGTGTTGCTCCAGTTTTACAGGAAATGGCCTATGAGTTGTGTGAAATAACTGTGGAGCTTGGCTTCCAGCAGAAAGTTTCACTGATGCTTCTCTGCTTATATTTTCATATGTTTTAGTGTGCTGTATGTGTGGGCAGGCCATAAGTGAAATGGAGAAATCTTAAACATTGAACTAGTCTGGTTGTAAGCAACATTCATAACATCTGTAAAAAACATTCTATGGGTGCTAGAAGTTTCTCCTACAGGACCTCTTTGTAGCATTGAAAGACTTTGGCTTTCAGCTTTCTTTTGACAAGTACTTGCATTTTAATTGGTAACTTAAATTAATTATGAGACAGCAACTACAATTGGACTGTTTTTTATGTTGTAAATTATTTGGCATATATGATATCTACTTGGTGAGGAAAAGTTGTTACTACAGAAGTCTGGCAAAGAGTCATATCTAGTGCACTGTGGCTATAACTAGTGATGCTTTTAAGTTGTTTTTGCAGTCTTACAATTGACACTTCAATTAAGAAGTAGATTTTCATATAAACATTCCATAATAAAGGGTATTCTTGGCTGATTAATTTCTCTTCTCAGTAAACATTGGTGACTTTCACTGCATCTTAGCCCTGAATCTTGCATTTGGGGAAAACTTTTTTTGACTCCATCCAGTGTTCACTCTTTTTAATATTTGTATAGATTTGGGTTTGTGCAAGGAAAACATAACAGTTTGGGAAATCTAAATTGTAGCACTGTTCTGTAATACCTGATTTTCAGTTTAGTATTTTAGTGCATTTCTGCATGAGGGTACTTTTAGCCCAGTCTTTGTTACCAGTTAAGCAGCCCTTCAAGTCCAGCTCCACCATGGCAAATAGTGGAATGCATTGTAAATCATTTGCAGCCTGCCAGGTTGTCTGTTTTGATACTTACCATCCACTCTTCTGATATTTCTTCAGCTCATATAAAACCAGAATAATTCTAAGGTGCTGCATGAAATTCTCTAATATGAAGATGTGAATATATTGTGAATATAGTGTAATTGTTACATGTCTCAGTCATGAACTTGGTGATATGCTGTATGTTTCTTCTAGAAAGTAATTTCGTGGGTAAGTAAAGAGTAAAATGCCATTGAAAAAGTATTTTTATTATGTTCAGCCATTGATCTGTATTTAATTTATATTTTTAAGTTTTTTATTGTTACTGAAAAAAGGAAGCTAACAGAAATGGGAGAAAAGTTTTTTAAATTTTGGTTCCATGAATCTGAGGTGGCTCCTTACTCCAGCAGAACCAGATTAAGTGGCAGAATTGAGAGAGTTGCTATTAAAGGGAATTGATATAATGGTATCTCATTTTTCAAGGGATTTCCAAATCTGTTGAAGGTGGTTACCTTCTCTAAGCACTTTTGTCTCGTGAAAAATTATTTCTGAATTTTAGCTTAAAATACTTGAGAAGCTGGTTTTTACCTTTCTTGTGAGTCTTAGTTGTTAAATCAAGGGGAAATTTTGCCAGAATACCTCTGTACTTGATTTCACTCATATCATCAACAGCAAAGGCATTTG
The DNA here is from genome assembly GCA_037834095.1 of Argya squamiceps. Lineage (NCBI taxonomy): Eukaryota > Metazoa > Chordata > Aves > Passeriformes > Leiothrichidae > Argya > Argya squamiceps. Next base: position 43,396,653 of record JBBMKD010000001.1, on the reverse strand, counting down.
GAAAAAGTATCTTTCTTTGCAGTTACATCCTCAGAGTGCTTCATGTGCAGTGAAGGGATATGGTAGGATTTTTCTTTACCTGAACAGATGATGTAATGATGATTGGAGGCATGGAATTAAAATTTTTTGATTTTGTTCCTAGCTACTCTGTATGTATGCAGTTTGTTTAGGGCCTGATTTTCCCTCCTGTGTACATTATTTTTTAGAATGATGAATGACTTTTACCTTAGGTTATGAGAAAATAAAATACATTTTTGTCAGTTTTATAGATACTGTATATACAATGTTTTACTGTATTTTAACAAACAGAAATGAGAGAGATGTAAGAAAAGCTCACTAATTACACTAATGCAGTGGCTTAAATGCAATATTGAAATTCAGTGAAGGAGCACGTAATTACAAGACAAAGTAATAAAGCAGAAAATATATAAATTGCAATATGGAACCAATCAACAGAATGGGTTCCGTGGTATATCTTGGCTTTTTTTAGGCTATTTTCTGTTTTGTTAAGAAGTTAGCCTGTAATTTGAATTTTGACCTGTAATATATTCTGACGAGTTCTTGTGTAAAACAAAGCTGTTACTTTGGTGTGTATTAAACAGTATTGCTTTAACCTTTAGGATTAGCATTTTCTTTAATCTCTAGGATTATTAAATGTTGGTGGTTAGTGGTGTATCTCCTAAAGGTCTTTGTATTGAGAGTCATATTAGTGGAATTAAACTGCTTTCTTTTCCAATACTGTCAATTTAGACCTTACTTAAACATCATGTGAGGATTGATGTATTGGAGGGAAGCTAACTTTAGTTCAGATTGGGTTTTGCATCCAGCTGTAACAGAATGGCAAAACCAAAACATTCTGGGAGATTCACAGCTGTTTAACAGTTACAGTGAAAAGTATTTCTAAAGAGTAACTTCAATTTACAGTAGTAAACACTTTTGAGTAGTTTTAATTACATTTGTTCAATTGGGTGTTTTTTCTTTGTGGGCTTTACCTGCTGAGGACTATCCGTAGCAACTGATGCAGAAGGAAAATGAGACCCCACAGAAGCAGAGGACTTTCTGTTCTCAGAACTAAAACAAGAGAACAAAGATGAAATATGTAGAGGTTTTCTACAAATACATCCCTATACTTTTGCTGTTACTTTTAAAAGAAATTCCCCTCTTCACATAAAACTGATACTTCATTTACAATCTTACTGAAATGGATAGGAATACTTAAGAAATATACTAGACTAGTAATGAATTTATTTTTCTGTATTTGTAGATTTTGCTACCATTAGTAGTGTTTTTCCAATTTGTAGCATCTACTGGAATATGTGTATCTGATTGTATTTCATGCAATGTGTATTCCTAATTTTACCTATGTGATACGTTTTTAATGTTTAGGGTTTTTTAGTGTTGGAACTTAACGAGTCACTTCCATCAGCTTTATTCATAACTTGAGTCAGAAAGCAGTAAATTGCCTTTATCTCCTCTAGCCTTTGTATGTTTTTTCAAAGATTTGAGTCCTGGTGACAGCTATTAAACCTAATGGAAATTCTTTTCATTAGCATTGCTGTTTAAAACCAGGACATATGCATGCTCTATGTTTTATAGCTACATTTACTTCAGTTGTTACCGAGTTTAACACATTTGTGTAGGTTTGTGTGAAGTTAGAGAGTTGATATTTTTCTAGACTCTTGGATGAGTGCTATCACTCAGTTCATAGAGTTTTGAGCAGTTTAGGCTGGAAGACATTTCTGGAATCTTCTAGTATGATGCCCAGCTCAGAGTGGGGATCAGCTCCGAATTTAGGCTTCAGTGCTCAGGAGCACATACAAACGTTGGATTTTGAAAGATCAAGATTTTTCATTTAAAATTACTGCTGTTCTGTATAAACTGTGTGAGGATTTTGTAACTTCTGGATCTTACACAGAGATCTTAATTGGGTATCAAACCAAAGAGAGAAAGGTGACAAGAAGGGGTGGATGGAAGAGAAGCATTTATTACTTTAACTTCTTACTGCCACTTAACTTCCAGTGCACTTGTCATTGGAGTGAAATAGTGGACTATTCGGAGGAAAAGACAACACATTCAAAAGTATCCCCCAAATTCTAATTTTGAGTGCTAACTAGCAGCTTTAATAACTTCTATGATTTATGTCATTAAAATATAGGTGTCTTTCAGTAAGTTACAATTTATGTAAGGTGTAAGAGCCTTATGCCTCCTTAAGAGGTCTGTGGAAATAGTTTTTCTTTTCCAGAAGGAACTTAATGAAATAACCCACACTAGAAGGGAGTAATGGATTCTAGTAAGAAGTACAGAAATGTCATACCTGTTTTGACAAATATATAGTCTATCAGAGAATAAAATTCAGTTTTCATGTTAATGAAAACAAGGGAGAATCAACAGCACTGTTAATTACATTTTGCTCTACACACACAACCTAGATAAAGTGCTGATTAAACTATTAATTTTCAAGTTTATGGGAAAAGTGTTGTTTTCTTGCTAAGGCGTTTTTTGGATGCCATGTCTTAGCGTTATAGTGGTTACTATACTGTGAAAGGTGAGTAAATAGTCACATGTTCTTCTGGCCACAAACCATTGAAAACTGTATGGTCTGTCATCATAACATTTCTGAGATATCTTGCTTTTTTGCTGTTCTAAAATTTTCCGTGCCATATTTTGTTCATACCATAATTTTTGACAGCTTTGTTACCATGAATATTGCATCACTTGGAGACAAGATTAATTTTTGCTGGGCTGCTGCAATTGCAAGGCTTATTTTTAAGGAAAAAAAGTAGCACTGGTTTGTGAGTTAAAAAAGTCAGGTTTATGACTTTGTATTTTTACTTGCAGTGGGGTCTATTCTTAGGTGTTTTTCAAAACATTTAGTTTCATGGTTTTGTAGAACAAATTTTAAAATAGCGTAATATATTTAACAAACTCAGAAGAATCATCTTGGCAGTTTTCTGTATATTTAGACTGCTGTATCAGTGGTGATGAGAGGTGTAAGAACATAGCACATGATACACCTCAAATACTTTGGAAAACTGGTTTCAAGTACTTGGTAAAAAGGGGAGAATCCATACTATATGAAATGTAAAATACATATTTTGAGAACAGTGTATTCAATATTTTGGTGTAGATCTGCTTTTTACACATGACATTAAAATTAGTTGGCATAGTGAGAAATACAATTTCCAATGCTACTGTCTGAAGTAATTAGTGAGTATAATCCTATAGTTGCCATCGTAGCAGTTTTTCTAAAAGATTACTCAGATGGATTGGATCTTTTTCTGAAGGTTGTCTGTATTAGTGAGTTCTGAAATATTTTACGAGAATCCTGGCAATAAACGATTTGGAAAGGTTTGAGTTGTGTAAACAGTGCTTTTACAATAGGACATTTTTTGTTTGCTGGCTTTGTCTTTTTGATAATATTTTTTTCTGATATTGAAGAAGTTTAACTTACGCTTTCCTGCCCATTCTTTGTCTTTCTTTTCCCCCTGTAATAGCATATCATCCATTTTTCTTGTTCTCTTCCTGTTAAGATTGTTTTCCCAGGTATGGGTGACTTCAGAGGTTCTTAATCACCCCACGTGATTCTCAGTTAAGCCCTGTTCTCTCCTGCTCAGTTTTAACTCCCTGTTGTGAGTAATTAGGGGTGACTCTGGGGAAGGGACTGAAGCAGGCTGCTACTGAACAGAAGAATGGGAAGTCATATAGCGAGGAAAAGAAGCTCTGAGAAGGTAACACTCTCATTGTTCAGGCTGCAAAAGGCTTGAGTATCTGAAAATGAACCTCTGAGGTGGGCTGGAATTACCAGCCAGCACTGGTTCAGCTCTTGTGTCAAATTGCCTGTTGGTATTCCTTTCTGTTAAACTTTGGGCAAAACTCATGGACTGGTTGACCTAGTCCTGGTTACCTGTAATAACATGTTTATGCTCACATAGTAAAGAGCTGTGTATGATCTAATTTGTGTGTGACTAAATTTTTGTTGCTACCCAGGACTCCTCCAGATTGAATTTTTGAATACATCAAACAGCTAATGACATTAATGATATGTACTGCTGGTTAACATTTGAAATGGAGTATTTTATCTGACAGGAAGTGTAAAGTTGCTAATTCCAGTGTTATCACTACAGAAGAATTTTCCTGTGTTGAAAAATCAAGGGAACATGATATGTTTTGAACATGCAACAGTAGGAATAATTATAAGCAGCAACAGCACCTTAATCTTACAGACATGTTGATCAAGTAATAGGCAGCAGCAACCTTAAGGCACATTTATGGATCTTGATTCTATATCTGAAGTGTTTTTTATACTGTAATAATTCAACAGTGAAGTTAAAGCTAAAAAATGGCAAATAATTACTTCATGGTTTTTCTTACAAATGTTAAACTAGACTAAACAAAAGTAGGTTCTACCTGTCTTTTGCTGTACTTCAGTTAACTGAAGACTGGTAGCATTTCAAGACGGGAAAATGGTTGATTGCTAGGATGGAGACTAGTGTGTTTCTAAAGAAAGTGTACATCAGAGCTTGCATATGCTTCTGTCCTTTACAAAGAAAACAACTTCTAATAACTACTGCAGCTTTACTGCTCTGTACTTAGCATCCTTATCTGGCCAGTGTTGTACTTAGCCTTGCCTTATGGCACTTGTCACTTAAAAGCAAATGCCAACCAACTTGCAGTTGAGCCTGGGATGAATCAAGTAAGGTTTGTGCCTACTGCAAAGTCTGGTGCTTTGCTTTGTAGTGAAAAAGTTTCTCACAAATGCTCATGGCATGTCTGGTTTGCAGACAAGCATACAGGTGTGCATGTGTGCACAGTCTGACAAATGTAAACTGATAACCACAGTGTTTCCCTGTCCTTTTGGGCTAGGGACTGACAGTAGGAATGGTACACCACTTTCCCTTGTGCTTCCTGATGTCAAGACTGAGGTGTACAAGCAGACTGATAACACTGTTGTATACTAATTTGTGACTAAATCATGTCAGTTTGTAGGAATGGGCAATCCCTGTGGGGCTGCTGGTTTTACTTGAAATGTCAACTGATGTTACTGTGAAAGGTCTGTCAGAGTAGCTGCCTGTTCTCTAACCAATTTTTAACATGAGTTCTAGGGTCAGAAGAAGTGCTCCTCCTTAGTGTTCCATCAATGGCTTTTTTTAGCTGGACTTTAAAACCTGCCTGTGTCTTTTAGTTACCAAACCTTGTTTTTCCACTCACATTAAGCCATATTCTTTTGAAAACAGTGTGTACTCTTCTTATGTACTTTTTCTAGATTAATATGAGTTATTGCAAACAAAGTTGTTGACCTGAGAGCTCTTTATCATATATCTCATGGCAATTTCCTATAGCAGGATAATTTTATAAAGCTATTGGTTCTGTTCTGTCACATAGTGGAATCTGCTGCTTCAAGTGGCTGAAGATAGAAGACTCATGTTTGGCATCCCAAATATGGTTGACCAAACCAGACTTTTGTGAACCTGTACAAATACTATGAATGTATTTTGATTTATTAATATTTCCACATAAAAGTCGCTTATAGACTGATTTAGTTGCTTAGTATGTGGATTTGTTTTCAAAGTGCATCTGAACTTAGGCTCTTAAATCCTAGGTGGAATGGTTTTTCAGAATGAGGTAATTTTTTTTTGAATTTTCTTATTCTCAGCATGTGTGTGTTTACTCAGGAACAGAGTACTTGTTAATATTCCTGTAGAAAATTAAGGAGAATTTTTTTTATAAATTTCATTCATTTTTGTTTTGAACTGTGTATTTGTTTCTATTTAATCTTTTTGGTGGAAACAGTTATCCTAAAATCCCTTGGAATTGTCTCTGACAGAGTATTTTGTTTTCCCATAAGTGATGATTTTTTTGTCGCTCTGGGTACTATCCTTTGAGTATTGTTTCACAGCAGGGCAGGGTTCATGTTTAGTAATGTCAGAAATGTTTTGCTCTTGGGTGACTGACCATCAATTAAATCTGGATCAATTTGATGTGCTATTTGTCTGTTTAGTGTAAATGCATGTTACAGTTTCTGGTGATACTACAGTTTTATGCTGGTTTTAAAAAGGTGGTCAGTGTCTGAGCTAACATCAGTAGAAAAGTGTAATTCATTAAAAAAATACACCACCACCAAGTTAAAACTATTTGAACAATGATGAATCAGTAGGTTTAATTTATATGCCATAATATAATACATCAGGTCTTGGTTTTCAATCAGCACAAGTATTTTGGGTCATGAAATCATATTGAGTATTACTGAACCACAGCCTTTAGGCAAGTACTGTGATAAGACCTGTTTGTTTATAGGTAAAATAGAAAAATATTTATTAATTTAAAAACACTGCGTGAAGATGGATTCATTTGCATTTGATCACGTAACTATTTGGGAGCTTTAGGCTGCTGCATCTGATAAGTGAAACTTGGGATATTTAATTTTTAAAACAGAAAAATGTACAGCATTGTTATTGAATTTTGATATTATAAAAAACAGGAGTATAATTAACTTCATTCCTTGCACTGTTTTTAATCAATGGAAACTTTTGAAACTTTAACTTTTTTTTTTCTTGGAGTAAATGGGAATGTTTTAAGTTCTAAGAATGATAGGTTGACCATGAAAACTATGTTTACTTTCAGAGAGAACAGGAAATGAGAATGGGTGATATGGGTCCTCGTGGAGCAATAAACATGGGAGGTAGGGATCTGAAGGAAAAGGCTTCTCTAATGTATTTTTTTTTTCTTTGGGACTGTACATGTTACTCAAGCACTATTAATTAGTGACAACTGGTAAAAAAGGAGTAAGCAATATTAGGAAATAAATGCCCTGCAACATATGTCTTACTTTCAAGCAGCTTCCTCCCCCTACCCCCAGTGTATCTTTATTTTCCTGCTTTGACTGTACATGGCAAAAAAATGATGTGCAAGTTATGAGAAACAAAAATCAGTGAAAAGTGACACTCTGAGAGTTATCTGATACAAAAGAGGAATTTTATGTTCAAAAAATATTTGGCATTATTTTGGAGGGATTATTCAAAGAAATTGTGACTTTAATTGCATGCAGTGAAATAATGTAGAGGTTAAAATTGGCAAGTTCGTCTTCATGTACTTGATGTGATAAATGAATAATGTGCTTTTTGGAAATGTTCTACCAATTTCTTATTTGCAAATATTCTCAGCTCTTGGAACTTAAAATATTGTCACTGCTAAAAACGACTACTGTATAATCTAGAAAAGTATAATAATTAGTGCTTGCTCCATATATGCAGACTGAAACAGTTTGGAATCTTTCTTACTCAGAATATCTGCTTTTAAACAAGACTGAAACGTAAAATATTTCTTCAGAACCACCAAATCTAACTAAACTGTGTGAGTTATTAATCTATTGGAAGCTTCCTGATGGCAATTTAAAATAAATTAAGGTTGTAATTAAAAGAAAAGTAATAAAACTATTTTTCCGTATATTTTAAAATTGAAAGTGCATACAAAACTTCATAAACATTTCAGTTGTCTTTTGAGTAATGTGAATTTATGGAGTAATGAATCTGCTTCAGATTTTAAAACACATTATTCATTATTTCCTTGCATTTATTGAGGCACATTTATAGCTGAAAAATAGAAATAGGCTTGTGCTTTCAGGGATGATGAAAATTACTTACAAATAAATAATTCTGAAGAAGGAGATTGTGAAGTTATCTACAAATATTAAACTGAAACATAAATTGAAGCTTAATTTTTTCTTATTTTATAGTTGTACTTTTTTTCATATGATGGCATCATACTTGAAAATTTCATTTAATTAGAATACTTGCTAAATACTGATACTGTGCCAGTTGCCCAGATGCACAAGATAGACTTTTTACATGCAGATTTAAAATGTGTATTTACTGCAGTTCTTAACAGTGATGTTATTGGTCTTGCTTTTTAAGTTTTATGTTACAAGTTGATTTTAAACTTCATACTTTTAGAAATAAATTGTATCATTCCAAAAGAAAAGTTGTAGTAACACTGAACTGCTATTTTAAAATATCCATAGCAAATAAGTGTAGCATTTATTCACTCATTATAGAGATTTTGGTTTTTTCTCTAGCATATTAACTCTATTGGTACAACCAAAATAATTGACCCCAAAACCTTACAGTAGACCTTTAAATAGTAGATCTTTGGCTGTTGACAGTAGCATCCTTTCTTAATATTTCTGTTGGAATTGTAACTTTATTTTTTAAGTGACTTTTACCTGTGCCATTTGCGACCTTTTATAATGTGGGATAGAGGGAGCTGGAATATCTCCAGTAACTGAAATACCTGCATGATAATTCTCTTAGAAAGCAGAGTACCTCTGTGACGAGTGTTGGGCTGACTTGTGCAGAACTGCTCATTTTTACAGCTTTCTGTGACAAGTTCTGAGACAATATGAATACCTCATCAGAGCATTTAATTGGATATGTAGTACCAAGTGCAGACTATAAACTTAAATATGGAAAAAAGGGGCTTTTTTGGGGAACCATCTCTGCATTCATAAAGATTATTGACTTTCTCATTGATGCATTTCAGACATTTAGAGTGGACTTTTTCAGCCCTTCAGTTTGCAGAAAAGGACTTTTTTTTTAGTGTCTGCATTGTGGCCTGAACGCTAATGACTGCTTTCCATCTGTTGCTGAACATGGTCCTGTAAATTAGCTCCTCACATTAGTGTCCCACCAAAAAGAAAGGACAATGAAGTGGTTAGGGTTAGCTCTTAGGGTCTGCTTTGGAGATAGGAAGATTTTGGGGGACCTCTGAGTTACAGCTAATATATTGTAGTGGCCTCTCACTGAAAGTGTGCAGCAACCCACTCTCTCCTTGCATTATACTCTGTAGTTTTGCTCTTTCCACATCTGACTCTGCCTGAAACAGGATCAGTATTCTTGAGGTTTGATGTAGGTTACTGTCTGCCACCCTGGGTGTGTTTGTATGATAGGAGGGAGCATGAGAACTTCTTGGCAGTTGACAGATGAGTGACAATAGGTGTGGGTGGCCACCTTGCTCAGTTTAATTAGGCTGATAAACAAACCAATAGTCAGTAGTTTAGCATTTAGTTAATGGCACCACTGCATGCACTAAGTGCTGCTGCCATCATGGTAGTCCTGCAGAGTGCCTCTAGCCTCTGAGAATAAAGGTTTCTGCTGATATTGGCAGTTTAGACTTCTTTTCCTTCTGTACTAACTGAATGGGTGACAGTAAAACAACATTTTTAAGCATATGCTACTGTATTTTTCTTGAATTGTAGCCCAGTCTTCTCTCTGCTACGTGAAGTGATCATATGTATGGATAGGTAAGAAGCATCCAACCTGATTGTACCTTTGCTTCAACTTAGTGTTATAGGGAGAGGTCTGGGAGTTATTCATTACTAAGCTCAAAGACTTCTGCTTTTCAAAATTACAGGATTTCTGTCTCTTGTAGTAAACTTGTTTAACGCTTCTCGTGTGCTGCTGTGTAGCATGCATTGTTTTTCCTAAGGAGTTGTGGTTGGCCTAATGCATATGATCAATCCCAGGTCTCCAATTTTAGCAGCACTGTCTTGAATGCCATGGTTTCACTGGCTGCTGTGACATGGTGTTCTCAAGGCAAGTAATAAAGATGTAATTGTGCATACCTGCAGGTGGTCACAATACTGTATCTGTGAGAAGTGGCCTCCTTTGAATGATGTATATTTATATATTCATTACTGAAAAAGTGCAGTTGTGGTGAGAAGTGAGAGGGTTTTTTAAAAATATATAAACAACAGGCTTATTAATAAGTCTAGCACCACGTCAGAGTTCTTTATATTACAAAAATGTATACTTAAAATGTACACTAAACTCCAAAGGTATGCTTTCTTCTGTTACCAAATTTTGGATGCATACTTTGGGCAGAAAAGGATGGATTATTGTGGGAAATGGGAGGAGTGCCACACCACCAGCCTTGAAGCTGGTATTTCGTAAGGTGTGAGGTAGATAATCAGACTTTTTTCTTACAGCAGTATGCAAAAACAGTAAGAAGGCATTTTTACCTGTGTGTTCACTGTGTTAGTGAGTACTGGCAGAATGATGCTTCTTAGTGTAATATTACAGCTAGATGATCTCCTCAGAATATGTTTTCAAGATTTTCTTCTACTTCTTTGATTCAGACTTTTGGAGGAGATTGTTCATCATTTCAAGTTCTAAGAAAGCTACTTAGTTTTCTGGTATTTGTACCAGAAGTTACATAAGAAATTTCAGCTAAATGCAAGATTTTATTGATTCTATATATCAGATAATTTATTGTGAAGTTGAGTACCATCTCTGTTATTGCTTTTAGACCTTAGACTAATCTACTGTACACTATATCAATTAAAATACTACTGGTTGAGGACTTCTTGCAAATCTGCCTTTCATCTCTTAAGATCCCTAAAGAGCCAAGTTGCTGTATAGCTGCCAATATTTGTAAAATCACTTGAGATTTTTGCTAATTTGTGGTGTGCATACTCCATATAGAAGCAATGTGAATGCTTTGGTTCCTGCACAGAAACCGTACAGCTATATTTAGCTGTAAAGGTTGGGATTTTCAAAAATGTGAGGCAAATTATGTAATGCAGAATAATAGAGATTATTTAAAATCTGTTTAAAAGCAGATGATTGAGATAAATGTACAGTCTCAAAGAATATTTTTTTCCAAGTATTTGAAGTCTTGTACATTTGGCTTTTTAAACATTGTAAATTGTTTGTTTGTTCTTGTAAAATTAAGATAGGACAGCTCTAAGTGTAGATTGTTTTGCATAGATGCGTTTAGCCCAGCACCTGCTGGTAACCAAGGCCCTCCTCCAATGATGGGTATGAATATGAACAACAGAGGAACTTTACCTGGCCCTGCAATGGGTCCTGGTCCTTCCATGGGACCAGAAGGAGCTGCAAATATGGGAACACCAATGATGCCAGATAATGGAACAGTGGTAATGTATCACAAATTTAATTCCTTTGAATAGCTGTCATGTCTCACGGCCCATTTTTCTTACCAAAGGTATTTTCACGCTGAGTAAGAATGTGTTACATGGTTTGGATCTGTTAAAAGTAATTGATAAAACCTTTTCATTGAAATAATTTACAACCCAAAAAAGAATTTTTTTTGATATTACTGTGAAAATCCTACTTCCCTTAGGAATGGAAATCTGTAAAATGAGACTTTTGCTGTTCTTTTCTTTAGTGAAACTAAATTCTGTGAGTTAGCTTGTTGGGGTTTTTGATGAACAGTTAAATGTTTGAAATTGCAAAGTGTGAAGATATCTTTGTGTAAACTATTTAGTTTTTTAAAGCAACCTTAGTGTTCTTTGTATTTCTTTTCTAACACTGTTCAACGCATGAGATTGACAGTAATTATGCCACTTAGAAAATCAGTAGCCAACAGCTATTGATAACTGTTATATCAATACAGGAAAAATAATACTGCCCAATTGCCATAGGTAATAGGAAATGTCTTTTTTTTTATGTCTGGGATTTTTAATCAAGAGCAGATAGGCCATTGGGATGCAGTTAAAGCACTAGCCATTGTTGCTTTGCTCTCATAGCCGGTCACTTTTCCTAGCTGTAATGTCTTATGTAGAGAAACAACTATATAATTTGAAATCTGACTTTTACATATTTTTTCAGTATTGTTCTGTTGCTAGATATTTGGTGTGATCTAAAGGAATATGTAGTATTAACAGTTACTCTGTTGCAGTTTTTTTGGAACACAGAAGCATTTTGTAGCTGTGTTTTTTTAGATACACCTTCTCAACAGTATCTGTCTGTGATTGAGCAGTCTGTGTAATGAAGTTAGAACAAAATCCTTTGTTCCATAGAAGAAAATGAGATTTCAGTTTTGCACAAAATACATTGTGGGTCTGGTCTTTACCAGATAAAAAGGAGAGGATCTTACTTCACATCATAGGAGGCAGCTCATTTTATCAGTTGTGTCATTTCTCACAAAGTGGGGAGGATGCTATTCGCAAAATACTGGATTTGGAAATGCTTTTGCTGCCGACCACTGTGTTACTGGTCACCTTGAGAACCTTCTTCTGTGATTATATAGACACTGAAAAAGAGGTGTATGGAAAAGAACATGGAGTCATAAATCATGGTATCTTAACATAAATGGTTGTTTTTCTACAAAAAGTCATTCCAGGTATGGAAATGTAGGAAATATACTGACACTTTGAAATGCATGTTTAAAAAAATTTCTTTATTCTTCCATTTTCTTATGCATGCTTCTGAAGGACAAATTAGATTTTAGTTTTTTCTTCATTTTGGTCTTTGAAGGTTTTTAACTTGGGGGATCAGGCCAAGTGACCTGCAGAAGGGCATAGCCTTATTGTATTGTTGCTGTTGTTAGATACTTTAAAGATCCTTTGAGGGCTATCTACTAAAACACTGTAAGTTATTTTCCACTGAGGGAAATGAAGAATATGCTTATTAGACCAGAAATACAAATTTAATGTTTTTAATTGGATGTTTGTCTTGAAGGGAAAATTGTAGCAATCTCCTTTTTGTTTCATTACAGTCTTTTGAAACCTGGATTGTCTTTGAATGTAGCATTTTAAAGGTAGCTTCCCTCACTTACTAATGTAGGTAGTTAATTATAGCAGTTTTCTTGTTAGCTGGAGAGAAGGGTCCTTATTAGAAAGAGGACTTGACCTTTTGTCCAACAGTCAAATGGTAAAAGGGATCAGGAGTATGTGATAAGTTACTTGTTGAAATTCATATCCATTGCTAACAAGCTGGCATGCATTTAGATAATTTCAAAACAGTTGCTACCCAGTGCTACAGATTTAAAGGTGCTTTGGCTCAGTAGTAGATCTTTATGCAGCTCGTGAAGTAGCCTTTCTTGTATACAGTGTTACACTTGAAACAATGCACATATATACAACCATGATCTAGGTTGCATGTAAGTTTATCTATATAGATAAAATGCTGGGATTTTAGTTATGAATACATGCATACATACATTCCTACCTATATATATATATATGAAATAGCAGACTCCAGAGCTGCTGAGCTCTACTACTGGTACTGGAGTTAGGCTTTCAGAAGAATTCTTTTCTGATTCAGGCATATAAATAAAGTGCTGGTCTTAAATGTCCTTTATTGACCTCTGAATACCTGGGGAGTTGATGTAGATCTCTGTTCAGAAGGAATTTCTTCTGAAAGCAAAACTGTCCTTAACTGGTAAATGATGAGTTATTTCCACATCTGATTGTACCATGTATCGATGCTTTTAATGGTTTATGTTGAGCTTAAATTTCTCAGTGTGGGGTTCTATTTTTAAACACTTGCATAAGTACTGAACTGTATGTGCTCAGATGGATGTTTTTTGCTTAGAAATTAAGCAAATAAATTGCGTAAGGATATATACCTTTATTAATATTAAGCACAGAGCTAAGGAAAGTGAATATGGAATATTAATTGGATTTTTATCTCACACTGATATTTCAGAATGAGCCTTAGTTACATATGGAGTTTTTTATAAATTAGGAATAGTCCAAAATTATGCATTTCATCACTAATGTAGTTTTGTTCTGACAAAATTTCAGAATTTTGAAAGCCTTAACTAAAGATGTAAGTGCCATACAAGAGGCCAACTCCAGGTAGCATGGACTTGAAATATCCATAGATCTGTGGGTATAGGAGTCTAAAGGCTATTAAAATAATAAGTACACAGTGTCCGGAAATACAAAAGCTGATTTCCTCCCCTCCTAGTTTGACAATGTGTCTCTGTCTAATTTATTTAAAGGAGAAGCTTTGTAGCTGGTATTTTAAGCGCAGTAGGGCTCAGATATAAAACTGTTTGCTGTCTCCTCTGTTACATAAAGTGTATTGCTTCAGATGTGCTTGTAAGGATGAAGTTACATTCAGCACCAGAGTTGGTCTTAAGTATTGTTTTTAATTTTTAATTTACTTTACAAAGTTGGAGCATAACATTAGCACTCTTTAATTTCCAGCTCTTTTTCCATAATAACTAATTGAATTGCTCCTTTCTTCCTTCTATGTGTGATCCTGATTCTGCTGGACTATCTGCTGAACTCCATGACAACATCACTTGTGGTTTTTGTTGTAACTCACATTTGGCACGTTCCAAATGGACTCGTGTTAGCATAATGAGAGATTCCCTCAAGGAGGCCCATCCCAGATGGGTTCACCTCTGGTTAGTAGGACGGGCTCTGAAACTCCTCAGCCGCCAATGAGTGGTGTAGGTGCCGTCAGTGGTGGACCTGGTGGCTTTGGTAGAGGAAACCCAGGGGGCAACTTTGAAGGACCTAACAAGCGTCGCAGATACTAAATCTTAATTCATTCCTTACTGTTTTAGAAATTCCAGTAAAATATACAGTGATATGCCTTTATAATTTTAGCTGTTATCTGGAAACGGTTCTATTGTTGTTGTAGTCTTGAAAACAGTTTCTTTTGTAAAACTTTTTTTGTATTCAGTCATAGGCTTTGTAGTATAGAGCAGAAATGATGCGGATCATTATGTAAGGCAATGTGTTTGTGACTCTAGCAAAATACAATGTGTGACTATGCTGTAAAACGTGCAGTTATCTGATTACAATAAAACAAAAATCACTGGAAAGGATTTTGGGAATGTTATTACTAATACTGAGTAAGAATAATTTCATGCTTAATTTTAAGCGGCATAATTTTCATTTTTACGTAGTTTCTACTATGTGTCAAGAATGTTCCATTCTTAATAGTGAGTGTTTAGCTAAACTGCATGGTGCAGTACATACTATGAAAAACTTATAACACAACTGCTTTTGTTTTGACTTTCAAAGAGCATAAAATTTTATACAGAGATATTGTGTCCTTGCATCTCAATTCACCGTTGCAAACTTAGTCACAGTAAGCAGTTGTCAACAGAGGTTATCTGTTAGACAAATTATTAGAAAATTTAAGTTGGAGAGGGAAAAAAACAACTTTGGAAAGGAATCTCTATGTATGCTTTATTCATAGCAGTGTGAGTGAATTTACCTATCCATGTTTATAGAGGAGAAAATTGGTTGTGACATCTGTGTGTTCTGCTGATGGTTTAAAGTGTCTTCCATTGCAAAGAAGGAAACGTTTCTGCACGCTGGTCGAAAGCTTTCCACTGTGTTCGCACATCATTATTAATAACTATACATTTCCCCCAGTGGTTGGTTTGAATAAAAACATGTCTGTTATCAATGAGTAACTGCTTAATTAAGAAGCAAATACATGTTTTCCAGCAAAAGTAAGTGTTCGCTTATAGTTGAGTAATATGCATTTAGAAGGATTGCACATGATTGTTCTTCCACTACTCGAATAGTAGAAGAATTCTTCATAAAGGTTTTACAGAACAAGGAACTTGGAAAATGCCCATTACAGCACAACTCAGGATAGATTTGCTGATTGAGTTTTAAGATAAAACTAATACTAAAGCTATTAGGAAGCTTATTATGGTTCTGTTTTGTCAGTCGTGGAAGATGGATGGAAAAGACCTATTGGTTCTATTCCTGCAATGGCAAATAAATAGAGTTATTGGTTGGTTATTACTCTTTTCCCTGTGAAAGTAGTTGTGAAATAGTAGTGTTATTTTTTTATCAGTTCACTCATATTTTCAGAGGTAGACATTACTAAATTTTATCTGCATGAATTGTGATACTAAATTGGTTAAAAACAGATTGGAAATAACCTGGTGCCCTAATAACATCCAAATGGTACATACATAGCTCAGCATGGGATGTAAGCAGCAGAGAGGGCTTGTGTGCTCTTGTTAATGTAGTGGTGATACCGGTGGATTGAATTTTGAGCAAATGGTTAACAAGAAAATTACGTCATTGCTGGCCTTTTGGAAATACACTGTTACTGGAATTGCCAGTGTTATATGGCTTAAGATACTTTTTTCATACAATTCAGGAGCTACCTTAGTGTAACTAAGTGTAGGTCCTCACTTGTGACATCTGCACCTGATGAGCATTTTCCTTTAGATTGTCTTTAATGTTGCCATTTTTTGCTTGATACATGCCACACTTTGTAATATAATACTGAATTACCTTTTGAGTCTGAAATACTCTTTCCATGGTATATGTATCATATTTTAGCACTCATTCTTAAAATAAACCTCAACCAAACTGCAAATAGCTTTACTTGACACACTGATCCAAAACCTCGAGATTTGGGAAAATTAATGTTTTTTCATTGCTATAAACTAGTGTTTGCATATGGCAACTACCTAAGCTCTCTGCTCTAGGGTCCTTGATTCAGTAAAAATTAGTTTCCATTGGTATCTAATAAGGTGTCTAAATATGAGATTACTTTTTTTCTCATCTTTTCTGACTTGTACATGACCTTTTTTTAGGGGATTGAGAAAGTATTGGTGTGAATTGGTAGTTCTCAACTGTAAAGCTGTACAGGGAACATTTTAAATATAAATTAAACTAGATTCAAAAGGTTGGTGCATTTTCTTCAAAAGAAGAGGCTGTGTTGTTCAGGCTTTTTAGCTAGCTCCTGTAGATTTGTTTAGCTATGTAAACACTCCTCCTTGTAGTGTTTGAGTATGTTTCAGAAGAACATTAAATATACTGAATCAGCAAAAGTAGTTCATACTTTTCATGCCAGCTTCATGCTATAAGTGCATGTTTGTTGCATTGTGTTTTGGTAGCAAGTGGAGGTATGCATGTATTTGAAAGTTATTGCAATTTTTATTTTACATTAGTGATTGTCATTCCACAGTTGTGACCTGCCCTTCCTGTAAACCTATGACTTGGATTGCTCTGCTGCATGGTAGCAGTGGATTTGTCATGTGTTCTTACTGCAGAAAATAATTTAATTTATTTTTAAATGTCCATGAACCAAGTACTAACAAATTAATACTGAAATGTATTTTTGGGCAGATTGTAAAGAGTTAGTGAAGACTGCTTTTTGGAGCTGATGACACGCTGCTAAGTTCAGCTCTTAAAAGTTTTCCGTGGGCTGCCTGGCTCAACTGTAAAGGCAATGCTTCTTATTTTGCCAAATGTGGTAGTAACTGATCCTAGATATACAATAAACACCTAATTTTGTTAAAAAAAGAATGGTCCCAAATTGTTTCCTAAAAATGTGTAGATCTGGCCAACCAGTGTTTTTGCATGAAGGTTCTGCCCTTCTGCTAAAGTGATTAATTTTTCTTGTTCCTCATTTGGTTCATCAGTTTGTATTTTTTTCTGTGTACGTGAGTACCTAAGTTTTTAACTACATTTGCACTGTTTGACTGGAAAGCACAGTGAAGTCCTGACTCTCTGCTATATGGTATGATGAAACAAATAGGCTTGGAATATATGTGAATCTGCCAACTACAATGCACTTACTTGTGTAATGTACTTACTGAGCTTTTCCATTATTCCTGAAGTTTCATATTCCTAAAATATGAATTTTCCTGTGAGATACAATTTGTTACTTAAGGATAACAAAGCTTTACTATTCCATTTAAGTTAAACACTATTCTGACCAATGTGCTCATTAGATAAAGCATGTTGGTATCTTGGGAAGCTTTGTGGCAATCCTAATCTACTGTAGAGTGTTTATTTCCTAAGAAAATCACAAACTACTGTGGATTACCTAGAAAGAAAATTCCTGACATGCAGTTGTTTTATTTATTGTCCATGGGTTTTTTTATGCAGTTGCACATAAACATATGATAAACTGGAGATCCATAAGAGAAGAAAATTTAATACAGATGTCAAGAAAACAGTATGAACTAAGTACTGCATTAATTTAATTTAAGCATAATCCTGTAGGATTTTATTGTAGGCATTCTTTGAGGAACATTCTGACCTAAAGTATGCGGCCACATTTTAAAGTGTTACACCAAATTAATTCCCCTCTTTTCCACTTTTTATTTCAGATATAGAATAATCTGTAATTACAAATTCTTTGGAAGGTACTAAACACAAACACAGTGACATTTATGAACTATGTGTTGTTAAACAGTTGCAATCTACCTTGAGATAACTTGGCTCAAAAATGCTGAATAATCCAAAGGCAGATTCTCAAGTGAAAACCAAAACCCTGTGGCCTTTTGAAGGGAGAAAATATGCTTGGAGGTGAGATGTTCAGCAATTAACTGGTGTGCTCTGGTGGCATGAAGTTCATTGTACTTAAGTATGTTGCAGAGACAAAATTTTTTGTGTACTTCCTAATTTATAATTTTTTTAATAAGAAGCTGGATCATGATTTTTCCTTTCATAAGTCAAACTAAACCGTAATTGAACTACTAAAATAGCACAAAAGGCAGGGTAGCCACTAGAGTCAGTTTATGTTGGACTACAAACACAAAGGGCTTCTAAATTCCATGCCTCAGACTTGAAGTGCATATCCACAGGTAGTTTTAGAGTCTGCATGCAGCATCTGTTGTGCTTGTGGCCAAGAGCGAGGGACTTGAGAGAGCACATGCTTCCAATGCAATTTAATTGTCTTCTCAGGAGCCCTCAAATTATTAATAAGGGCACTGTGCTGTTATTAAGATGCTCATCTTAGAGTTTGGTGCTTTCCTTGGGCTGTTAGTTCCTAGCATGAGGGAATATCAGTCCAAACTTTCCTGATTCAGGAGTGGTAAGGAGTGAGCGAATGTGGCCTATAGGAAATGCAGAGGTTGGACATTACTACTTTAGATTGTTGGCTGTTCAGTGATAGTTTGGTGGCAAATGTAGAACTGTAGTAACCTGAAAGCATTTACCTTCTTAAAAATTCACTTACTGAAATGTAAGAACTTAGTAGTAAGTTCTTAGTAGTAAGAGGGTTGACAAAAAAGTTGTAATACCTAATGTCAGGTATAATTTTTCCCATTGGATTGCTTTTATGTTACCTTTTGTTACCTTTACAGATATACTGTAAAGTAGTTGCAGCAATCTCACCAATTTAGTATGTTTTGTTAATAGTTTTGCATGTTTTCCCATAAGGTATTTTAAAAATTATAGCTGTAGGCATTTTAGGTGTCTTTTCAAAGTAATCCATGAAATACTGAAGCTAGTTATAAAATTGTCTAAAATGTTATTTGTAGAGTAAATAAACAACATGAAATTTTCATGAAAAGAGTACTTTAAATGTTTTTAAAGGCATGGAAACAACCCCTCAATGCGTTCATTTTCAGTGGGATAGATTTAATGGGTCTTTTCCATCTTGACCTTCCTTAAGATACTCTGAAAGTTAATATAATTGAAATTTGGAGGCATCCTCATTAATGACCTCAGCCTGACTTTTTTAAAAGCAGTGCAAGAAGTTTCTTCTGTTTCTTCTGTTTGGATCAGCAGCCCGTTTTTCCTAATTGAAGGAGCTATTCAGAAAACCATTCAGATAGGCACAGCATACTTAAAACCTTTAAAACCTGTTAAAAAACTCCTCTGGTCTAATGTAATGATTATTATACACACAAATCACATTAAATTAGAAAAAGCAACTTTGTAAATGTGGGTAAAAACTCAAGTGATTTGTATGTGGTCCCTTGAGTGGAGAATAAAATGCTCATAATAAGAGGTATGAGATTCAAGAGGAACTGGACTGTATTGCTGCATACATGTGTGGATAAGGTTTTTCCATTTGTTTGGGTAAATGATTTGTCTAGAGCTTCCATTGTTCCTAGATTTACCAGTGTGCTTTTATATCTCAATATTTGTAGAGTAAAGCATAGCTGTATAATTTGATTGAATTTACATGCTGATTGTATGCGGGACGTGAAGTGCTTGACTTGAAAGAATTGCAGTGAGAATAAAGATACTGTTCTTGACTTTAAGTAAAAACTGTGTAGATCCTTGAACAGGAATAAGTGTGGAGGGTCCTGTATGTAAATTGAACAAAAAAATGGGAGAGAGGGAATAAAGTAACATAATAAAAGTGAGAAAAGTGTGGTTTAATTTTATATCTACAGCAGAGTCACAAAAATAACTTTAAGTCTTGTTCCACATGAAAACCAGAAACCAACTAGTTTTTAATAGAAGAGGTGGAAATACCAGTTACATTCATGTCTTGGATTTTTTGAACTGAATTTAGTTTTGTGCAGGTGGCCAAGCAATGGCAGAAAAACTGAAATGAATTACTGTTCTAAAAAATTTTGATATTCTTGGGTTGTAGGGTGGGATCACGGCAGTTGGATATATCTCTTCTGTGTTGTTTTTATGAAGTTATTGTGTAGGACTTGATTTTGTGGCTGAATACAGCAACTGTATACAGCGTGCACACACCATGTAAGTATGTAACAGCTGATTTTAGGGTTGTTAGCCTCTCATCAAACCAGTGAGACTCCAGTCTTAAACGTGAGTGCACCATAGACAGAAGCACCAAACAGAAGACCATGGTAAAGGAAAATGAAATAGTACATAACTGTTAGTAGTGATGGAATGGGGTTAAGGTATTTTCGTTAATTTTTTTGCCTTAATTCACTGTAATAATTTTTTGTGTGTGTGACAGAGAAACTAATTTTATCATCAGTTAATACTTGAAAGAAAAAAATCCCTAACAAAAAAAAACACTACCAAAGAAATCCCCAAACCCTGAATACCTCAGTGTACAACCCAATCCCAAGCAAAATGTGTTTTCCCACTTTAAATAACCATATATACTTAAGCAAGGTGGAAAAGAAAATAAATCTAAAAAGATGTAAAAAACACAAGCGTTTACTGTAATTGTTTTTGCATCTGTTAGCTCTTGATGGTCTGTTCCTTTTAAAGTGTTGCTTTTTTTAAAAAAGAGTTCCATTACTGTTCATTATTTGTTATGAGAAGATTTATTCTGCTAAATTTATTTATTGTTACCAGGTTTTAAATATTTTTATATAGTGTAAAACTGCACGAAAAACCACTGCATAAACCAGCTATTGCAGTACTGTAGAATGCAGTCTTTGAACTGCCAGCTGAATTATCTTCCAGGTTGCTTACAAATATTTTAAATATTTGTATGCTAATGGAAATTTGAAATATTCGTGTGCATATTTAAAATAACCCAGTACATGCCTTGCTGTAGATATGAATAGCCTTTTGCCCTCCTTGCTGCTCTGTGTCCCCAGGCAGTGAGCAGGAGACCCAGGGAAAGGCGGGTAAAGGGGACTCAGTGAGAATATCGATTCTGCTCATTCCACTGTGGAAGGAAAGAAGAGCAAGGAGGGGCAGTAGACCCAGATTCATACCTGTGCATACATAGGGTAATCTGTGCTGCAGACACAGAATGTGGTTAATAAATGTTCCCATTAAATGAGCTTGGAAGAAATACGTAGTCTAGAACAAATGGGTAAGAAGTGCGTTGAGGACTTCAGATGTCTGAATAACACAGTTATGGTTTACATTCTTGGTGATAGTTGGTCCAAGAGGGGGAGTATTTCAAGCAATGAAGAAGAAAATGTACACTAAAATGTTGAGCCAAATTTTATGTGAGCTTGATCTGTCTGTTCACTTTCTGCAGTTACCAAGAAGGTTACATGCAAGCCAGTAAAAAAATGGAAAATAGTGTTCTTCGTGATTTCTCCAGCAGAGATGATGATATACACAGTTGCTTTAAAAAGAAGCAAGACTATTCACATGTACTTTTTCCTGGAAGAAAAGATACAAACTGCCATTACAAAGATGGGAAATACTGTGTTTTAAAATGCTAACATTCTTCATTCTTTGACAATATAGCACTGTGTTGTTCCATATATTATGTTCTGCTTTTAAGGGAGAGAGCATGTGAAAGGTAAGCCACAGTTCCAGTTTTAATCAACTTCAAATAAAAGGCTTTTCCTAGAAGATACACCTGTAATAATGAAACAGTAGTTCATCTTCAGTTTTGTTTCAGTGTGAAATGTTGTGTTTCTAGAACTTCCAGCATTGTAACAGTAGCAGTTTCACATCTGACATTTTCAGAACCAGAGCTGTGCCAAGTCATACAAATAAAGTTTTTGCCTTAGTGTGTAAGGAATGTAATTACTGCAATTGAAAAGCTGAATGTTCAGAGTTTTGAAAGAAAATGTATGAAAGAATTGTCATCTACTGAATTGCTGGTTTAAAAGTGAAAATTGTCACCTTGGCAGCAGGGATGGCTCTACTTCTAAAATTATTTTGGGGTATGTGTCTATTTATTATTGCCATGTTATACTTTGTGTAGTTTTTGTAATACCACTTAATGAGTATTTGGCATCATTCTTGCATCACACTTGTGTAGCTTCATATATTATTCACACTGATGAATGCAACTGTCTGTAGATGGGGGGGTACCAGAGCATTTGTTTAGTACTATATAACTTGTTAAGGAGGGTTTTTCATTGATAAGCTTGTTTTCTGTCTTGTGTTTACTCTGCGTGTTCTGAGCAAAATACACTTTTTCTACTTTATATAGGGGGGAAAAGTAGCAAGTAATGAAAATGTGTTTATTAGGAAAGTAAATGGAAGTCCTGGATGCTTCTTACTGCTTCTAAAATGACAGCTGACTCAAGAGAATAAAATCACTTGATATACTTTCTGCATGATTATTGTAGACTTTTTCTGCTTACAGCACACTTAAGAATCATTATTCAAGGGGAAAAACAAAATGTTTAATTTCTGTCTGGTTTTAATCCTAAGCATGTTTACAAGGCAGTAAATTAAACACAAATGTCTTGATGTTTGCTCTGAATAGTACCCTTAACTTCCCAAGTTGTATTAAACATAAAAACAACTTTTTGAGTTTCACAGTTTTTAAATACTGAATTAGCCAGTCCCTTGGAGGTGGGGTGGGAGTAGAGAAAGCACAGATTTGTGGAGAAATTATACTCTTGTTTTCAGTTGCATTATGTCCCTGGGCATGCATTTTTTACTCTTTACATTGGGATCATTTGTTACAAAGATTTAAAAAGAAATACAATTTATCATTTTTTATCCAGTTATTAGTTCATTGCTACACCGTAAAAATAGAATTGGTCAGTTTAGGCACATTTACTTTACTGGAGATCGTGGCATGTAGTATAAATATCAGAAATAGGGTAATTCAAGCGTTGGTAGTTACTGATGATACGTTGTTGTGCCTTTAAGCCTGGTTGGATAAAAGCTGATACATAGTGAGCAGAATGATGTTTTAGAACTTGGTGGCCAGAACCTTGATGCTGCACTTGCATTTCTGTTTTAGTGCTGTGCTAATCACAAAAATACTTACAGGTTTGAAAGTGTTCATCTGAATATATGGCAGAGGGTAAAAGATTTGATTATGGTATGTTGCTTGCTTCTTGAGGTCTTTTGTGGGAAAACTGGTATTGTAGAATCTTCTTTATATGATTGCTTAGAAATTTACTGGGTTTTTTTAACTGTCTTGTATATTTAAAACTGTCCTGTGTGAAGGAAGCCAGATGGCGTATCTTTAAAGAATGTGGGAAAACTATTTTACCACAAGTCATACTTGAGCTCTAAACCTTTTGCTGGTTTGACGCTGAGGACACGGTGTCTTAACTCTGACCTTACGCTACAATTATGTTGGAAGTTGTGAAAGCTTCCACCAAGCTTTAGAAGTGATGGGAGCATTTAAGGTGACATACTGACTGTAGGATTGGGCCAAATCATTCATATTTGATGCTTGTCACTGGCCTGCTCTCATTATCCTAATCCATTCCTTTCAGGATTTTGTTTCCTTTTCTGTACTCTAGGTTTTCTTTTGTTGTAAAAGGCTTTATGTTTTCCTGATGATGTGGAAGATTTGAGCTTTATTTGGAGATTCCAGCACTAAACTTGATGGAAATGGTTTAAAATAAGGGAAAGATGTTTAGCTGCATAGTAAATACCAGTTCTGTCTATGATTTGACAAGTTCTTCATGTGTTTTGTTAGTACGTATCATGTATGTATTCTTAACCTGTTGTGCCTTTAAAATGGATTTATGTCTCTTTCTAAGGGTGAAAAAGAAAAAGTTGTAGATTAATTTCATTTCATAGTTTGTCTTTTGTGTAAATATGCAAGTATTAAGTGACAGAGTACATGAGAACATAGATAGTTACCCTTTCTGAACTCACAGATGTGTGCAAATACTAATACAGAAAAGTAAAAGTAGATGAGTGCTCTTCATGGATTTACAGATGGGAGAGATGCTCTTGTGCAAAAGCAGGAAAATGTGTGGTCTCATCTTTCACTTTGCAGCTTTTAAGAATTTGGAAACTATCATAAAATTAAAAACCCCAAATATAACTTATAAACCTCATTTAAAATTCTTAAATGTTGTTTTGGAGTTCTGCTATAAACAAAACTAGTTCAGTATAAACATTCAAATAAAATACATGCTTTAATGGAAAAAGTAATTCTGAAAGCCTGTGTTTTATTAAGAAGAGTAATGTTATTGGGGAGTTAGTTGAATTTACTTCTGTCTTTCCTTTTTGACTACATAACCTTAAAGGAACAGAAGTGAAAGTAATGATGTGCAGGGAAAGGCTAAATATACAGGACAAAATTTCCTGGGAAAAGACCCAAAGTTCAAATGTGTATAACTTAAGTAGCAGTGCTTCCACTAGAGGACTTCTGTCATGAGTTTAGAGAGCTCCTGCTTAGAAACAAGTGCTGCCCAAATCTGTTCTTAGGGCAGGAAAATGTCATATTTGCCTTGGTTGTGACAAACCAAGAATAGGATTATGAGGATTTCAGTTTATGAAGAACATAGTTATCTTGCCACAGTGGCAGAAGGGTCAGCATCTTAGATTGAGTTTGTCTGCTGAGTTGGTACGTGTACATCTGCATGATTGTCACAGCCTTCCCAGGATTTGGAATATGGTAGTGCCTTTGGTTGTTTCAGCAGTTGCTTCATGTGCCTCAGTTACTAAAGCTCATTCATGGCTGCATGGACGCTTTTCAAAGTCATCTTTCTTGCTTAGCAAATTCTCTCAGGTGGTGACAGCCACCGCAGTTGTGGTTGGGAGTGGTGCCATCATGGGGTGCTTAAATCAGCATTTGCTCCTATCAGCTGCAGTCATCTTAGGTTATACCTGTTCTGTCATTACAGAGCACTTCCAAGGATTACTTTTCATTAATGAAAGTTGTATTCTCACTTAGGTACTAATCTGAGCAAGTTTGAGTAGAGACTTAAGCGAGTACAGAAAATAGTACAGAAAATACAAACTAGTTACATTTGTACTGTCAATGAGACAAATTCCTTTAATAATTCCAGGTGTGTTACAGAAAATTAATCTCTTGGATGGTTCTGATTCCCTGAGTTTGTAATAAAGTACTTGGATTTTGTTCTCTCTCTGTTTTCTGAGGTTCATCTTTGAACATGACATCTTTGAGTATGGACATCTGCATTTATTTTAGCTTTCATAGCTTGATGTAAACTAGAGTCCTCCAAACTTTATGCATAAATAATACCCAGTCAGAGCATGCTCATCAGTAAGGTGCTGATCAGATACAAGATTTTGCAGAGTCCAAAAGGAAAGTAAGTTGACCAAACTAAGTTTTTAAATAAGATGGAAGTAAAGTTACAAGAAGACCAGAACAGAAGATTGAGCAGAATAGGAGAGCAAACAGCTCTGAAGGTGGTCTGTAAAAAGTAGTGTGAAAGAATCTGATAACAGTATGTACTGTTAATTGTTCAAAGAAATGGATGCATCAGGGATGCAGAACTTCAGTTTGAAATGCAGACTTCTTTGGAGAAGCTGCTGCTTGCTTAAGTGGAGTTTCTTGTTCAAGACATTGCAAGTAATGTTTGTAGTGTATTAGAATGGATTTTTTTACTTGTGTACATTAAAAGTCACAAACAGGTAACTGAAGTAACAGCTTTTATGTTTTAGTCTGTGTAACTATTTTCTCATAAATGTGTTGATATTTACAAATTTGGCACCAGAGATAATTTTGATAGCTTGTTTGTAAATTAGTATTTTTAATGTGAGAATTACAGTGTGAGCTTGCATCTTGAAATCTGAATGAGCCATGATGAAAAGCAGTACCAACAGTCTCTTTGATTAAAAATATTTAGTTTTGAATATGATACCAAGTTACTGCCTTTGTAAATAAGATGATACCAAAAGGGAGTTCCTGCTTCTCACAATGTGGTTGTGGCCTAGACCTGTGCAAAAGAATGTCATCACTGAGGCCTTCACTTTGCTGTCAAGTGAAGAAAATGGTAACCAACTGGAGTGTCTTTAAGGGGAGGAGGGGTGTATGGTGGAATAGTTAATACTATTCTTAACACTCAATAAGATGCTTGAGCTGTTATTCAGACTTGGAATTATTTCTAATATAGTGCTTTTTAGTCCTCTTTGCTACATATTGGTAGGTGTTTGCTTTGCTCACCATATGACAGCAGAGCTTAAAGCTTTTTAAAAAATGTTTGATACTAACTTAGAAAGCTATTTCACTTTGGATAGGAAGAATAGCTTTATCTTACAGGTGTAGTGACTTCTACTAAAATAAGGAATGCTGTACATAGAATTTACAGAATTCTATGGTACTATAAAGCTGAAATAAATCCTGATAGGGCAGCATCAGGAGTATGTCCAGTTGTGCAAGAAAAGAACAAAAAGCCAAGTTTTAGTTAGTCCCAGCTTGCCAGGCAGTACAAGAATAGCAAATAGAGAAATGGTTCCTTTATTCAACATTGCTTTGTGGGTTTTTTCAGAAACAGGTAAGTCTATGTCAGTATACCAATATGGGGTAGAACATTTGCAGGATACGCTGCAGTTTATTAATGGTGTCTGTTGTCTTTGTCTTGAAATGCAGATTCTGTTTCCTGTGTATTTCAAATCTAATGTAAGGTTTCTGTTTTTTACCAAGTATGGTTTTAGTATGGTGGAAGCCAGAAGCTGGTATTCTGCATTTAGTACAAAGTAATCTGAGATGGAAGTTGTCACCCAGTAGAGTTAGTACTGGAAGGAAAATACTTAATTGCACAAAGAATCACAAATCTTTTGGCAGGACGAGAGGCAACAGGTACACAGAGAAAGACGGGGTTACTTCTGAGCATCAGGAAACATTTTTACTGTGAGGGGTGACCAAGCACTGGCACAGGCTGCCCAGAGAGGTTGTGGAGTGTCCATTCTTGGAGATGCCACAAGCCATCTGGATATGGTCCTGGGCACTGGCTCTAGGTGGCCCTGCCTGAGCTGAGGAGTTGGACCAGATGATCTCTAGAGATCCCTTCTGACATTAACACATCCATGACTCTGTCATCTAAGCAAAGCTTTGAATTTATTAAACTTTGTGTGAATGAATTAACAATTAAAGCCTATTACATGCTTAGGTATTTGAATCCTTCCTTACTAGGTTTCATTTCAATGTAGATGTATGTACTGGGCAGTATTGTTAAATTTTACATTGTCAAATGAAGCATGCCAAAGCTGAAAGCTCTTGGAGTGAATGAGTTGTTGTTTAATAAGGACTCTGTGACCACGTCTTGCCCTGCCCTTCCCCCAGCACAGTCTTACGGCTTCAGAGATTTTAGCCCCACAAAGATAATCAGTTCTGCTCTCATTATTTTGGAAGAGGAGGTTAGAACACTGGCCTAACTTGGCACCTGCTGCAAAAATGACAGGTAAGGAACCTTCCAGGAGGGAATGGGGGAGCATTGTGTGAAGTTCTGTAAAGCAGAATTGCAAACACTTCAGAAGCTGTGTATTAGTGAGTTTCACAGTTCCTTAGGAATACTGGGGTTTTTTTTAATTAGAGAAAATTGTCTTATGCACAGTATAGGAAGTTTTGTATGAAACTGGAATCACCCATAGGTTTTGGAAGATCCAGAATGTCCTCAAACTAGTGAGGTCATCACCACTATATATAAGAATTTTTCTATAATACAAAGCTTATGTTGATTTTCTGTAGTCTTAAAAGTAAGATATGAGGAAACTGTCTTTTAGGCTTTGCATATACACATTTTTGCTACTTTAAAACTATTTTAAATTATTTTAAAATAAAAAAAGAGTCTTAATAGAAGTAAACATTGCTAAAATCTTAGTGGTTCTCTTAACTCCTTTCATAAGTGTAAATTTGTTTGCATTGTGTGTAGCACAATGGTGTCATGACTGCTGTTAAAGTAATAGAGCTGTACTGATCCTACTTCACTCTGTGCTAGCTGTGCTGGTTTAATGATATCTTGTTTACAGCAGGCTTTTCTGAATCTGTTTCTGTAATAGGTGACCTCAGAGTTTCCAGAACCTGGCAGAACTGTCATGAGATTTTAACTGTAGCTTCCAGTGCCAAGTGTAGCTTTTTCAGATGCTTTTCATCTATCAGGTTTCTTAAGTTTTCTTTGTGAAGTTGCTTCTGTACATCATTTCTAGGTGAAAGAGATGATGAGGGCTAAAGGTTATTCCCTTGTTTCTTCAACAGTTTTGTACTTTTTAGCTGTTCATGATAAAGTATCACAAAATGCTCAGAACTTCACGTCCGTGTAATGTGTTATGGGAGTTCTGAATGGAGAAAATTACATCCTTACTTGGACATTTTTGCAAATTGCTCATCATGAACACAGTCATTGAAAGTAAAAATCTGAACATTGAAATATATTTCTGCTGCTTCAATGGCAACATTTGTAAAATGAGTAATTATGAAAATCAGTGATGAGCCAGCTATTCTGGTGCTGCAGGTGAAATGGAAGTGTCATGTAGGGGAGGGGGCGGTATTAAAAAATACAGATTTCAGTCGTTGTTTCGTACAGGATTATCTTAATGACTTGGACTACTGCCTCACAGTGCACAAAATCTTGCAAAAATATAATGTGTGTGCATATATATATATATAACACCCACTTTTATGATATTGTGTCCTGCATCTAGGAATGTAATGAGTTGCAAATGAACAATTTTTATTAATTTTCTGAAGTGCTTACAAATTTTAGTATGTTTGAACTCAGACCTTGCTGAAGCTGTACAGATGAAAACTTCTGTGTCTTCTGTTTAAATACTTTCAGACTTGCTCATCATTCCCTAAACACTGAAGAAATCATCTAATTTCTATATGGTGAAGATTTGCAATCCAAGCAAAATAGAAACAAATATCCCTTGATCACAGATTGTCACTGGCATGGGTTCATTGCCTGGCTACTAGTAACTGCCCTAATTCGTTTGTTTTTGAAATCTGATCCCAGAAGAGGAATATTACTGCATTCACATTCCTCATTCTGTGTAACATGCTAACTTCAGGTACCTTACACCTTGTAACTTGAAAGTTTTGAAATGGAGTGTAAAATATCTGTAATAACCTTGCAAAAGAAATTTAATGCCTTCTTGGCTTAGCTAAAGTAGTATTTTCCCTTTTGCTTCTAGGAACTTAATTCTCCTTTTGAGCCCTAATTTGGTAATATTTTTTCCCTTAAAAGATCACTTGCTTCTACTTCTCTGCAAGTATATGCAGTTTTAAAGAGAATTTGACAAACACAAGATGGGGGAAAATTGTGTTGCAGTTTGTCTCCTATCATCCCTGACAGCTATGCAGTGATGCCAGGTAACAATTTAGTCTCTGATGGTTTTACTGTCCTCAGGAGGGACTACTCATAATTAAGATGAGCAGGGTTGGTCAAATTAAAGTTAAAACTAAGAGAAGAATGGGGAGGATAAGATTGCTTGACCATTTAAGAATGTCTAGCACTATATCTTCTGTTAGTATGTCAGCAGCCAACATTGTTATCTGTTACCTTTTGATAGGTAAGCCTGAACAAATGCAAACACGAACACAGCTCTGCGGATCATCTCGGGTTCCCTTTGGAAACCCCAAATAAGTGGCCACAAGGGATTGTGTGTTTTCCTGAGAACAGCTCGGCATTGGAGTTCTTCTTTCTGTGTGCTGGATAGTGGTTCTGCTACTCAAAATCATACCTGTGCCTGCTGGTGCAAAATGCTATATGGTCGCTTCAGTGGAAGTCAGAATTTACATGTGCTGCTGTTGTGTGTTGCTAGGTAATTTTTTAAATAGACCTAAAAAAAGGGGGAAACTTAGAGGGGGGAGCTCTTTCTTACAGTAGCCACCAATAATCCTATTAATTAAAAAAACCAAAACCAAAAAACCTGCAACCAAACCATAAACCCTGTTCTGTCAGTGAAGCTGCCATGCATCTGTGTGCAAGGTAAATGTGAAATGTCCTTCAGTGTTGTAGTGTCACAGCTGTTCCTGCTTTGGATTAGTGCTGGCAGCCTGGAGCTTGTCCCGCACAGCCGGTCTCTGCTGGAGATATCCTGCTATGCTGAGTGTGCCTTACCTGAAATAGGTGCACTGAGATAGGAGTTGGTTTCCAATCTGCCTTCATAATGGCACAATACATGCACAGCATCACTCAGTTTGTGTGTGATGCCTCTCTTCTCTCCAGGCATGTATATTATGCTGTTGGCCTTTTAGACTATTTCAGATTCATTTTGCTTGGCACCATACTGGCTTTGAGCTTTAATTTAAAGAAGAGCTTTATCATATGAATGAAAATTCAGTCTCTTACTTTGAAAACAACTTTCTGTTGTGTTCCAGTTCACTCTTAGAAATCACTTTTTTCGTCACTGGCTGCTTGGATACATTCAGCTCTAATAACGTAATTGCTGCTAATCATAAACAGTAGAGTTTATATAGGGTAGAGAGGTTGGAATCATCTTAGAAAAGAGAGTATTGTGAATAAATAGTGCAGAGGCACATTCCTAGTAAAAACCATACGCATTTTAATACTCCTGGCAGTCTTACTGGTGGTTTTAGAGCCTGTCATCAAAAATACACCATATTTATTTGGCTACAACTTTGTCAATAATAACTGCTGGTTGCCAAGAATATGGCACGCTGCTTTCTCTTCAGTAAACCTGCGTGGCTAAGAAAGAGAAAGTAATATACACTGTCAGCTACAGAAACTGGAGAAACTGTGTTAGGCCTTGATGCTTTAGCTTTCTTGATAAGGGGGAGAAAAAAGGAGGAACTAATTATTGCATTTTTTCATATTAAAATACAGACTGAAAGATGTGCAGTTTGTCATTTTAGCCTTCCTGTTAGATAGGTAGATACCTATCAATAGCTACATTAATTTCACCATGTGAAGATGATGTCTCAGGACACTGACACTTGTCCAGATGACAGTTCCAGCCTATGTTCATCACTACAGCTGTTACTGCGTTTGACTTGATAAATGATTGTAATATCAACACCTGCAGAGTTGTAGCTCTAATTAGAAAGGGTTAGTGAGCTGTGAGCTGTCATCTGTGCTTTAGGAAGAAAGTATCTATGGTGCTGAATATCTGGTATAGATAGAATAGATAACCAAACTTTTGAAATCTGATAGAGAGCGAATTTCACCATGGCGTGGGAGGGGAGATAAAAAGGAACCAAATGGGAAAATTGATCTAATAGGACTCAGACATTAAATCATGCCAACTTTAAAACGGTCTTTATTCTGAGCTGCGAGTCTCAGCCTGTTTTCAGCTATGCCTGATAAGGTAAATGTTACCTTTATTGTAAATGTTTGTAGTTGTGTGTGGAATTTATACCTATGTCACTTCTTGAGTTGCTTTTTGGGACTGTTCCTGAACTGAAGCTAGCCTGAAAGGTGCAGCCTGTGTGTGGCTTTCTGAAGGAATTCTTTCTGTAGTAAATACTTTGCAGGTTGTGCCAAGTTTCATGTTCATCAAACAGGACCTCAAGAGGTTGGAAAAAGCTTTTAACAAGTCTTTACTTGAGAGTATGGGGAGTTCTTTACCCCTTTGTGCTGTTGTAATCAGGACCTTCCCAGGCAGTCTTCTTGGTAGACATTTCATTAGGGCTCTCAGGCTCTGCAATGCATTTCTGTGCCTGAGTAAGGGATTGCACTAAGCCTATCAAACATTGTAGTGTTCACATCTTATTATAATTCAGAGGCATTTATGGAGAAGAGGTGATTTTAATTCTGGGAGGAGGGAACGTGTCTACAGGTGAGAGCTGTTTTGAAGCCTGAATGACTGGGACATGGAGCTGCTGAATTTTAAACATTTTGGATAGTTTTGCATGTCTGCTCTATGAGAAGACACATATTGTGCAAGATGGATACCCTTATTAACACTTCTGTTTAGGCATTTTTAATAGAATTACAATAATTTAATTGTTAATTAGTAAATGTAGTAAGAATAATATAGACTGGCTTTTTTTCCAACTGCACTTACTGCGATTACAAGCAGATCTATTGCAGAAGTTGTGAAATTATGGAAGTCCTAAACTTTTGCATCATTTTCTAATGCTTGTAGTATTAAACCATATTTTAAAGATAGTTGTATGCAGTTCTGTTGTGAGATGTTATTATAAAGTGTGACATTTTACTCCAACTCAGTTTAGTTGTATTATTTTGATAGATAACTTTGCCCCTAATTAATAATGTCTGTACAACAACACGCTGCAGAAAGAGGAGAATGCAGTGAGAGCTGTTGGTTCTCAAATGTCACTAATGATTCGGTGTTGTGTGCAGGGGTCCTGATCATTTTAGTGCACTAATATTAGAAAGATGAAATGCCACATTCGCCATGTGTCTGGCAGGCCTAGAAGACAGCATGTAGAATGTCTTCTGTCACATCAAGTACATATGTTTTAGAAAACCTCCAAAGAGAAATTACTTATGGCTCTTTAGGGCAGAACTGCAGTTAATCTACTCCAAGCAGAAATATGAAAATCTAGGAACTTGTTGATATTCTTGGAACAGCTGTTGTTTAACTGATGAGGTAGTAAAAATTTAAATAAAATTGGTGGAGAAACAACTAAGCGGTAAGAATGGGTAGAGAATAAATGGATTTTTTTCTGGTAATGGGAAGTTTTTTCATGGTTTATTACTCCATATATAATGGGTTTTTGAAAAGAGAACCTACTTGTGTTTTCCCCTTTGCTTGAAATGTCAGTTATTTACTGTCTCTTTATTTTTTAGGTTACTATTAAAATCATAAAATGCAGATGAAGACTGGCTTGTGCAGAATCCTTCTGCTGTCTCATGCAGACAAAAGGGAATCCTAAACCAGGTTTTAGTACAAGGTACGTATTAAGGTATGGCTTTATCCGGCAGTTACTGAAATCGGTACCCCACTTTTTCTTCAGATTTGTGATTTGATGTAGGTGTGCTTCTACACTTCAAGTAATACTTGATTTCAGATAATGTAAGTCCTGGCATAATTCCTGCCATGTGTTATGTTTTTAAAGGACTTAGGCATATGTGCACAGCCTCTAGCAGTCAGCTCAAGCTCTGGCCAGTCATCCAAACCCCATGGTGCCACGTTAATAGGATGCCACGTCTGAGCTCCTGGATGTTACTGGTACATTGCACTCAGAATCCTGTTTGTTTGTACAGCCAACACAGTAGTTACTGATTCTGAACACTCTTTGGCATTAATCACAGGGCTCTGGTCTGGAAGGTGGTGTCCATGTGCTCTGGGAAGCCTGGGGTACAGTTTGGTTTGCGTGCACACAGGTGTGTAGTGCCATCTGCCCTGACTGTGGGCAGCATCTCAGTGGGGCTGACAGATAGCAAGATTTTAAAGGGAGTTCTATGCAGCTAAGTTCAGTAGTTCTGTACTTTCAAAATTCCAAAATACCAGTTATTTTTATACAGTAAATTTAAACACTGGTGGGATTTGACCAGGATGTGCAAGTTCTACTGGTAAAGCAAGAGAAACTCATGTTAATTCTCCTGTGTATTTCTGGCTTAGTGAGAGGACTCAGAGCTGTCTCTTTAGGTAACAGTAAGCAAGAGAACTGGATATATAAAGGACCAGACCAATATTTCTGTTTTGTAATCACATGGAAAAGGTGTCCCTGTCTGTGGCAGGGGTTCAGACCAGATGATCATCTCTCCATGTGCTGCCAACTCTCTTTGTAAAGCAGGATGCTATTGTCTGCCTTTGTGGCCAGGTTGTGCTCTTTGCTCAGGGTGGTTCTTGGACTTGGTGTTCACCACGGCCACCATGTCCTTACCTGCTTTGTAGCCAGCTGGCCTCCAGCCTGGCCTGGAGTCTGGGATTATTTCTCCCCAGCTGGAGGATTTGGCATTTCCTTCTGTAGGAATTTCATGACTGTAAGCCCATTTCTCCAGCCTGTTGAGGGATCACTGGATGGTGGCATGACACTATGGCCTAGCAGCTACTCCTCTCAGCTTTGTGTTACCTGCAGACTTGCTGAGGATGTGTTGTCCCATCAGCCAGGTCAGAAATGAAGATCTGGAAAAGGACTGGCCTCAGTACAGGGATACTCTTGCTATTCACTCATGTCCAAGAGGACTTCATGCCATTGACAACCTTCTAGGCCCATCTGTTCAGCCAGTTTTTAGTCCACCTCATGGTCCACAGACTGAGCCTGTCAGTAGTCTGTCAGTATTATGACAGAATCAAAATGTTAACTGGAGATACTATGGCAGTGTCAAAAGGTTTCCTAAGCCAAGACAGACAATATCCACTGCACTCAACTGAACTGGTCACCCACCAGAGGCTCTCCAGTTGGGATCCTTAAGAATTTGTAAATGACCTCTTTGTAAATCCATGCTGACTACTGCCACTTACCTTCTTGCCCTTCTTGGTCTGGAAATGGTTTTCTGGAGTAGTTGGTCCATAACCTTCCCAGGGCCTGTAGTTCCCCGGGTCCTTTTTCCTGCCCTTCTTGAAATGACTTTCGGTTTCCCCTGGTCCTTGCACACCTCTCCCAGTTGCCACTCTCTGTCAGCAATGGAGAGTGGCCTTGCAACACCAGCAGCCAGTTCTTCAGCACTCATGGGAGCATCCCATCAGGCTCAGCACACGTGACTTGTCCAGTTTGTGTTCCCTAACCTGGACCCCGTCATGTTACTGGTACTGGGAGGGGCACTGAGGAAGTGGGAAAGTTATTGAACACCTTGTTTTGTGGTTTTGCTTTTGCCCTTTACTAAGGAGTCCCATTATTTTCTAGTTGTAGTAAAATCACAGTATAAAAACTATCACACATTAATTTGTAATATAAACCAGACTATGGAAATAAGCAAGCTACAAGCATTTACTCACAAAATCTAAAAAAAGACAAGCAGCTAAAGCTCTTTGCCAGAAAAGTAGTAGTAAAACAGAAAATGCCTAGTTTTTTCAGAGTTCGATTCAGTTGGGTTTTTTTTTTTTTATCCAGAGGACATTTTGTCTTGACCATTTAGCAACTGGAATTCAGTCTTGCTTATCACTACATATGAGAGTGCTGCTGTGCAGGAGAGCCATTTGGGAACTTCAGTGTTTGGCAGGTTTCCCAGGCATCTCAGAATTTTTCTGTCAGCTTACAGTTTCCTTCCTTTGAGGGGAAAAAAAGGATGGCCAAGGTTCCTTGGAGACACAAGTGTTCCTTTTATGGGCTAAATAACAACTTGTCTCAATGAAGTGATAAAAATCTTTCTTCCTTTTCCCCCATTTGTCACTTGTGTGTGGACCTCAGACTGCAGGTGAACCTGGCTGACAAAGTGTAATGGCCTAATGAAATTGTGTTAAGTGTTGTGCCAGGGTGCTTGTTCCTGGGCTTCCTGAACAGAGGGAGCTCCAGGTAACCTTGGGGGGGGAGGGTTGTCTGAAAAACTGCTGGCATTTTTCAGCTCTTTATCCAACTCTCTTTACTGATGTGTGTTGCTCTGTTATTTGCCATTTGAGTCTTAAGTGCTGTACTTTGATGACAAAAGCACACTTGCAAAGGAAGTTATCACTCAAGTGTCTCTTCTAGCTCCTCAGCCTGAATCATACTTACTTCTTGGAAATCTTCCTCTCCATTGAATGCATTAGGTTTCAATGAAAGCAGCTGGTGGCTGCCCAGCCTCAGAACTGAAGACAGCTGATACATTGTGATGATGTGCAAAATGCTGCTCTGCACCTGGAAGTTACAAGGACAATCCAGGTGAGAATATCATGTTGTTGCCTGTTAGAACTCCTATAATGGTACATTTTGTACTCAGTTTTCAGTTTGTTAGTACTGTTTTTGTGCTTAATGTGTGTATAGTTTTTATCTCTCTGTGCTCTTGGGCACACAAATAATGCTGTTATCTAATAAACAGTAACTAATTCTGTCACACCTGGCTGAAGGTTGGAGAAGGACAAACTGATCATTTTCAGTTAAGCTGTTTTCCCTCTGCTTGCAGAAAGGCCGGACCTGTGTGACCTGAGGGAAAAGGGCTCTTTGAAATGATACAAAAGGACTCAGCCTGGAGGTGATGTGTCCCCCATCAATACCTCAGCTTGAAAAAGACATGAGAATGTGAATTCATTGCCTCCTGAGCTCCAAGACCTCTTCCTACAAGAGGCGACAAGTTACAGCTTTTGTGATGTTACTGTCTTCACCCTCTGGCACAGAAGGGGGTACCAGTCCAGCATTTCAGAGTAAAGCTGATGTTGGCCTACTTTGATGTGTAACTGAGGCACTGATGCCCTTTTCATCTAGACTGCACTCGAAGCAGATTTTCTTTCTAGAAACATCAGTGTTAAGGGAAATAGGTGTCAGTAAAAGGATTAAAATTTGTACATTCTACAAGAATAGTAAGAGTAAATGGGTATTAAATGATTGCTGTTGGACTTTAAAAAAGCATGAAAATATTTTCAAGTCCTACAACATATGAAAAAACATAGGAAAGTGGTAGGGTTTAAAGAAAAAGCAGTAATGGGGATTGTGTTTATGCTGCAGAAGTTTAGAAGAACACAAAATTATTAATTACCTAGAAAAAAATGGTATGAGCCAGTGACAGCTGAAAAGAACTGGAAGGAAATGTTAATCATAGGGAAGATTACAGCTGCAGTAAGCTGTCACTACTGTTGAGGAGGAAGTTATGCTACAAATGCCTGCTGTCTTAATGTAACCCAATAAAAAGATGAAAAACCATGAATGAAGAATGAAAAATTAATTTTATGTGATTTGAACATTGGTCTGTAACATATCACGAGGGTTTTTAAAAATTTATATGGCTATTGAAAAACTGTTTCAAATTAAATGACTAACAACATGTTTATTTTCTATTTCCTGAAATCAGCAAGGCAGTGGACGTGAACTGAAGGCTTGACAGGAACCTCCCACAGTTAAGTCTGGCAGTAGGAACTGAACTAAGCTGATGCAGTTGTGGATCCTGGGCACAGACTGCTGGCCAAGCAGCTTTGCAGAGGCTGGTCTGGGGCCCTGAGGACAGGTGAAGGTGTCCACCCAGATGCTGGCTTCCATTAGAAGATCATGGCTGAGCAGGGGTCAGAAGAGCAATCTCTCTGTTCAGCACTTCTGAGACTGCAGCTGAAACACTGCCCAGTTCTGGGCTCTTGAAGACAAGATGTGGGAACAAGTCCCATTGAAGGCATTGGGCAATCAGAAGGCTGGAACACAGGAGCCACGGGGCCAGGCAGCAAGAGTTTTTTCCAGCAGGAGAACAGGAGGAGGTGGGGGTGGTTAAGAGATCCTGTTAATCTGGCTGTGTTAGAGAAGTGCACAGAGAAGGTGGAGCCAGGCTCACGGTAGTGCTGCTGTGGTGGCAGTCTTGTATCATTGTTTCAGTGCATGGAGTGTTGCACGGTACCACTAATAAAAACAGTGTGAGGCAGTACTGTGTGGCTGTACTTACCTGGACTCCTGCACGGTGGAACCACTGAGTCATCATTTGGATGCAGGAAGGGTGGATGCAAGGGACCTGGTCTGTGGGTTCACTTGTGGCTTTAGGGATCTTAACCCTGCTGTTCACAGAAAGAACTATTCTGATATTGACACAGTAGAGCTGACAGATCTAGAAAGGTGAGGGAACTTCAAATCTCCTGTGCAAGCTTTTCCCTACAGGTTGTCTCACCCAACTTGGTAAAGCCTTTTTGAGAACTCCTCTGTCCGCACAGCCTTTACAGGTGGGAGGGGCCCGGACAGCACCTTCCCCTCTCCCCCACTGGAGGGCTGTGTTCAGTCTAAGACAGGCAGCTGCTGTGGCAGACCTAACACGGCTTTCTTCCCAAATTCATCTCAAAGAGAAGAATTGAGATGACAGATTGAGATGTCACCACATGGGTGATTCTGTCCCTCAAGCTCTGGTGGCCCATGCCCACACAGCTGCAATGAATCCAGTTTTGGAACAGGCCCCTCATCTCCCTGGGTATGTGAAAATGTCTTCAGTTCCCATACACATGGTTTGGGTTGTCTCAGCAGCAGAGCTGTGCCTTCCCTCAAGAGCAACAGGCACAGAGAGGAGGGAGACAAGGGGAAGGTCTGACCCCTCTACTGTAACTGCACCAGTGTCCTCAGTAATTCATCAGAGGAGTTCCTTACACTCAGATTATGCAGGAAGTATTACAGACAGTCTTGAAAAAAGGTTCATTTGTAGCACATATGACAGGTGAGACTTGGCTGTGGAAAAACAGGTGACTTGAAATCAAAAAGAACCATCTTCTGCCTGGTCCCTTCCTGCTGGCTACTATAGTTGAGGTATCTGAAATTTGGGAGACCCTTTTAAAGCTTAATTTTTCCTGCTGTCTCAGTTCTGCTCAAATTTCTTGTATGTGGTGTCTTTTTCAGGTAGTTTTTTCCAAACTTGTCTTGGCCCCTCCAACATTTTAAGACACATTCAGAAGGTGAAAAATATTTTTCTTGTTTACAGGGGACAGAGAAAACCAGGAATTTTGAAGTGTCAGGATTCAGTGATAGGCTTGCAGTGCATCCCCATGCTGCAGTAGCTTGGACACATACGACCTTTATAGTTCTCTTGCCTTTTTGCAAGACAAGACTCCATTATGGAGTGCAGCAAAACTAAATACACTGCTACAGGAATGCATGCTGCAGGGTCATCACTGCTCCCACGATCCTGGGCAGCCTCCACTTGGACAGACTAACCCAAGGAAAGACATTACACTGGCTGTTTTCCAGTACCAGATGGTACCAGTCCTGGCTGGCTAAGATGGCAATGCTGTCTCTTCCCCATATTGGAACAGCTTTCTTAAATTTAGACTGATTAAAACCCATCTTGTTTTTGCCAATGGGTGCAGAAAGCACAGAAGACCTGTGACGTGGGCAGCTGCATCACCCACCAACCTTCAGCACCTGTGAAAGAAGCCAGGCACAGCAGTACTGGTGCTGGAGCAGTGAAGGTAAGGACCCTGAGCCTTCAGAACCATTTGCTACCACTGCAGTTCACGGGAACTGCAGCTGCAGCCCTTGCTGGTGGCAGCAAGAAGAAACTGAGCAAGTACTTCACAGGTATTTCTCCACAGTGCCTAAAAAATTGGTTTTTATTGTAGCTACTTTCTCTTCATCCTTTGTCCACCAAAACCTTTTTCAGCAATTGGATGAAAACATTACAATAAAAACGGACAAAACCCAGCTTCAAACAGCTTTTTGTACACTTCTTATGCATCTTCAATAGGGATTCTGAATTTATACTGCCAACTAAAAGAGAAAGATGGCTGCAAAATATCCATCCCTAATAAAAGCATCATGAAACCCAGATTTCATTCCCATGTTTGGTAGTAGAACTCCTCCCTCTCTCCCAAGTGCCTCAAGATAAAAAACAAAACAACCCCCCAAATAAACAGCCTTTAACAAACTAGCTGCTTTATCAACTCTTGGAGCATTACTAGACATTTTTAGGTTAGACTGTACAACAGTTTCTAAATAGCATCTCTATCATTTGGACATTTGTTCAAAACACCTTTTATCCCCACCTGGAGCAGCTCCAGCACGCCCCTCTGGCAGGTGCTGTATGGAGCTTGTCCCACACACGCTGCGCTGCCACACGTCCTGCACCGGAGTAACTGCGGGGGGCAGCCACGGAGACAAAACCTGGCACTGCAGCATAAGGAGACACCAGTGGCCCCTTTCGTATGCATCAGCCAGGGTTATGCACAGTGACCAAAATTTCAGCTACACAAAGTCCCAAGTGCTGGCAGTGACATACCTGCTTCTCAGCCAGTGCTTTTCATGCATCTCAGGAGTTCACACCTAGCGAAGTGAGGTATCTAACACATTTCAGAGAGGTGGAGGTATCAAAAGTCTGTTCAAAACCCACATTTGTTAAGATTTCATCAATACTGTGCAAAAACATAAGCAACTATTCTAAACCAAGACAGAAATGAGTATTTATATGTCATGCTGCTGTTCTAGTTTTATATAGCTTAATGTGACATTCCACAAAATTGGTGTCCTTTGTTACTCATTTGGCATCTCGTAAATGTGAAAGATTTAAGCTTCAAGAACCAAAACTTAAAAACTCATTAATTGAACTTCATATTAAAAAATCACAGTTCGTAAAAGGATACTTCATATAGCTGCATGATTTTGATGGTGAGCAGTCAAAATCATCAAGAATTTATGCTCAATAGTTTTGCTAATAAAATAGGCACATAGTGGCATGTAAACTACACATGACAACTAGAACAGCGAAGGCACGATCCGGTTTGGTTTTTCCTACCTTTCAAGATGTTGGGTGATTTACAAAGAAAAATATTCTATATTCCATGCAGAAGTATTACATTTATATTTTACAGCACAGGACCACTACAAAACTGCTGTCATCTGATAAAATGGGTCATTTAAATAAAATAATAATATAACAATAATAAAATAAAAAGATAGCAGCTTTTTGCACTGAGGAACTGAATTTCTGAAGTAAAGGACAAGATGTGTTCTGTCATCTGTCAGGCTGAGGACATCTGAAATTCTCTATGTACCTTCTTGTCTACAAAAAGCACTGCCTGGACACTGAAGGTAGCTACAAGTTTTCTGGTTTGCTATTTTCAGCTTGTGTTTGTTACTCCAGATGTCACCTAAGACCTCAAAAGTTAGGATGTCTGTAAAGCTACCAGTTGCTTCTCTAATACCAAAGTGGGTTTAACCAGCGATTTAACTGGGAAACTGACTGCAACCCTTCTGTGAACTGAGCCTGTTCACAGGTCTTTGCTCATGCCTGCAGACTGAACTGTCTGTTCAAAGGAACCACTCTAAGCATAACTGGTGTCTCACTGAGAGACAGGAAGACGAGGAGTTTTAAACCAGCACACAGCCCTCAGCAACTTAAAAGTTAAACCTAATGCAGTCCTTTGAAAGTGTAATTCCTGCCCATTGCAATAATATGACAGTTCTGCATTTCACGGAGAAACGTTTAAGTAGGTAGAAAACTTTAGTTTACAAATGAAGAAGATCTTTTAAAAAGACATTTCATGTAATTACCTTAAATAGTTCTTATATGCACCATTCCACATTGTGGAAAAGCTGAAATACGCAGTCTGGACTCCACAAGTTAAAGAAAAACAGAATTTGTATGTATTGGCACAAATACTTACATCTACATCTGTACAGAGTAAAAAAAGCTGACAACCCTGTCCCACCAGTGCAGCGTTTTCAACTGCTCTCCAACACACACTTCTTGTGACTGCAACGAGCGGCAGCAACCTGGGAACCGAGTCTTCAGAGAGTGGTGCCAAAAGTTCCAAACTGCTCTGTCAGTCTCTGAAGAGAGGAATGGGAACTATATCCAAAAAAGTGTCAAGTCCACTCATGCTCAGAGGCCACGGCACTTCACTCTGTAAGCTCCTATGAGCAGCTTTACCTGTAAAAACAAACAAAGGTTTCCATATCAATGCTGGCCGCAGGTGATTACTGTGTTAAACGCTCCTAATGCAGGAATGGCACAAGAAAAGGCACACAGTTGCTACTGACTTAAGAAAGGAAAAAAGAGGAATGACAAAGTCCTAAATCAATTTACAGTAGCCCTACTGAAATATAGATGCCTTGTTAGAGGACTCCATTAGAATACTGCAGCATCAGGTGATGTTTGAACAAGTTAGCCCCAAATCCGAACCAGACAAACATATACTTCCATCTGAATACACATTCCACTTAAAAAAGAAATTAAAAGAAAGTACAATAAAATATTTAAGAGTGTATCTTCAGTGCAACTTTTGAATCTAAAGATCTGGAAAAATTACTGGTGTGTCTTTCAAGGACAAGTCTACCAGAACAGGATTCATCTTGCAACATGCAGTGGGGAATATTTCCCAAACCACTTGTAAAATGCAACAGACTATTTAAAAGCAGAGTACATACCCCAGTAAATACTTCCAACACACAAGCAAAAATATCTTTATGCAAAAAAAATGGTGGCCACTCCATGTCTCATTCAGTCATCAAATTCACAATACACATGGAGAATATGTTTAGCTGGAACATTAGTTTATCCTAGTGTATGAATTATTTTGACTGCAACATAAAAACATTTAATTGTAACAGGACTAACCCTTGGCAATGTTCCCAAGTTCTGGCAATGTCACAGGATGTAAATGTAACTGATGGAAACTGGGATGAGGAGACAGAGGAAAATCCTTAGTTTTACATTTGCAACGTGCAGCTAGAAGCTGTATGAATGTAAAACATTTAGACTGTGGAAGAGTTACTGTACAACAAATGAACACATACATTTAATTTTGAGAACATTTTGTACCTTGGCAGTAGGAGCTTCTGCCAACCGTAGGAAAAGCTTGTTAGGGCCTGGAGTAGGGCTGAAGGAATAAATAAAGTGACTATCCTACAAGAAAAAAAGAAAATGGACAAAGTTAATGGTGGGTTATAGCTGGAAGAGCTATGTAAGAGGACTAACAGAACACAACATTTTCACTATGCTTTTTTTTGAAAGAATATTGCGTATGTATGAACACTTTGTTGTATGAACCACTGAGAAAACAAGAGAACTTTAAAATTGTGCAGGGTGACGCATTTAATGGATTAAAAAAGAAACCCCAGAAATTAATTATTAGAACTTTGAGGTAGGTTTTTAAGAACTTACTTGGCTCAAAAATGTGAGGCTCGGTCAATTAGAGAAGAAGCCTCAGTCCCAGAATCACAGAAGGCTGGAGACCTCTCCAGGGCATCTAATCCAACCCTCTGCTCAAGCAGGACCACCTAGAATGAGGTTGTCCAGCACTATGTCCCTGACACTTCAGTCATAAATTTTTATGGAATCTAGCACAAGCAACTTTATAGTTCTCTCCATATCCAAAGAAAATTAAGTTTCATTTTAGAAAAACTTCATCATGATAAAAAGTATGCTTCATCACAATATTGTAAATTCAAATTACAGCACTGAGATTTCCCAGGCTGCTCTACAAAGACTTTATGAAGTAGTTTTACAGTCAATCAGTTATATGAAAAGATTTACCAAAAATACAGGGAGCTGGAATTTGTCGTTTAAAACCACAGCTTGTACACTGCATGGTCCACAGAGCCGAGCAGTAACGTCTTTACCAATGAAATTTGCGTGGAAAATAAAGAGAAGAATTCCAGATCCTGAAAGGGAAGGCAGTTCAGTTACATGAATTTGAAATGAGATCCATTATCTAGAACTGTGTACACTGGACCTTTGAAGACAGATGCAAATACATATAAATAAAACCCATTATATGGTGCATATATATATATTAACAAACCAACATGCAAAAATCACATTTCCCAAGCCAGTGGATCCAGAAAACAACTAGCTTGGTCACCAAGTTAGGACTTTTCACAGCAAAAGTAATTTTACGTGGTTATTAGAAAGGAATGCGAAATGGAAACAGCAATCCTCAGCACAGTCCACTTCTGTGGTTTCAGGTTTACCCCCAGAGAGTTATGGAATTTAGTCTAGTTTGGGTCTAGTCAAGAGGAGAGACAACTGAGCCCAGTCAATGAATCGCACTGAAATTCAATAAACAGCAACGTGAACTACCCACAAATACTTCATTTTAACATATAAACTTACATAAAGTTTCTTAATTCTGTAAGATAGGATATCTATAATCAAGAACTGGAAGACTTATCCAACTACTCTAAACAATCAGAAGACTGAGCAGACACACGCACTTTCAATCTCAGTTTAACTGGATTCTAATAGTCACAATGATTCATCACTTTAAGAAAAATCAGTGTCAGTAGATATTTCCCTGATATACTCATCAAAAATAACTTAGCTAAGCCAAGCAGCAGAGAATAGTATCTGAATTCCTGGAAGAATAAAGAAACATTTCCAAATACCTTGGGAATTTGATTCCCAGCTTTTTCAAAGGGTTTGTGGGCAAAACAAAGTTGACTGCAGCTGCTTGTTTTTCCCAGTATTTCTAGACTGCATTTGTCTCAGGGCACTGCTGGGACTACATTCCAAGCCTTCAGCACATGACCTACTTGAAACAAAAGGATCCACTGCAAGATCTTCTCTAGTAATCTAGTAAGCCCAGATTTTCCTGAATCATTAATTCTAAGGTAAAGGTGAACCACTCCTTTCCTATAATGCCTGTAACTGAGCTAATGCAACCCATGAACAGAAAGAAGTTGACACTCTACGTAGCAATTAAAAAGTCTTTAAAAAACTCTGCCCCCAAATCCTACCCATAATATATCAATATATATTTGCTCCCTATGTTCCATCATCAGAGCATTCTTAATGTGATGTACTGCAAAGTCACACAAAAATAATTTTGCATAGGAGACAATTTAAGACATGCTTTAAACATATTGTTCTACCTTTTTTAAACAAACAAAACCCCCACTACAACAACAAACTCTTCCCTACCTTCTGGCACATTTTGTGGAGGTTTATAGTAAAAATCCAAAGAGAAGTCTGTCCCTTCGCAGAGACGATGACACGCAAGTGGGAACAAAGGCTCCAGCAAAACAAGGCGAGTTTCAAAATAATCCTTGATGGTATCTTCTGCTACTTTAGAGAGCCTGAAAGACCAAACAAGTGAGGCCTGTGCTACACACAGTGAATTATTTTACCAGACATAGGCTTGGTGAGATCTGACACACGCAGAAAAAAAAGGATTCCAGATCACCTTTTTAGCTTCCTGATTTTCAGGAGAGAATGCCTTCCTCACTAGCATTTATGCACAGAGGAACCACAGGTCCAAATGCTTCGTTAATAAAATATTTTATCAGCAATCTGTTTGTGAAATTCAACTACTGGGTCCAAAAAAAATAAAACGATAATACAAATGCAGTACAGTAGATTAAAAGAAAGAATCTTAACTAGTCACATATTTTGAAGGCTGTATGTACAGAAAGATATCCCAGAAACATCAATGGTGGCTAAACAGACATCCCCACTTTCCCAGCC
Organism: Argya squamiceps; assembly: GCA_037834095.1. NCBI lineage: Eukaryota > Metazoa > Chordata > Aves > Passeriformes > Leiothrichidae > Argya > Argya squamiceps. Next base: position 43,351,752 of record JBBMKD010000001.1, on the reverse strand, counting down.
TGACTGAATTATCAATCTCCCTGCAAGTAAAAATAAAAAAAGTGCATCCCTGTATACTTTACTGGCAATACTACAGGGGAAAATGCAGTTCCCAGTTAAACTCTGTGAATAAAACAGTGAAAAAGTAGCCATTTTTCCACTAAAATAGGCAAAGAGGGGGGGTTGTTTGTTTTTTGGCTGGGTTAGGGAGGCAGGGGGAGTGGCAGCCCAGCCTTCAAAGAGAGACCACATTATCCACCGGTGTCTGGCACCTTTGCAGGCAGATTACTCAGTAATCCTCTTCAGAAAGCTGTTTTGTCAGAATTGGGGCTTAAATACTTTAGCATAGCAGAGGTCCCGTCTCTGGCAGCTTTGTAGCTTTTTCAGTTATTTTTCACAGCACACTTCCCCACCCTGCTAACTGAAACTATCATCTGCAGAATCTAAAACTTCAGTGTTTCACTGGAAAGAAACCACAAGAACTGCCATGCCTAAGCAAGCCCCAAAGTCCATGTAGCCTATTTTCCATACACTTGACAAAGCCATATTAAATATGAGAAATTAACAGTCATCCTTTTTTAGTACACTGTCCTATTTTCTAGCAATCTGATTAAGAGCCATCCAAAACTAGAAATTGTGGCCAAATCACATCTCCTTAAATCTACTTAATCCTTTCTAAAATCCCATGTATTTGTGACCAGAGCATTCTGCAACAATGCGATCCATGATGCAGTTTTGCTGTGTGAAAATATTCCTTCACTTCAAACCTCTCACTAGATCATTAAGTAGGATGGCCTGCAGAACCTGTCTCATGGCTTTGGGTTATTTTCTGTTGTTGTTTCCTGATTTTATATATTGATCTTTTCATCATTTTATTTTCAGCTTCACTACTACTATACTGTCCTCTTTTCTGACTGACAAAAAGCACTGAACTGGTATTTTCAGCTAGTGAGTCTAAAAGCTTCCTGAATTAGCAAGAGCTGTGTTACTCCCTGTACAGTCCACATCAGCACAGTGATATCACCAGACGTCACTTTGCAATCATCAATATTTAATTTCAACTGCCACTTCATTGGCAAAATTACATGGTCAGGGTCTCCCAAAACTCATTATTTGTATTAGCCAAAACTGAAGGTGACAGATGTCAAATAGGAAACAAACTGGAAAGGCATCAAAGAGTGAATGAGTGACAAAGTCTTACTACACTGAACAGCAGATACTAGATCACTGATCTATATGCATGCTTGCTGTTGCCTTCAAAACCTTAATGAGTCATGATTTGCTTCCCAAGGCAAGAATCAGCATGCTCCATTCACCCACTTCAGCTGCCCCTGCACACTTTAACAGGTTTCCAATTTCTGAAAAATAATTATTAGCTTTTATGCTTTTAGCACTTTTTATTTTCCTTTTAGCATTTTACAAGAGAAAAAACATTCCTTATAGTGTTCATCTGCTCAGGACAGAAGTTGGATACAGTGATCTACAATATCTCAGACAAACTTTCCAGGGCACTAAAACCAGTGGCATCAGAGTACTTTCCTCCTGGTATGAAACTGGATCCAAACATGTTACTTCAGCAACAATCAGTAGCACAAAATCTGGCTGGAAACCAGTCACTGCTGGTGCACCCCTGAGATCAGTACTGAGTCTGGTCCTGTTTAACATCTTCATTAATGGCCCAGAGGATGGTGCAGCGAACCCTCAGCACTTTGGCTGATGAGACAAAACTGGGAGGAGTGGCTGACAGCCTCTGGTGTGTTTCTGGCATCCACAAGAGACCTCAACAGGTTTGACAAGTGGGCTGACAGAAACCTCACAATGTCCAGGTATCTTTAGAAAGTTTGCAAGGACTGACGACCTCTCTGAGCAGCCTGTGCCAGTGCTGCATCACACTCAACAGGAAAAATGTATTTCCTGATGCTCAGAGGTAGCCTCCTGTGTTCCAGTTTGTGTCCATTGCCTCTTGTCCAGTCACTGGTAACCACCAAAAACAACGTGACTCCATCCCCTTTGCCCTATCACTTCAGGTGTTTTTTGATTGATACACACTGACCATTACAAGGTAGTTTCTGTAAAGACAGACTTAAGTCAGCTGATGGAAACCACAAGAGATATGAGGCAGAAAACAGCCAGGGCTTTCTATACACTGGAAGAGAGTAAATCTGGATTACAAACTACTTGACAGATTGTCTTAGATTACACAGATGAAACACTAGGACTAAATCATCACAAAACAAGAAAGAAATTTTGCACTGAGACCGTGTTCTTCCAGCACTAACCATGCATTCTTGGCAAAATCTCACCTGCTGCAGAAGCCCTGTGACCCTCCCTGAGTCTTCCCCAAGTTTAGAGATTGCTGGTTATAACTTTCTGCCCATATACATTAACTACAGTACTCCTCCAAATGGATATTTGAAGTTTTCTCCTTCTCTGTATGTTTGTCTCAGTTTAACTCAGTATATTTTTACATGACCATATGACATCAACACTTCAAATGTCAAATACACTGCACTGCTCTTCAGTCATTCTGCATGAATGATGATGATGATTTCCATCATCTACTGGCATGAAAGCTTTTATCCCTGGCACTTTCAGCTCATAGCTGATGTTTAAAGGTCCGACAACACCACAGCTGCCTGCGCAGACTTCTCATGGTGTTTCTGCTTGGTGTTCTTTTGTTTGACTTTCCTGTGCTTTCTAGCAAGGTATTTTGTTTGGCATGCTCTCCTAATAGCTTACATTCAATGGTCCAGTGCTTATACACTTCTAAATTTTCAAGGTTGCTGTACCTTAAGTTAAAGGAATCTTTCACTTCTAGAATTACCTTTTCCATGCTTATACTCAGTGTTTAAGCAAGTGTACACCAATTCTGCTAGCTCACATAATATTGATTTCACACTATTTATTAGTTAGCTTTCTGCTCAAATCAGATCTCTTTTCTTTCCTGACATTTTCCTTGACTTAAACCAGAATTATGACATGCCTAGCACTGCAAACGTCAGCAGAACAGACGTCCCAGCACAGATTACTCACATTTCCAAGCGGCTCCTGACCTGCTCATACACCAGGATGTTATTGAACTGTTTAGCAAAATGCATGGCACTGTTCTGATGCTTGGACAAAATGTTGCAGTCGGCTCCGCTTTCCATCATGAGCTGCACTATATCAGAATTCCCTCTTTTACAAGCCTGTGTGGAAAGGGAGAAGGTGGGAGGACAGAAAACAATGACAAACCCGTTACAATAGAACATAACATGAGAGCAAGGAGAACCGCAGAAGTTAATTAAAATCCAAAATTAGTTACAATTCAGAAATTTAACTGTTTGCTCTGTGAATGGTAACACAACTTGAAACTGAGGAACACACCCTATAAATACTTTATCCAGGCAATACTACAGACCCAATCCTACAGAAGCAGCAACATTCAGGATTACCAAGCAGACATAATTAAGAAAAAAAATTTAAAAAAGAAAGAAAACCCCAAAAGTTCTGTGAAAACATCCAATCTGCTGGAGTCCAGTAACTGTAAATTTTATTGCAATTGTTTCCCTGAATAAATATGTTTTCGTAGAACTATTTAGAAATTATTAAAGTAACATTTTCAAGTGCCTGTTTTTCTATGCCTCTCAGTTTAAACTGGTACGCAGCTGTGTCAGACAGCCACTGCTATCCTCTGTGTAAATGTTCAAAGCTTTCACTGTTACTTACAGCAAGAATTTCAGGGTACATCAACCAGAGTCTTAACAACAGCACAGGAAAATCTAAAATTTTACTTTGAAGAAAGCAAAGACATGCTCTTGGTCATTTGTTTTCAAACACTTCACGCAGATAAATTAGGGAAAGGCACAAAAGACACAATATTTTTATCTTTGTAAGACCTTTCAGAAGACAACTTCTGAGATTTATCTCTGCTCTGAACTTTGATCTGTGCCTTCATTCCATCATCTTCCATAAGTAGAACAACCCACCTGCCTTCCACAAACCAAAAAACTCAGAAAAATCTCACACCACCTGACAGAAAGGAATTGAGTGCTAAGATCTTTTTTCTCTCCTAAAAAAGTATGATCAAACTCCTAAGGTTAAATAAGAGTGACTTGATAAAGACATTGATAGGTTTATCCAGAGAGGGCTAACCTCATCCCAGGAAGTCACTGGAAATGAAGATGCTATTCTTTGTATCTGGATTGCAAAACAAACCCCTGGAATAAGTCACCGTAGACTGCTAATTGGTTTGTGTAACTGTGCATCAAAGACTAATAAAAACTTTAAAAACAATGAAGGTCAAGATTGAGGTTCATGGAAGTGGCCAAATTATGAGGAGGTTTTGGATTGAAGTGGCTGAGGAAACCACAAGTGAGTTGTTGTCTTCAGAGAAAATGCAAAATCCCCACAGTTGTTAAACCTCACAGAGGGCAGAACACAAACAATACCACATTGTCTGGGCAGGAAAGCTTCTGTAACCTCTTCAACAAACAAACTACACAAACAGCCTACATATAAATACAGCAAGTTTATCCAACAGGGAACTTTGGTGTAATTCATCCACATAAATAAAAAAATATTAAAAGCACAGACTGTTTTAAGAGTATTAGAATTTTTCCACTACAACAAAATTAAAAATTTCCTTTGTGACTGGGGGAGTAATGGTGCAGAACAGGCACTGGGAATTAGACTGTAAATAGGGTATTTTATTTCTGGCCTGCAATAAAACAGCAAATGTCAATCACAGCAACACCCAAGTGAAAGATTTTCCTTTTGGGAATTTTTCTCTGCCTGCTGAAAATCTGATTATCTCAGCTGGAAGACCACATCTGCATTTCTTTGAGCCAAACAGCAGAAGAGGATGATGAGCCACATTTAGCACTGCATGCTGAAGGCATCTGTGTTTCTTGTTTAGATGTTACAGTACATTAAGGAAATGGATTAAAACTCTGCTTAGAGTAACCATGGACAGTATTTTTATTTCAAATATTGTACATGTTCCTGAAATGAATACAAATATGTTTTTATATTTTATTAGTTTTGCGAAAGTATTCCCATTCAACCATGTAAGGACAAACACAGAATTTACCTTCATTAAGGCAGTTTCACCACTGCTCTGCTGCATGTTCACATATGCTCCAGCTTCCAGAAGAATAGCTACTGTTGTGAGAAAATTCTGGGGAAAAAAACCAAACCAAAACCACAACACAAGTAAGTAAAAAATACTCTGATTTTGTTTCAGAATATGAAATGACGTTTACTTAAAATTCATCCACAGAATTCAAAACATGAGCCATGGCACAATTAACATTGCTCTCTCCCATGGCTAATAAATACCAGCTCAGACTTAGGCAAGTGGATAGCCCAAATTATTTACAATTCTTACTTTTTTTTCTACATCTTGCAATAATAAACATCACAGCAAGGAAGCAGTGTATTGGCATCTACCACCAAAGTGGAAGGAGGCTCCCTTCTGACTTTGTGTCTGCTGTACCAGGGAAAGCACATGGACCAACCTGAACAGAGGAGTGCACCCATGAAACCCTGACTTGCTCTAACTTACTGCTTTAGCTGGTCTTAGTGGGGGACGAGCCTGCCACTGTGCCCATTGCCCACCTGCTTTAAAATACCAAATCCTGTTTAATCAGAGATTTTCCAAGTGTCTCCACTTTGGATCCTGTGTAGCCAGTCATCATAACACGCAATTGTAGCACAAGAACTTAAGCTCTCATAACAGACAAAAAATTCAGAGATGCCCTCTGCCTCCACTGTTCCTCCTGTGATAGTCTCTGTTCAGGACAGGGTTTGTGATCAGAACTTATTTACACTACAATAACCACAGCTGCTGAAACTATGCATTTAAGGTCACCCTGCTGTATCTTGCTAACCACTTTTTAGGCATCATCCAAAGGTAAGAAATTGTGTACCACCTTTAAACATAAGTAAAAGAGCCCAGAACCACAAGTAGAACAATAACCAACCCAACCTTTTCAGCTGCATGTATCAATGCAGTTGTTCCATTTTTCTGTCTACCATTAACTTTAGCTCCTTTCCTGATCAGCACCCGCAGAAGGTCGTCGTGCCCTCCAGCAGCAGCAAGCATTAACAGGGTCATTCCACTTGGGTCCTGGAACAAGAATCACTGCCATTATGAAAAACAGTAATAATAAAAAGAAATACTTTAAGATAAATCCAAGCTGTAAGACAAAACTTTCAACATGTTTCACAAAGATTTCCCTCCCTGGCAGAAGAATTCACACATACAGGGCTGCCAGATACCAGCAAACCATCACCTCCCACTTCTCTGGCCTGCAGGTCTCACACTCTGAGCTCCACAATCTCCAAAATCCCTTGCAGTTCTGAGGACCAGAACAAGAAGCAGGAAAACCAGAATGAACCAGGAAGAGAGGCTGTAAGGTATTTGAGGGTGAGGAAGGCAGGAAGACTGTTGGAAATGGAAGTTGGCACCCTTGGAGACAAACCCACTATGGCTCAAGTCAGCTGCTCCCACAACATTGCTTTTTAATTTCATCAGAGTGTAAGTACAAGGACACTTTGTGACCAGCCAGTCTCCTCACTCATTCCTGCATTTTTCACCAGACCTTACAACTCACAGAATACATGCTGGCCTCAGTAGTTCATTTGGCATCTTCCCTACGACACCTCAAAAGTCTTAGCATAATGTGGAATTCTCAAAATACTACATAATACAACTACACAAGTTCACCAGTGATAATACCAGTACTGGAGATTTTAAAACTCAAAAATGGAACTACAGTACTATTCAAAAGAAAAACAGATCCTTGAAAGTAAACCCAATAAAAACACAGCTGACGACAAACTGGCAGGAAACTAATTATGAAGTGAAGTGGTCCCAGTGTGTCAAACAACTTTCAGATTTTTGGGGCTTTTTAGGATTTTGTTTCCCACGCACAATGTTTCACACAGTTTGGCCACTTGAACTCATGGTTATCATTCCTAACAGCATGCAAAGTTCCACATGTGGTCACTTAAATACACTGGGCAAGTTGGTTGGAAAGCTACTGGGATAGTTCTATCACACTTCATTTTTTCTTGGAAGAAATGGATAACAAATACTGAAACTTCTAAGTCTGTACTCCTTTTTGATACCTTGTGCTATTTTACCTAGGTGAGATGGAAATCTGCTACAACACAAGAGGGGAAAGCTTTTCGATTCAATCAAAATTTGTCTTCTTCCCTCCTACTGTCCTCCAATACTTCTACTGCACAAAAATTACCTCTTGATCCAAATTATATTCCTCATTTGAAGAAAGCGCCATTTTCACTGTCATGTAGTCTCCTCTTTTAACAGCATCTCTCAGGAGAGCTAGAAAATGAAGTCAATGCTGTTATAGGATGTTTCCCTTAGAAATGTCAGCTAAGAAATACCCCTTCTTCCCACAAAACACTCACTACTTGATATTGGCTCTGTTGATACATGATTCTCATCTTCTCCATCAAGATGCCTCTGGAATTCTTCTAGTGTCAGCCATTCTAACTGCATGTCCATACCAAAACTCAGGACTTGCTGCTTGCCATCTATCATGTGGAAGAAAAAACCATGTAAAATAAGTAACAAATTTGTACATTTTCAACCTAAGGAATGCTTGCCCTTGCTTCAATGATCTGCAGCTTAACAAACAACTACTGCTATTTTTCATTCAAATAAACTCTGGCAGTTAGCATGAAATGGTTCTCAGCAGCAAAGGCCACAATAGGCTACAAAGGCTACATAAAATGCTTTTGTTGAAAGAAACTGTTAATTTGTTGTAACAAATAAAGCTGAAGTGATTATGGGAAGGTGAACACTCCATCACTGTAGTAGCAGAAGCATTGGAAAGACACTGAAAAGATATCAGTGAGTTTGAAAAGAAAACTTCATTTCAGCTCCCTGCAGAGACAAGAACTGGAGCACCAGAGATGCAAGCAGGAATGGAGAGAATCTGAGCTAGCAGTGTTCTCCATTTGACACACACCCAGTACTTCTCCATCACCTTCTGCAGCAACGCAACTCCTGTGTCTGCTCCAGCTCTTTCATTTCTCCTTTCCTCGTACACCTTGCTCTTTTAATTCTTCTATGAATTTATATTCTAGCAAAGATTCTTCTCTTTTGCAGTTATTCTCGTAATATTTACTATCTTTTTCTTCTGAAGCCACATAAAACAACTCAAATGCACTTCTGATGACCTTAAAGCCTACAATATTTAGACAGTTACTGAGAGTGACTACTTGAGCCACTAAAGACTATTACATAAGAAAATTTAAGTAAATTACCAGTAAATGATCCATTTAGAAAAGATCTGTTCTCTTTCTGTAAGTACTGGAGCACAGGAGCAAGTTTAACATAAGACAGAAGTCAGGGAGAGTTCTGACTGCTTTCAACATGGTACCATCTTCCTTTTAAGAAATGCAGTTTAGAATTGTGCATAAATTACTGTTTCGAAATTATAGTTCAGTCTCTGTGATGACCAAACAAAGCACAAGTGCTGCACAGAAACAATCATTAATCATTCTGCTTCTTACTACTTTCCTTAAGCACTGGAAGAACCTATACCACTTTCAGAAAAAGGTGTTTCTCTAGTGAAGGAATGTATTCTGAAAAAAGTAATCTAGAGTCATTCTGAGATCAAGAGCAGTAACACTAATAATCCATTATAGTATTAGGAATAGAAACAGAACCTAGACATTTTTTGCTGTGTATCTAATCATGAAGGGTTGTATAATATAACTCATCTCTGTGGCTGAAGTAAGAAGCAAGATGTTTGTCTGATGGGAACCCCTACTAGTTTTTCTAAATATAAAAGGTATATTTAGATATACACATCATGTCATCAGAACACTTCTGAAAATAGCCAATAGTTGGATGAATTCCTCTAAAAAAATTACTATTACATGCCAGAGAAGCACGGTTGTCAATGTTAAATTAAAAAGGGCAAAATCATGACTTGTCTACCAAAATGTCAGAGACTTCTAGATACTTCTGTGCTTCATACAGGAAGCATATATTAACATTCTCATGAAGCATGTATTAGCAAAGCCATTAAACAGAAGACTTTTGCTTCCTAAAATAAAACCAGAATTCCTTATTTCTGGGGAGTGTGTTTGTTACAAAACTACACAATATCTGCCCTTGCAGAAGTAAGCAGAGAATGCCCTGAAGAGCCATTCTTTTCTCTGTTTCAAAAAGTTAGCACTTACTTTTCAGGACCTTCTGTTCTTTTCTGGTTTTTTCTTCTTTTTCAGACTCTTTCTTTTGAGTTTTTTCTTTAATTTCAGTTCTCTTTACTTCTTTTTCCTACAATTGAAAACAAAGATCAAATTTCAGCTGTAGAAAAAAACCAGAAAATAAACTCCTTTCACCACTCCAACAATAAAGCATATTTACAATTAATACTACTGAAACCTGTATGTAACAGCCTTGTAGACATTCCTAAGAATTAAACAGGTGAGTCAGGAGTTAAGTCTGTGAAGGCTTCTTCCCTAACAGTAGAGGTATTATTTCCTGAACACAGTAACTTCAATTCATATTTTTACTGCATCCCATTGAAGTTGCTTCATGGAAGAGCTGCAGATACGACAAAACCAGCATTTTGAAGGAAATTCAAAATTACTAACTTTTCATTTGTTCCAAATAGAGAACCTGAACAGAATGTAATTATTTCAGAGTATTTAACAATTTTGTAGCACCGCATTCAAGCATTATGATAGCATTGACTTGAACTCAACTGAGAAAAGTTGACAGTTGGACACAAAAGGTTCCAAGATTTTCAATTTACACAGACAGAACACTATGGCAACAGCTATTTGTGAAAAACAGACACTCAGCAAAACCCACCCAAACTCATGATATCCCTGCAGAAGTCTGAGCTTAGCAGTATCTAATATCACAGAAAAAACTTATTGTACATATAGATACATAATCAAATTTGCCAAAATGGAATTCAACTGTCTCTACCAAAGTTTTGCCTTTCTCCTCCTGTAATCTTCTCTCTCCACTCAGCAAATTCACTGCAGAGTAGGTTGGACAAGGCTCCTTGGCATGGCTTTGTATCAGTCTCTAACACTAACCTGGCACAGGGAGTAGCACTGTCTTTCTGCAAAACTGCCCCAAAAGAAGTCCTCACAAAAATTTATATATATGCTACCATCTGAAATAACAAAAACCTTAATTAAACCAGATTAATTTGGTGTATCATTATGCATTAGCAAGGCTGAGGCATTTAATTGCTTTCCTCACCACCTCCCTTCCCTCCACAAACCTCAGCTTTTGATCACTGATGTGATTAATGCTAACACAGGCAGCTGTTCATCCTGCCAGATGCTCAGTATTTCAGAGGAAATCCATAACTCACTAAAGGGGCTAGCAGGTATTTGCTACAGTGGGGCTGCTAAAATCAGTAATCCTGAATTCTATTCCAGGTTTCTAATACTGATCACATGCACAACACACACATTTATTTTTGGAGGGAAATGAAATGGTGGGAATGGCTCAGCATGCAAACTGACCCCAAAGAGAAAACACTGTGTTACAAATTGACAATTGCTGTTCTACAAGCAGAGTTACATAAGGAGAGACAGGGACCTGAAATACCTGTGATGACTTTCTTTGAAAGGTATCATCTGCTTGGGCCCACAACTTAGTGAACAAAAAAACCCCCTGCAGAACTCTCCACCAAACCCACCCATGCAAGTCCACAGCTGCTCCAGAGAATAACCAACCAGTAACACAAAGCACTGCTTGAGCCTTCTACACTCAAAGGAAGCAAAGAGCAGAATGCCTTCCATACTCTCCTGGTACCTCAGAGCACAACCACAAGAAAAGCACAGAGACAACTCACTGAGAATGCTGACTGAAGAGCCACAAGCAAACCCACTTTCCTCTGCTCTTCATTTATTCATGGTCAAGGTGACAGGATTTTTACACTACTGATAAATACAACAGAATTCTGAATATTTTTCCTGTTCCTATCTCTCTCTCACATATATATGGCCTCAAATTATAAGTAAAATATTTGGGTAATAAAGGACCATATCACTTGAACTAATTAAACAGCCTTCTGAAACTGGCCTATCCCTCAGAGTAATTCCTTGTTTTCCAGAGCTTTCACCACTAAGATCCTGCAAAAACACTCTTTTGTGGAGCTCTACTCTGAGATTATGCCACGCACTTCTTTATCCCCAAAATAACCTGCTGAAGGTGACCTACTCCATACACAAAACAATCCCAAGCAGAGGACCACTGCTGAGCCTGCAGAAGAAACTTTCCACCATGGAATTATGGTCTCAGAAGTGGGATATAGTCCAGTAAGTATCAAGGTGCTTTGGCTGCAATCCTGTTAAATCAGAACATGGCTACTCTGAGCAAACTGTATTAGAACAGACTGAAGCAGCTGAAAGAAATTATATTCCCAGAAACATTAAAAAACCATTTATTTTTGTCATAATTTTGTTTCTTTTGCCTTTACAATACTGCTTTTCTTAAAACACTTCTGTATTAAATAAGGAAAAATAAACATCCTGGTATTTGCTTAGCTCCTTTCTTACAATAGGTACAGCATTTCTATTTCTATTTAATGTGAAACCATGTCATGAAACGAAGCACCTGCTGTAAGCACTCCAGGAATTCTACCAAGACAAGCCTGCTACACAATTATCTGAGAGACCTGGGCTTTAGAAGTGATTTCAGCATTCCAGTTCTCAGGCTGGTGCCACCACACATAAGCCCTAAAGGAATGGCCAGTGTCTGAGAGAGCAAGTGTTGCTCAATGCTGTTCTGTCTTACTACACAAGCAGAAAAAAGTCAAATGAGGAAATGCATGAAGGTGGGCACAAAATAGCTAAAAACAACCGCATGCCTTGCAAGAAGAGGAAATTTCATTCTAAGAAGATATAGTAAATGGGAGAAATTTATCCTTTCAAATTTAAATATGCTTTCCTCTCCTGAAGCATTCCCCCCTTTACAGGGTTCAGAATCCAGAAATTTCTCAGTCTGTTATACATTGTACAGTGGGTGTTTCTTTGAGTTCATGCAGCTCAGTACCTTTCCAATTTGTACTTTTCTCTTTGCCATCATGAACAGTCATGGTTTGAGGTATCTGTACCTGGAAGATGACTGATTTTACCCCCAGCCCCCACCCTAATCATGCTTACCTCCCCAGGGGAATCGCTGGGCTTGCACACCCTTTCCTCAGGGCTCAATCTCAAACTGTTCTGCACTGGTGAAGGAGCAGGTGACACTTTCTCCAGCTCTCCTGGTACTTTTTCTTCACCTGTTTGCTTTTTGTGCATGCTCTTCTTCTCTAAATAAGTGTCCTGAATTTCTACTTTTCCACCTTCTTCTCCACAGTCTTCTGCTTTTTGAATTTTTTTCTTCTTTCTTTTTGCCCTAGTATCAACACTATCATCTTCATTACTTCCTGATCCATCAAGATATTTATCAGTAATGACATCTTTTTCAGCAATTTCTTGTTCCAGTCTCTCTTCTCCACTTACTACCTTTTGTTTCTCATCTTTATTTTCAGAATTTATGTTTGAATTTTCATTATCAGTTCCTTGAAAAACTGAATCATCTACAGTGCTTGATTCTGAGTCAAACTGAACATCTCCATGCTTCCCCTTCTGTGATTTTTTATTTTCTTTAAAATCTTCTTTAGATTTTATTTTTAAATCTTTAACTTCTCCCTTCTTTTTCTTGATTTCTTTAGTATCTTCTTTCTTTTGTTTCTTTGGGTCCTTTGGATCCTCAGTTTCTAAAGTCCTTTTTTTTGACTTTGAATCTAAAACCAAAGTATCTGAGGAATTTTCACATTCTGTTCTGGATTTTTCCTTAGCTTTTGGAGACTTAGATTTTTTCTTCTTCGAGTCATCTGAACTTCTATCCTCTCCCTCTTTTGACTTCTTCTTTTTCTTCTTTGATGAAGCATCATCTTTTGTTTCATTCTGCAAGTCGCTGTCAGACTCTGCCTCAAATATATCATCATTTAGAGACAGTTTCTAAAAGGTAAAGAAAAAAAAAAGTTTTTCCTTCCCCAATAAACTATCACTTTGGTACAAAGTATACAAAAATGGTAACAGTCATGCCTGGGAAAAGTAAATTTTTAAGCACTTTAATCTTTTGATCCCTGCCAAGATCATTCCTCATTGCCGAATTGCAAAATGTGATAATACAATTCCAGCTTGCTTTCCTAAATTACATTACTAACTGCCTGGATGAGAATCAATACATACACAAACAATTCAAGTAAACCAATTATACACCCAACAACCAGATTCCACAACAGAACTAAATCTGAGCTATTTTACATCAAAAATAATTGATCTGATTCTGTAAGATTTATCTACAGGTTTCCCAGAAGCAGGGTACCAGTTTTCAAAAAGGATCCCTACATTGCTTTCTCAAACTAACTGAGCAGTTAAAAAGAAGAGAAGAAAAAGCCATGTCCTTCCCTCTGGCATCTGAACTTTCTGTATTCCTCTCTTACCAAACTTAATGATTATGTGTTAAAACTTATTGATCTCCTACAGAAAGCAGGAGTAGTGTGACAGTGACAAGTGACAAGTCAATATGGATGTGGGTAGGGAAAGGGGGTTATTTATGTTGTCAAAAACAAACTAAAATGACCATACATTACTCATATAATCCCATTAGAAATAGAACTGAAGCTTAGATGGATTTAGTCTACAAGCAAACTTGTCAACAAAAAAATCCCTACCAGAGAACAGCAATGACATTAAGTTTCACAAGAAACAAAGCAGTTTTAGGTGAGACTCTTTAAATCTCCTGAATTACACATTTCAAATGCCCTCCCTTCTCCCCTCCTCTCCTTAGTGGAGTCTAGAAAGGGATTATGTCTCCAATGTAAGATATTGCAAGTTGAAATACACCTGTAAGTCTTTTTTAACAGGTTTAGGCTTATTATCCACAACCTTTTTTCTGAATTCCAGAAGCACTTCTTTGCAGTCTTCCAAGTGAACCTCTGGTTCCCAGGTATCATCATCAGAGGTGTATCCTTTCCACCGGACTTTATAGAGGATTTTACCCTGTAAGAAAAACCCACAACATTTAATACAATATGGCATAGTATTGCATCAGAGTCAGTTCTTGAGGTGTCAGTGGATATATACAATTTTGTGTATAAAAAAAATCAGTATTTCTGTAGTTGGAATAGTCTTATCCAAAATACCTGCAGTATATAACAGTTTTTCAGAACCACAGCTACAATGTACATATCATAAATTCCCAGTCAGTTTATCAAAATGGGTTTTCTGACACTTATGAAACTTCTTTTAAGTTTTAACATTTCTTCCATAAAATTTTTGAGCTTGATTGTTTTCTCTTTGCTGATTAACTTGATATAAACCCTTAAGACTTCTAATGAATTAACACCATTCACCAAGTTTCACATTGGAATTGATAATTTATGCTATATTTGTAATCAATTCTATTTTTGATAAACTGAAATACCAACAATTAGGAAAAAAATTCCAGCAATGAGATCAAGTTAAACCTAGACAAAAATCGGAGTGTGTGCATCTCAGTGGAGTTAGTTCCAAAGATTTTGATAGATTACATACAAAAATCTGAGACCAATTGTTTCAACAACATTGAACTCCACTGAGGGATAAAATTGCACCTTGGAGTTTCTATCTAGTTTTTTCTACTAAATTTCGAAATCCTTTACCATGAAAAAATTAATTTTTTAGCAAATGTGCTAAGGAAAGCACTTTTGGAGAGGCAAAATAGTACCTCTTGCTTTCAGACATGGACTGCCAATGCTCTGAAAGACCTTACAGTGCTAACCAAGCCTGCAGAAAGAAAGCCCCGGAAGAACTGCCATTTGGCACTTACTGTTAAAAGTCTCTGCACAAATTTTTGCCTGAGCATAATTAACCTTTGACCAAGTGTATATAGATGCCACTAAACTCCAGCAACAAACTAACCAACTCTATTTACAATCTTCTGTATTTTGCTTCACAGACATCTAAATAAATAGCTTATATTCAAACACCTTAGTTTAACATTTCTCTTAAAATTTAGCTTAACCCATCTCTCTTGATTTAGGAATTAAGTTTTCAAAATCATATTCCCCTCTCCTCTTTCTTTCTTCTACTGTAGCTACTTAGAAAATAAGCAACCAGTAACTTTCTCATTACAGTCCCAGAGTGTGTTAGCTTATAAGAGATCTCCTGAGCTAACAAGTAAAACGCCCTCTCAAAGCAGGACTGCCTACAGCAGGCTGCTCAGTCTGCCCAGTCAGGGTGTCTATGCAGGTTTCCCTGCCTTCCACCTTGTGTCCACTGTCTGTCCAACCTTTCTTTCCCTGTACACCCCCAAGAAGGATCTGATTCTGTCCTCTTGACATCCTCCTGTTAGATACAGATATCACTTTGATCTCCCCTGATTCTTCTCTTCTTGTGGCAAAGCAAAACCAGCTCTCAGCTTCCTAATGGTTTTCATCATCCTCCTCTCCACTGTGCACGTGTCCCTTCTGTCCTGGGGAGCTCAGGACTCCACACAGTGCTCAGGATGCCTCTCAGCACTCTGAGAAGAGAGAATGAAGCACCTCTTTATCTTCTGCCTGCACTCCTGCATGCTGCTGGCCTTCTTTGCTGCAGGAACTGCTGACTCACGTTCACCTTACTTGCCTGTGGGGACTCCCAGCTCCTTTGCTGCAAATCTGCATCCTAGCCAGCTGACTCTCACCTGCCTGGTGGCAACAGGGTTATTCCCTTTCAGGTGTAGGACTTCTGCTAGCTGCAGTTAGGTACATCCTTGTAACTCAGGTACCAAATAAGCTACAAGTCCTTTTTCCATTAACTGAGAAATCTGCATAAAATAAAGTCTAATGCAAATGCAAAACCATTTGGCTGCTGAACGACTACATCCTGTACATGGAGAGTGACAGAAAAATGCAGCTTAGGAGAGTGATACAAAATTCAGCTTCAGTAAAGGAAGAAGATTGATTCTCACACTTAAGAGACACAGCCTTACACTCACCTATCAACACTCTTTCACTCAATACCGGGGTTTTTTCCCTCTGTTATCACTTAGAAAAAATAGAATGCTTCCAGGCATTTTTATACTGCTCAAGCTTCTGTGAGAGCTAGTGATGAGCTAGAACCAACTCGTGTGGAAAGGGGTACCACCATGTCATTAAACAGCAGTTACAATTTCCCACTTCCACTGGACAGAGCCTGTCGTTCAAGTATAACTGAGCTGCAGTACGAAAGGCTTTACAGACACACTGAGAAACTACATTTCCAAACTTTCCCTGCTTGTTCTGTTAAGTAGGACACATGAATGTTTTATTTATCCACAGGCCTAACTCCCCAGCCCAATCCCAACCCAGGAGTGCTGTCTCTCATCCTACTGCTACTGCCAGGCCCAGCGAGACCAGCACTGTGTGTGGGCAGAGCACCTCTGTGCAGGGCCCTCCAGCTGTCACACTGCTGCTCGGTGACACGGAACACCCCGAGTGGCCTCGCCCCACGCTGGACAGCGGCTGACTCACTCTGTGGTGACACACGGCTCCTCCCAGCCATGGAAGCTACACCCGACTGCGAGTTCCTGCCTTGCCCTGCACAGGCCTTGCTGCAGAGCAACTGAGAGGGCACCCGATGCGTTTGGAGCTCAAAGCCACAATCAACACGTGCTGGGGACTCCCACACGCTGGAGCCCACGGCACTGACCCCGCCTGGAAACTCAAGCACACAGCAAAGAGCTCAGAGGGCGCTGCGTGCTTGGAGGGGCATGGAAAAGGGACACCCTGTTACCAGCACATGCCAAGGACATTCACTTGGGGGTGGGTGGAAAGAAAAAAAAAACCAAAACGAATCCTCTTGTTTTCAAGCCTGACTTATGTTGACCGACACTTCATACAGGCAAAGCCATAAAGATTGTATTACCCTGAAAACACAACATTATCTTAAAACATTAACGTATTTCAGCTAAGGTGCAATTTAATAGCATCACAAATATCGAAGAAAATGCTGATCTGAAGGTTCTCCAGCCTAAGGATTTCAAGACTCTGACCGTTTACATGAAATGGAGAGAATTTTGTAAGGTCATGTACCTGACTGAAGCCCAAAATAAAAAACATAAATTAGTTGCAATAAAAATCTTTCAGGCACAAAATCATACCCCCACGCCCCCGTGTTTTTATTTTTTCTATTTGCGGTTTAGGAAAATTTTTCAAGAACTTCAACCAGTCTAGGGTGCTTTCAAAGAAACAACTCAAGGTCTGGTATTTCAGTTTAAACAATGCAAGATCACTGCAGCTAATTATTTTAATTAGAAGAAGACTGTTATTTTAGGCGGTCTTCCCCGTTTTAGGCGGTCTTCCCCGTTTCAGTTATACTCCACCCTGCCCATCTCTGCACTAAAACATTTCACATCAAAACAGCACCGCAGTTCAGCCCTAAGTACCAAGAGCAGTTTAACAAAGCAGACAACACTCAACAACTTAGTGAAGACTTATCTTTGGCTGAGGGGATTGAATCTGGAACAAGGGACAAAAAGCCTCTTTGCACAATTGTGCACAGAGTGTTTGCACCGCAATTGTAAGGGGATTACCCTTTCCACGTGCCCCTCGCCCAGTGGAAGAGACCCGCGCACTCACCCCCTCCTTCTTCACGTCAAGGATTTTCTCCACCTCGAACACGTCCTCCCCCTCCTCCTCCTCGTCCACCTCGCTCTCGCCACCGCCAGCCTCCCCGCCGGCTGCTGCCGCAACACCCGCCGCTTTGCCCGCCCCGCCGCCGTCCTTTTCCCCGTCGTCATTCTTCGCCGCCGCGGCCGCCGCCGTCTCCTTCTCTCCCTCCGCCCCCTCCAGCCTGGCCGCCGCCTCGGCCCAGCTCCCCGCCGCCGCCATCTTGGGCCGAGTTTCAAACGACAAGGGCGCAGAGCGGCCGCGACATCCGCGGGGCTGACATCCGGGGGGCGGGGCAGCGGCCGCTCCAGCCAATGGCCGTGCGCTCAGCCCGTGACGCACGGGGCCGCGTGCCCTCTGCGCGGCCTCCGATAGGCGGGGCGTGGGAGGCGCCTCAGGGACCGTTCGGGAGCAGCTCCGCCCATGGATGGGGACAGCCCCGCCCATGGATGGGGACAGCCCCGGCCATGGATGGGGACAGCCCCCACCATGGATGGGGACAGCCCTGGCCATGGATGGGGACAGCCGCTCCCATAGATGGGGACGGCCCCTCCCATGGATGAGGACAACCCCTCCCATCGATGGGGACGGCCCCGACGATAGATGGGGAAAGCTCTGCCCATGGATGGGGACAGCCGCTCCCATGGATGGGGCCATGAACGGGGACAGCTCCCACGGGAGTGGCGTGCTCAGAGCCCCGTCCGACCTGGCTTTGCACACCTCCAGGGCAGCCACGGCTTCTCTGTGGCCTTGGACACTTCCAGCTGCGGGGTAACCTGTGCCAGTGCCTCACCACCCTTAAAATTCCTTCCTAACATCTAATCGAAATCTGTCCTTTTTAAAAGCTTGAAAGCAGCCCCCGTTGCCGTGTCGCTATCTGCCCATCACTCTTCCTCTTTCCTGTAATCCCCCTCTAGGTATTGGAAGATGCTACAAGCTCTCCCTGGAACCTTCTCCAGGCTCAACAATCCCAATTCTCTCAGCCTGTCTTCTCAGGAGAGGTTCTCCATACTTCTAATCATTCTGGTGTCCCTCCTCTGGACTCGCTCCAGCAGGTCCCTGTCCTCCCTGTGCTGGGAGCCCAGAGCTGGATGCAGCACTGCAGGTGGAGTCTCAGCAGAGCAGAGGG
>JBBMKD010000001.1:43318263-43332893 GCA_037834095.1 Argya squamiceps | reverse complement strand
GAGGGGCAGAATCCCCTCCCTGGCCCTGCTGCCCACACTGCTTTGGATGCAGCCCAGGACACGTTTGGCTTTCTGGGATCTGAGTGCACATGGCTGGGTCATGTCCACCCTCTCGCCCACCAGAGCCCCCGAGTCCTTCCCGCAGGGCTGCTCTCAGTGAGTTCTTCTCCCAGGCAGTGTTCCTGCTTGGGGTCACCCCAATCCAAAAGCAGCATCTTCCACTTGGACTTCTTGGATCAAAGGTATTCTTTGCCCTCAGCTGGATGAGGTTGTGGAGAAATGCACAAGAAAGATACACATGGACATCTCAGGGCAAGGTCCTGCTGTGGCATTGATAGGGTTTCTTACTGGGGAAAAAGAACTGCTTTTAATTTCATAGTATTTTGCATGTTAAAGTACTTGGCAAGTGCAGCTTTTTTTCTGTAACATGTAGGAGGAAGAAAAAAGAAATCTTGCAAGAAAAAGCAATTAAGCCACACCCTATTTGCTTATTCCACTGCCTTTTGCTAGAGCCAGAGTGTTAGTGTATTGGATCTCAGAAACAGATCCTTAGGGATCACACATCACTGAACCAAAACTTGGGTTTTAGCATGAACATGTATCTTTTGCACACACACACCCATGTGAGATGTATTGCTGCAAGAATGACACATGTACTGAAGAAAAAAATTTTCTTCCTATTTTTGCCAGCACTTGCTTTCTAAGGTAACTCTAGTAATGGAGCAATTGACCATGCAAAGACTGCACAGCAGATCTGGAAGCTAGTTTATCATTGTCTATATTAAGGAGTCTTTCTAGTTCTTAAGAAACCCATATCCTAGCTTCTCCTAGTGTATTTCCTTTGTATTTTTTTACTAAAAAGAGCCAGTCTCTTCCACCTTGAGAACAAGGATTCAGAGCACCTTAGAAACAGAAGGACATTGGGATATCCCTCCTGGCAATGTCCTCTACACGACCAAGTGTATCTACTCTACTTTAAGCACGTTTGCTTAAATTATCAGGAAAACCTGTATAAAAAAGGTTCTGCAGTTTTCCTTAGCAATCTCTTAATTCTGTATAACTGCCAGGGAGCATTCTTCATTTGCAAGGGCAGTATAAGGCATTACCTATGGTACTGGTGAATTTCCTGCTTCTGAATATTTTCAAAGGATGGACAAACAAGTGTGGAGTATGTTCCATATCCACTTAATTCCCCAGTGCAAGACATTATGCTGTCTCCAGCTACATTTCATCAGATCACAAAGTACCAAAGTGGTGTTCTGTGCAGCTCCTTAATTTAGAAGATTTGTGTTCATTAAACACCTGCAAAAAGCCCATTTAATTAAAATGTTAGTCTGGTTTTGTTATTAGACTACAGTGTTTGGTCTGGTATAAAATAAAATTAATTAGTTTGTTTTTCATCAGTATAAAATCAGAATACAGAGTAAAAACAGGAAAAAAAGGACTCTTTCCTCCAAACAAAACTGATCTATGTATTCACAAATTAACCTATGATCAGTAAGAAAAGCAGTGCAGTAGAAAAATACCTGTTCTGCTGCTTGCATTTCGAGGCACACTGTAGGAATTACAAAACCACCCAAATAAAAACACTGATATTTTAGCAGAAATCAAAAGATATCATAAAAGTACTTTCCAATGTGCAACAAAACAGAAATTAGCATAAAAATTAAATATTAAGGTATTTTAAACAGTTACAGGTAAGTAAAATATGACATATACGTAAAAACAATACTTACTAACTGTAAGGACTTTTGTTTCCATACCTTAAGGTGTGTGACTGTGGAAGTTATTATTTAGTAACCATATAAGACCAAATGTTCTCAACTTAAAAACAGTATGTAAAACTGCCAGGAAAGCTAACTCTGTTATTATCTTAAAGAATGATGTCATTAAATATTTTATGCAGAAAGATAATTCATGTTAGATAAACTTGATGCCCAATATCTTCTTAGTAGCAGAATCCCAATCTTTCCCAAGTTCAATTTGATAGCAAATAGATGGAAATTGCCTTATCAACTCAATTGGTTTCTTCATCAACACAAAAGCCCAGTGAACACCACTGTGAGTAGAAGTGAAGTTTCATTATAATAAAATCTTGTAAGTCCCCCAAAGGAGCAGGAAAAAAAATCTTCTAATGATAATTGCTTTAAAGACGAAATTTTCTACAGTATGATGATCCAGCATGTATAAAATATCGCCTGATGGAGAATGAGTAATAAAATTCCTCAAAAGAGGAAGGAAGATTTTCAGGGATCTCCTGACTGTTTCTGTATTCTTTTCCTACATCCCCAGTAGAGTATCAAGAGTGTAAATCTTCCCCTTTCAGCACAAGAAATCTATTATATATTGGTTCTGATATTCTTTAATACAGTAATTGAATCTGCATAATGATATTAGTCTTTCTATGTCAAGAGGATTTATATATAAGATTTTTTTGAAAATGCACCTTCAACTAGATGAATCTTCCAATTTCATTAGTGTTTTGAAAACTATCCCTTTCAATTCCTTTGTGCATCATATGAACTGTAGCACAAGAACAGTAGCAATCAATGGCAGTAGCTTTTTTTTTCCATTTGGAACCAAGGAAGAAGAAAAGGGAAGCAACATTACTATTTAAACGATTTCTTGACAACAAGACTGCTTTCTGCAAAGGCCTTTAAACCAGCATTTGCCTGATGCAAATCAATTGTTTCACCATGCAATCACTGCTAGGGAGAGAATTCACATTAGTGGTTTGTCAAACATGCTCCTGGGTTTCACACTTAAACTTGGTCATGGGTTGTTGGGAATTTTGCAGTTTGTGGTTGCTTAGGTCCTAATCTGCTTCTGGCACTGACAAAATACAGCACTAACCAAAACCTCCTGCCCTAAGTAGTCTACATCTGATCCTTTGGTGGCAAAAGCATTTCCCTTTTCACTGAATGCTCCTTGGTCTAAGTGCACCCTTCACTTACAAATTACAGATTTCCAGAAGGAAGGAAGCAATTTCTGCTATGAGCAAGCAATGAGAGGTATGAGACTCTTCAAGATATATTTAGGGGGAAACAATATTCATATGTGACTGTGCTTGTTAGGGCAAATTTACTTCAAATAGAGTAAATTAAAGAAAAATCTTAAAAACTGGCCTAAAGAAAAAAAAATATAAAGTTGCATTTTAAGAATTTTGCAATGATAAGTATTCAATACAAAAAGCATTCTTTGGAATACAACCAAAGTGATTTACTTACTGTAGTAAACCCCTTCAAGTGATGTCAAACCATGTATGATGCTCATTGAAAATGAAGAAAGTTCTATAAAATCTGTGAGCAAGGACTGATTTTAAGACCATTAAAATATTAAGCATGGACCAACAATATGGAAATACAAGCTTAAGATTTATGGGTGGAATATCAGAATATAAGTATTACAAAATGCCACACATTCCTGGTCATGGTTCAGTGTGTTTTGCTGGTTTGATAGTAACAATGTGAGTAAAATTATGCCATGACAAGAAAGTAACAGCTGGCTCTTGAGTGAAAAGGAAATAGAGGAAATCATCTGTGCCAAATTTGACTGTATTCAATCTTTCTCTTTTTCTTTTGGAAAAAAAATCCAAAAATTATAAAGCAATCGGCGTTCCTTGGTGTAGAGCTGAGCCTGCCATAGAATTTGAGCAATATATTAAAAGAATAATTTTATTGGACAGCTGCTCTTCAAAAGCTGTTTCAAACTCCAGTTGAAACAGAAGCATGCAAGCTTACAGGAGAAGTAAAACCATCAGGGCAGTGGACAAATATTACTTCATTATGAGTGTACCCAAACATCTTCATTATTCTTATTTTGGAATGAGAGCACAATACAGCCATATTTTAGAGTTTTAACAAATAAATGTGTTATTTACTTCTAATACCTGAAAAGTGAAAATTCCTTGTCCTTCCCCTGTATCTCAGGTACCAGATGAAAAACTGAAAAAGGAATTTTGTGGTTTCATATTCTTATCCCATTTACTCTTCTGCAAACAGCACTGACTCTAAATCTTAAAAAAAACCCCACAGATATAATCTTTTAGTCATCACTGCCACCATCAGTTTGTGAAAAGTACTAGAATTAAAAAGAATATGTAAACCAGAAGTGCATACTGTCATGCTAAGAACAGAGATGCTATAAAAAACAAAGGTTTTCAAAACTGGAACAATCAAATGCCTGGAGAAGTGAAAGTATTTCCACTAGGGAAAGAAAGGTTTGCATAAATAGGACTCACTTTCTTTCTCCTTTCTTTGAGGGAGTTGCTGTATATTATTGCAATCACTAGAAAGAAATCCCAAAACTAATACATTTAAACTAAGCAACGCTGACGAAAAGGAAGAATAAGACAAGACATCATTGTTGGAAAGAAAATACTATCCGTCATCTTACTTATTTTAATCAATTTCAGCAGTGGATGGACAGACTAGTCACGTGAAGACCTTGCATTTCACCTCTGCAGCATTTTATCTTATGTAAGAAAAAAATATATAAAAAGGAGCTGAAAATAGCTAAGTTCCAGGGACTTCATAAAATGTGTGGGAAAATAATAACCTGGAATCACATATTTTAAGATATTCTCTTGAGTTTTAAGTGTATTTCTCAGGTGAGTAGTTTCTGTGAGTGAAAGTAAGAGAGTTTGAATTGATTTTCCTTTCCTACCTAACCTTTTATTAATGTTTTCCTGTGGTGATAATGAGCTTTTCTGTCACACCAAACAATCTGGATTCTGCTTGTCAGTGCTTCAGAGTGCTAGAAGTGCCAGCTATATCTTTTTCACTTTTTAGTGAAAACGATTCAAATATGCTTGAGGAAAATCACCGCAGCAGCAACAGAATGCAAAATATAGCAGAATGCAAAATCTAGGAAGGCCAGATGCCTTAGAATAAAATACCCAGAGATTCTATAAATATTTGTGTGCAAATTGTAAATGCAGTCCTAAAAATGTAATGTTTTAATAATTTGTTTATATTTAATTTGTACAGCAATTACATGACTCACAGATGCCACTTAGTTCCAGCCTCATCTGTGACTTGTTTGTTCACATCCACTGCTCCAAATGCAGTATCTGTATCAAACACTGTAATCACAGTTGGAAAAAAACTGTGATTTAACAGAAATGATTGGACACTGTGTTGAAACAGTCCACTTGTATGAGGCAAAGAATAAAAAATATCCAGAAGATTCTATGCGACTGAAAAGAAAATTTCTGGAAAATGCTCAGCTTAAGAAAACAGATCAAAATGCATCCCCTTCCATGGTGTGAAATACTCATCAAAATGAAACTGTTCCTGTTTATGATGTTTTAGCTGATAATGAATATGATATTCATTATTACATCATGAACAGTACAAGTTATGCATTATGTCTCTCATTCTGTTGGGATGCTTCTCTACCCACTTTTGAGGTAGGTACACCTGAGAAATCTAGATATTTAGAACAAAGCCTCATTAACTAATTTAATTACAGCCTAGCAGTTTGTTTCCTAGAAGAGGAAAAAGAAAGCACTTAAATATTTATTTAATAACAATATAGTGAATATCAATTATTTTGTAAGGACAGAGAATGACAACAATAGATTTAATTGGTAGTCCCAAGGCCTATTCCCAAAGAGGTTATAGAAAGTCTACAAGGTACAGTTTTCATTTGCATTTTATGTTCTTTAAAATATCATTCACTTTCCCCAATGCATTTTTAGATAAGAAGACAAACCAGAAAGGCCTCAAGCACAACAGAAATTTTCAGCTGAGAATAGAGAACCAAGCTGTTTGCAGAATGAACAGTAAACCCAAAGAGATGAGACACAAGTGTTTTCTAGGATAAAACTTCCATTTTAAATACACAACAGAACTGTCAAGGCAGAAGCATGGTTACAGTGAAATTAATTTACCCTTATCTGTACAACTGTGTATGTGTTTAATATTAGATGGTATCTCAATACCCATATCCATGGAAAATCCCCTAAATAAAGAGAAAAGAAAAAAACCATGAATGGCACTCCAGGGAAGTTGATGTTTAATCTGCATGCCATGACATATCCATGAGAAGGAGCTATGTTTTCTGTCCTTTTTAACTCTTTAGATGAAAGTGGGGAATACCAAACTTGTTAGACAAATTTTTGTTCCTAGGCTACCCAAAGAAAAACTACATTGATTCATTATGCGTATTCATAGCTTAAAAGGCTAGAAAGGATCCCGAGGTCATTTGGCATGATCTCCTCTATAACACATTACCTTTATTTTCTAAAGCAAAGCTTTACAACAGCCAGCCAGACTGGATTTCACAGAAGGCAAGTTCATCATTTTCCCTGGCTAACTGTTCCAAACCTCACTGGTAAAACAGCATGTCTTTGTTTTTCTTTTTTTGCTTCAATTTGCAGACCTTGCTTCTTAGTTTACTTTCACAATAGCATTAAAAAAGCAATTTGATAGGTCTAATAATACGATCAAGATACAAAAAAGACCCAAGATACCACATGATGTTGTAGAATCACCTCCCATTTCACAGACAGAGGTCAATTTGTACAGGCCAAAGGAGAAACCACAGCACAGGCACAGCAAATAACTCAAAAAGGAGATGTGCCAATGCAAGTCAACTCTCCAAGTCCTACAGGAGCAAACACATCCTCAGAGACAGTTACAAGGCCTTCTACCAATCACAGCAAGCCTAAGTTTACGGTTTAGTTGCTTCATGACAAGAATGATTGCAAACAATTATCCTCTACCAGAAGAGGAGAAATTAAAAGGAAAACAATCACAAACTTATTTAAGTCTCCTGTGTAACTACATTCCTCCAGGCGTGGAACTTTTGCTTCTTAACAAGGTGTTATTTTAAGACTATGTTTTAACAAACCTGCAGGTTTTCATTCAGTGCTTTGTCCTGTTGCCATAGTGACACAGAAGCTGGCACGTGAAAGGAGCTACAGCCATTCTGCAAACTCAGTGCAGTGACATAGGTGATTAGATCACAACTGCAGAACATTAATTTCCAACACTTATTACAAAAATATCCTGAGAAAACCCCAAAACAAAAACCAGAAACAAGATTTAATGATCTCATTAAAGCCCATGTTTTCCAAAACAATAATTTAATTAGTGTTTAGAGGCCCTAAAACTAAAAGCTAAAACAGAATCCACTATTTTTTTGATGAAGCATTGAAGTGATAATGAATTTATAATAATAATATGAAATGCCAAATTTCTCATAATTTCTTCATTTCTGGCAAAAATGATGAATGGTATCAAATGTATGGTCTAAATAAGTTCTAGTAAAAGGAAGTATCCCAACAAAGACATGACTCCGCAAGGAGTCTGTAACTGGACAATTGTAAGTTTTCTGGTAGGCACTAAACCACGATATTCAGTGTACTGGTGCATCTTGGTCCATTTGCTAAGCTCCATCACCCTGACTGATAGCTTTTTGATATTACCTATTCTTTTGATTCACTGTTTTCTTTAACCTATGAAAGTCTTTTCCAAAATAAGACATTTACTCTCTATAGACAGAAAACTTAGCCCATATTCTCTTAAATGACATGACTACATTGAAGTACTACTAAGTGGCAACAACAAAAGTCATGAGAGAAACTAAGATTAGCATTGTACACCTTCATTACTAATTAAGTGGTTTCAGATCTTGAGATTGAAGGAACTACATCAAAGGCAAACTACAAAAATATTTTATCTCTCCAGTGATGAGTTTTCCATTGATAAAAGCTTCAAATCCATAAACGGCAGCTTTATCATGCAAAGGAAAGATATATTTAGCTTCAACTGTTTTACTGTTTTAATTGGTGTAAGGCTGTAACATCACTACCTGAAAAGAGTATTTTTTGTGCAATATTTAAATTGTGATTAAAACATCAATACTTTCAGTGTAATGCTGCTTTTCACTACAAGTTGTCAAGCAGCATGAGCACAAAACAACAAATACTGAAAATGGATCATTTAATTCCACACTGAAATAAAACTTTACCTCTTGTTAGTGCAATATCCATGAAATAAATTATTGGAGCTAAAATATGAAAACAGTATTTAACAGTTGGATATTATTCTGCCCTCATACTGGGCTACTTGCAAAGTACCTCAAGCAGAGCTAAGAAACAGTAAAATAACCTCCCTGAAATAAAATGGAGTATAAATCAGATTGAAAGAGAACAACATTGTGTTGATTCACATTGCCAGCTTTAATGAATTGATGAAATAATATAAAGAAGATAATACATTTCTTACTAAATGTTTAAGTGCATCACACGATCCTAAAACACACAGTAGAAGTCTTATTCATGAAGTGCAACCTACAGATTAAATTATAGTAATGAATGTTCTATTGTTTTGTCCTCTCAAGGCAAGAGGAAAAAGGCAAAATGTTCTTTAATTTGCATGAACCACAGGCAACAGCTAGTACAATGTTGACATAAGAGGCTGCATAGCAATGTCTTACTGCAGTTCAGTATTGATCCAGACTAGTCTCTGTCTCTCAAATGCCTTTGGGACAAAATGAAATGTTAATCTAACTGAACAGTATCCCACTTCTCGATTATTGTGTGAAATTTTTTTACTGAGGTTTTTTTTTCCCTTCAATACAAATGCTATTTCTCTTGTAAATTAATTATAAGTGGGAAAAGTTAATGAAAACTGCTTTATTGTATTCTTACAGATAGATGCATTGAGATTCATAATCTTTTTTGTCTCTATGGTTCAGTTCTTGTAAAAGCTACCAATGATTGAACACTATTTACCAAATACTTATCAAATTTCCTCTACCTGAAATATGTCAGGAATCTTAATATCCAAAAAAATTTCATATTGTAAAAGGTATTTACCACAAATAGCGTTTCCTTGTATCTTTGCTGATTTATGCAATGTAGTCATTACAGTTTCTTAGTACATTTATACAATATTGCTAATGTACTCCTTACTCACCTGAACCCGTACAAACATGTATTATTTCCACATCCACAAGTGAAAAGAATGCTCTTATGCCATATAGAAATTGAGGAAGAGCATAAAAAGTGATTTTCATGTAATAAGATTTAAGCAGTCATTTCAGAATTGGGGAACATTCTACTGGCAAAGCTCTTCCAATTTTTTTTTGCCTTTCCAATAATTTTGCCTGCAGTTATAACACAGATGAACAAAATTCTTGCCTTATACAGTGATTTTCTTCTTGTTGTTAAGTCATAGTTGTTTGTTAGGTCATAGGAACTCAAATTACATGAATGAAGATTATCCTCTTCAATGTTTAGATAGCAAAGTAAAAGAATTGAGGTGTGTGGGAAAGTGGGATTAAATAAGCCATAGGTTTAACAAAAGGGTGGGTGGATAGGCAGTTGCTCTTAATAACAGCTGTAATATCCAAAGGCCTTCAGCAGTAGCTCTGCATTAATTACATGCCACCTGATAACGCAACAGGGACTATAATTAAAACTGTTTTTCCATTACAAGAGAACGGCTGACTGAAGGATGGTTGAAACCTGCTGCATGCACTGCCTTCTGTGACTATCTTCTTACGTGATTTATCTCATGAAAGGGATCCTGAAAATTGTGTAAACTGCTATAAAATAAAAAAGCCATCTGCCCTAGGGAAGTAAGGCATGGTTATGACTTAATATTTATAACATAATATTTAGTGTTATGACTCTAAAGCAAAATTTGAGATAAAAGTGTCTGAAACAAGGATTGGAACAGTTTGCATGAGAAGTGGTTGAGTCACCATCCCTGGAAGTATTTAGACAACATGCAGATGTGAGTGACACTTAGGGACATGGTTTAGCAGTGGACTTGGCAGAGTTAGGATGGTTGGATTTGATGAGCTCAAAGGTCTCCTCCAACCTAAACAATTCTTTGATTCTATGGATTTGCTGAAATACAGAAATATCAAAAATGTAATTACCAATTTGAAACACAACATACATGTTTCCTAGGAAAAAATTACTTCTAACAGTATTTACATATTCAGCCTCACAGAGAAATGAGAATTGACTTACATCATTTAGGCTTATGTTGTTTACTGCTTCAATTAGTAAACTATCCAAGCCTTCCATAGAATTATCAGGTACGTGGACATAACAGTCTGCAGACCCCAAATTCTTACATTAACAATACCATAACTAAAACCCAATTCAGTGATGTGTTTCTTTATTCAGAGTTTCCCCTCTCCAACAATGAGAGAACAACAGCATGGTAATTTTAGCTGGGGAAAAAACCTTCCCTGGTTCTTTTGTGGAGGGAGAATATGGTACTTCATTTCTTTATGTGACATTTCAGTATACTGCAGCGTCACATGCATTAAAAATGTAAATGGAATATTTTAATTCAAATATTTATTTGAGATATAATCTCTACAGTTCTTGTTTCTCTACGTAAAGGCAAAACTCCACAACACTTGCACCACTTGGAATTTTCCTTCTGAAATCTCAGAAATAAGTATGGCACTCACCTTGTGATTCAGCACAAAATTAACTACTCTACCTTTTTTTAATGGATGCTTTCAGCTTGCTCTTCTCCTGAATAGGCAAGATTTTCAGTTTAATAAAGAACACACAGTTTGCAAAGACTGCCGTTGCCATCCTGTTAAAAGAGAAAAGATTTTTTTGTTGGCTGAGAAAACTTCTGTTCCCACTACTTCAGTAGTCTCTCATATTCTTGCAACTCCAGGGAATTCCGAAACAAATCCCATTTTATCAGGGTGCTATTCAAACCCACTCAGAACATATCTTAACCTGTTTTATCAATTTTATTCATTTTGTTTAATTATGTGGAAAATTTAGTGTGACCTACATTTTCAGTAAAATCATGGCTTGGACTAAGTGAACACTCTTCTTAATCTCTTGCTGCTAATACGTGCTGTTAGTAATGTGGAATTACCTTAATTTGGACTGGAACAACCTTGCCTTCAGTTCTCCTTTCACACAGAACCAGTATAAAAGAAATCTTTTTCAAGAATGCAAATTGCATTTCATGTTTCCACTCACTGATTTATAATCTGAAAATATTAAAAAAAACCCAAACCCAAAACAAAAACTCCATTGCACAACATTTAAAAAGAGCTTTGGAAAACTGATCCAGACTAAACCCAATGCAGAAAACACAACACACACCTCAAGTACAACAAAACCCCCAGACCCAAGGGGAGAGTATTTATCCAGATCTGTTTTTGATAGAATCCACCTCTGGCAGTGGAAGTGAGGGCGAGGCAGGGGAGAGGTGGAAGTAAGAGTGCTGCTCTTCTCAGCAGTGTCAATCTAGATTATCTGTAAAACTGTTTGAATGAAAATCAGCTGCATGTCATTTGTGACAAACTATGCAAAGATATGAGAGACTGAGAAAGTTTCATTTAAATAGGAGTAGAATTTACGGCAACAAAATGTCAGTATTTGGCTTAAGTGATTAAAATATATTATTAATGTGTATTTGTTTTCCTGGACACTTCTGAGTGTGAAGTTACTTTAAAAGCTGATTTTAAAAGAATGATAAACGCTGCGTAAATGAGCACACTGCACAGAGCACCGACCTCTTTATATAGCATATGAGCTCCTCAGCATGTCATGGGGCTTTCTAGGGTTTCAGAGCCCATCGGTAGTAAATAAGTCTTAAGTGCAAGTTAGCTGGTCTTATGACTGGGTGGGTTCAGACAGAACAAAGCCAAAAACAATGTCCCCATTAAGCTTATTTGAAGCACAGGGCACAGTTCAGTTTCCTCTGAAAGGCATTCAGAGGGTACAATTCAAAACTACTGAGAGCTTAATCAACCTTAGGCAGCTCTTGATTTGGCTTAGAAGGGCATTACTGCTCCAAGCCAAACTACTGCAGACACCCGGCTAATGCTACAGTAACTAGGATGAAGAGAACAGATCCTTGTAAAACAAAACATTCAAATCATAAATTTTTTCACCAGGGAATGTTTGGATCCCAGTGCACTGTGTGTGTATCTCATCCAGAGGATTTGTATCAATGTCCCTAGTAATGACTTTTACTCTATTTATATTTCTGAAAAGGCTACTTGATGATGTAAATTTTCCACAGTGACCTAAGGCCAAGTAATTTTATTTGTGAGATAACTGGGCAGAGCTGACACTTCAGAATACTTGGCCCCTCTAAATTCCTCCTGCACTTGCAGGATCAGGCAGAACAAATCAGAAACTGCTTGTTCAAAGGTAATGTGAAAAGAATGCAGTTCTTGTGCTTTGCAAAAACATCTGATGTCCAACTTCCCTCTCTCCTGGAGAGGTCATTTGGAACAAAAAGGCCTTTTCTCTATCTTAGTGAGAGCTCCACATAGACTGCAAATTCTGATTAAGCTTCTATCCTTCTATAAATAAACAACACCTACACTAAAGACTGAAAAAAAGAAAAAAAGGAAAGCAGATGGTGTTTGAAGTACTTGTGTTCATTTCCTAATTCACATTTTTCTGCCCTATGTAAGTGCAAATGGGGAAACATTTACCAGAACATTTTCTTTAGACTAAACCCAAATAACTTAATTACCCAATAGGTCCTTCTGGCTTTAAAATTATTGGTCAAATTGTGCCAAAGTCTTTACAAGGTCAATAAAACTTTGCATCAACCCAGCAGAAAGATTCTGCTTTAGTGCAGAGAGAGAATAAATCAAGAGACAGTGACAATGAGGAAATGTTTAAATGGCACTGACATCAGCACTTGACAATCTGATATGAGATTATGGTTTGATTAATTTATCAAGGGCCAAGTTGAGAGGTGATGATTAGGTGAGGTTTCAGATTAAAAAAAAAAAAAACAAAACAAAAACCTCCAACAAAATACATTACCCTGAGGTAATTTTAGGCTGAGTTTGAGAGCATGTTACCTACACTATATTTAAGGAATATGTTTATTTTCTTACTCTCTGACCTATTAGATTTTCAATGTATGCATTGTTTTTTCAACGCAGTAAAAAGGAAATCAGATGGCCAGCTACTGTGGGATAATACAAATTATTAGCTTAAAAATAAGTCCTTAGTCAAGGACTTAGACAAGGGCATATAATCCATTTGAATTTGGGTTTTTATTAAAACCTGGGAAATCAACACTAAGAGATGCAATTTTACCCATGTCTGTATACACTGTACACCTGATGGAACTGGCAACTCTATGATGGTAGTAGGTGCATTTAGGTCAGGTAGATAACAGATCAAAGGGCACATGAGGTCAATACATACCTATATATAGTGGTTCCTGGTTTTGGTCAGTTGTTTTGGCATTAGCAGTGGTTTTGGCATTAGCAGTGGTTTTGGCATAAAAGTACTCTCTGCTCACACACATGCACACACACACACAAAATGGGCCAATGCAGTCATCAGTCACTGCCAGCATGGGTTCATAAGGAGAAAGTCTTGCTTGACAAACTTAACTTCTTTTTATGACAATTTTCCCTCTTTTAATTCTTACAACTTTGTATCAGTGGAGATCCTTAGGGTCCCAACAGCCTTAAAAGGATTTCATACAAGCACTCAAGCTTGTACTTGATCAAACCACAAACTCAACATCACTGTCAGTAATGGATTATATTTTTAGCACATAGAGGGAGCCAAAAATAAATTTCTATCATCCAAGAATAGACCATCGATACTCTGTAGTACTGTAAGACCGTAAGTGTGCAGGTAAACTAGAACAAAAACCTCCAACCCCTCTACTAGTATTTTCCTACTAAAGATGTCAAAGGGACTGAGTGTGATGCTGTGGTTTAGAAAGACACAAGTGCAAATAATTCTATATTCTAGCACATTAGCTCATTACTGTTAATGAAGATTCGAGTCTGAGGACAATCACAGTATATTTGTAACTTGCTAAACCAAAGTCCAGGAAAAATGGTGGCAGTAGAGCAGAAAGAGCTCTATGGGACTACAGAAAGAAACAGCAGAAACTAGAGCTGCTAGAAGGCAGGTGAAGAGGCTGTCCCGGGCTCACAGAGCCCAGAGCTCGGTGTTGGACCCGCCCACGGGAGCTGCAGCACCCGGACACAGCCGGCGGCGCTCCCCAAGGCTGCAGCGGGATGCTCTATCGCTTTCCGCAGTTTCGGGGAAAACACTAACTTCGCTCAGTAACACAGAGCATGCCTAAAGCACAAAATGTCAGAGAGCCTGGGGGTGCCTTTTGCCTATTTATCTTTGCGTTCCTCCCGTCCCGCTGCCGTTTAAAGTTTAAAAGGCTATGAGCAGCCGCAGCTAAAGCACACTGAAGTTCGCAGCCTCGCCTCAGCAGCAGAGCGGCGTTGCCCCAAGAGACCTCCGCAAAAGGCCACCAGCGGGAGCACCCGGGAGCCATCCCGAGCTGCGGGCCGCCTTCGGGAGTCAGGGACAGTCCCGGCCCCGGAGCGGATCCCGCCGCCGCTTCCCGCCCGGACAGCCCCGGCACGAACCGCTGCACGGCCGCCGCTGTGGATGCCCGCCAACGGCCTTCCCGCCGCGGAGACTCTTGGGAGCTGTAGTCCCAGTCCGCAGCGTTACCCGGCCAGCTGCGAGGTGGCCCTGCGGCGCTCGAACTACAGCTCCCAGCATGCGGGGCGCCGGGGCGGTGTCCGCCTGTGGCGCCGGGAGGCTGTGCTATGGCGGCAGGTTTGTAATAGAAGGAGAAGGCTGTGGCACTCGGAGCCGGGCGCGGTTGCGGTGG
>JBBMKD010000001.1:43260976-43318163 GCA_037834095.1 Argya squamiceps | reverse complement strand
GGTGGCGGCTTGAGGAGCGGGGCCGGGGCAGCTGCCTTGCTTTATGCGAGGGGCCGCGGGTCGGAGCTGTCGTGGTGCGGGTGCTTCGGGGCCGGGGGCGCGCTTGGGGCGTGCTCTGTGAGGGCGGTGTCGGTGCGGGAAGGAGGGCGCTGGGCCCGACGCCGCGGCTCGGCTGAGGAGCGGGGCTGTGCTCCTCTCCCCACTGTCGACCTGTGTGGGGATCCCTTTGTCCCTCCTCCCCTTCCCGGGACGAACCAGCCTGATCCCTGCCGGCTGCTCCGGTTGGCACGAAGGTGCTGCTGCCGTAAATTTCATGGGGAGGTTTAGACAGGCAGGCGGCATCCAGAGGGTCTCCGAAAGGGGACGGGTGAAACAGACCATGAACCTTGCAGACTTCAACTTGCCACTGCGGGAATCTGCACCTCGCTGGGAAACTTCCCTTAACGTGTCAAAACAGAAGGCTGTGGTTTCTATATGAACCATTTCTATAATGTTTCTCTCAGTCGCGGTTTCAAACTCTGGCTGGAAGCATAAGTATTTTTACTGCGGGAAAATGAAGTGGGAGCTGGCATGACCTGATCTCTTGGGAATGAGGAAGCTTTAAGAAATTATTTCCTGATTAACAGGAGTCCTGAACCTGGGCTGCTGCGGTTGTCTGTCCTTGGTGCCCCGGCCCCTTCTCTACTCTGTATTCCCCCTGACACACCGCATGCACAGAGAGTTATTCGCCCTGGGATTAGTTTGGGGAAGCACAGCTGAGTGACCCGGCTCCTGCTGCCACACTGTCACTGGCAGCAGTTTGGTCTTTTTCTTCCTAAGTGAGGAAATCACTTCGGGTCTCCTTCCTACATGAATTCATTCATGTTTTATGGTACTTGTAGGATTTGTTGCTGTATTTAAACTTTCCTTTGGATGGATTTTAAAGAAGCTTTTTGGGAGAGGGAAGATAACAGGCAGCATAGCTGCAGCATTTCCATGAGGAACTAAGGAAGATGTGAAAATGACAAGTGTTGCATTGAAATATGTGCAACAAAGTGTTTGTATTTAGATGGACGTATCTGAAACTTTGCATTAATATGAAGGTCACGTGGCAGAGATCTCTCAGTTCATCAAATAATTTCTTTTGTTGCAAGTGTTCTAAAAAAATTCTGAATCCCTCTCAGTACTACTGAAGAAAATATTATGTAGAGCATTATGGTATTTGAGATTATATTAGCTGTACTCAAATAATATGATTAAGAGTCGGATTATGTTGATTTTCTGCACAGAAAGTGTTTGTTACTTGTTGTCCAAATTGTTTCCATTGATTATGACTTATTTTTATAAATACATTAGGTTGGTTATAAGAGAGTAACTTTCTTTTGCTGCTATTGTAGATTTCTGATTTTGTTTATCTGCTTAATGTCTAGGTGCTAGAAGTAGATAGATAACCATCCAGGAACTTTGAAAGTTGTCTTAACCCTACAGAACTTGATATTATTGTATTAATGCTGATCAGCAAAGAAATTGGAATACAATTTGCAAGATGCCAACTGTTGAAAATCTGAGTGGTGAGCAAAACTTCAGTGCACATTGGATGTTCAATACTTCCCGTGCTGGAGTTGTATTAGGTCCTAGTTTTACTGGTTTGAACTTCAAGAAAGAGAATTTGTTACCTGTATCTGAAAACATCACAGCTTTACCTGAAGAAGTGCTGCATCTTTCAGACAGCTGTTCCGTCAGTGATGACTCCCTGTGTGAAGAGTCTGGCAGCTCTCAGACCCTTCAGCAATGTACCACTGGAACACCTTTTCCAGCAGCAGCTGGAAACCTGGAAAGCTCTATACCAGACTTAGGCCATGGTGAAGTGGATGGTCAGAAGAAATCCAGTCACAGTGATCCACTCTTACAAAAGCTTGAACAGGTAATAAATGCACCCAGAATTCCTTGACAAACTTAGGGAAGATTTATTTTGTTCCTGCACGTGATTTGTCATGCCTGCAGGTAAGCAAACCCCTTGCAAAGTATAGGCCACAGGGAGCTTAAAGAGCAAATCCTAAGTTCCAGTTATGCTCCAATGAAAGTTGGTGTCCTCCTCATGATGTGCATTTACTGAGAGTGTAACTGCAGTTGTTTCCAGGTGGCACAAGTTCCAGTTTAAAATGAAATCGTTCTCAAAATCATTTTACCTGGGAAGGTGCACACAATGTTTCTTCACTTGAGGCTGTGGAAGTGGGGTGCTGCTCATGGCAGTGGTAGTGCTTGACCACAGACATTCACAACACACTGGAGCTGACTGTTCTTGTATCTATAGCAACATCTTTTGTTAGTTCTCATAGTAGGTGTGACATACCTGGTTCTGTTTAGATGAGGAGATATGTTAGTGTTGGATAAAGTATCCAAGACACCAGGATAAAAAAAGGTGTGGAGCTGTAATGCTGTTGTGTTACTTGCTGTTTTTTTCCCTAATGCAAGTGTGTCAGTCAATCCACTGTCAGTGGCTGTGTGTTCACTCCAGTCTCTTCCCAAATACTGGACACAAATTGTGTTAGCTGGAAGTCTTCAGCAGCACTTCAGTAGATCTTGCTGTGAAGGACTAAGAAGTCCTTGTCCACTCTGCCAGCAGCTACTGCAGGATAAATCCCTATGTCTGTTCACTGGAGTGGAGAGAGGGAGGGAGTGTGTGTGTCTCCAGAGGAGAATTCCCTGAAGTACCAGTTGCTGTAAAAGTTTTCTCCTGTATTTTACATGAGAGGAGAATACTTGCCCACTTTTTAAATATTGTCATTAGTATCAATCAGTGGCTAAATAAGTATTAGCTGATTTATTATCTTAAGAGGAATTAATAAGTGTCCTTAGAAAGTTATTGACAATCTATAATAAAATAATTCTGTGGTACATTCTGAATAAACCTAGCCTCTAATACATGTATTTGTTTGAAAAGCTGAAGGAATTGCAACAGCAGAAACAGGAACAGTTAAAGAAACAACAGATGGAACAACTTCAAAGGTTAATGGAAGAGCAACAGAAGCTACTTAGCATGGTATCTGGCCAGCCAGCAGCTCTTGGTAAGTTGAGAAAGAAAGCACATGATGTATTTGTATAAATTGAAAAATTTAATCTCATTTTCCAGCTAAAATCTGGAAGTGTCTTCTGTGTTCTTCATTGCAAGATTACTTGGTTAGTCAAAGATAAATGCTGCATTGCTTCAGTACCTGAAAGCTGAGTGCTACTGAAGAAGGAATCCTGTCTTATTTTTATAAAATGCCAGTTGTAACTGTGACTTGTTCAGTATGTGCTATGGTGGGAGCCCTTGCTTCAAAGCACATGTATTGAAATGTAAAACAATTACTTTCCTTTCTGATTAGCTGCTTCTCACTGTGCTTTTGATTGCTTTAAGCTTTCAGTGTAGCCAAATGAAGCGGTCCCTGCTTGTCTGTGCTCACACATATCACACTCAGGCGATGAACTGAACCAGAACAGAGAGCTGATCTGTATTTAAAAACAAAGACTTGAAACCTGTATCAGTTTCCCAGTCTTGTTTGCTGGGTGCAAGGACAGGGGACAGCTCCTGGCTGGGAAAAGATTTTGAGCTGGGGAGGGGTACTTTGTGCTCTTGGCAGTGTCAGTCCAGCCTGACTTTAAATGATTTGTCTTTCTTTCACTCTGCCTACCTGAGAAGATTGAATTAGGGCTTATTTTAAGAGAAGAAAATCAAGACTGCTTAATCACTTATTCTTGGTCAGTGGCATAAGGATGTGTGACCAATCCTGCCCTTCAGTGCCATTTCTTCTCTCCCGTGGAGCAGTGGTTTTGTGATACAGATAGAATGACACAGCCATGTTGTTCCTTCTCGTTTCAAGGTTATGCTGTCATGGCTGAAATTCCAAAGCTGAGGCCTGGGCATTCCACAGGCTTGGCACCTTCCCCTCCATTGCCATCGTGTGGACATCAGAATGTCTTTGAGGACAGAGCTCGTGCCCTGGTGGTTTCCTCTCATACACAAGGCAATGATTCTTTACAAAAGCTGAACAATAGAGAATGCACCTCATCTTTGAAGAACAATCCTTCAGAAGTGTCTGCCTGTGAAAAGCAAGGTCTGTGTGTGCCTCTGAAAAGGACAAATTGTTTGAAAAACAATGAAGACAAATACATTACTGCTTAGTCATTTGCAGAGCGATAACCTGATGTGTGGTGCTTTTTTCCCCTTGTCACTGAGAGCAATTTTCTGCTACTTGTTTTGAAGGTTTTATGATTTTTGTTGGTTTACTTGCTATGTTGGTTTGTTTAGTGACAACTTACAGACCTCAGAATGTTCCTGTTGTTGTCCATTCAAGTTTGGTTAAAAGAAGCATGAGTCAAAAATAAATTTTTTCTCAATTTATGCATATATATGTGGGAAACAGAAGCTTGATAAGAGAGCTCATCAGTACAGCAGACATCAAAATTTGTTCAGTTACGTTTTTAAGCCATACATTAACAGCAGCAAAGCAGATGAACAATCAGAATGGATTATTTCAGGTCTGTGGAATTTTTTAAATGCATAATTGCTTGTTCCTTTAAAAAGAAAATAAGAATTAATTTGGGGAAATCTTAGGACTGTTTTGTGTAGGAATTCAGATTGCATGTCCGTGAAGCTCCCTTCTGGTTTTCACCTGATCCGAATGCTTTAAAGTTTGTGCTGAAAACTGATTTGTTGTTGGGATGAAAAAAAAAAAAACAACTCTGTTGCTTTCACAGGAAAAAACATGTGGTGTCCAGAAAAGAAGATGGAGTTAATAATGGAGAGTGAAGATAATCACATGAATCCTTTAGGTGTGGGAAGTGCAGATATCTCTGAAAATTCCAGTGGAGGTGAACGGTTGTTGACTAATACAGAGGAAAGGTAATTCAGAC
This sequence comes from Argya squamiceps, assembly GCA_037834095.1. Taxonomy (NCBI): domain Eukaryota; kingdom Metazoa; phylum Chordata; class Aves; order Passeriformes; family Leiothrichidae; genus Argya; species Argya squamiceps. The sequence goes on along the minus strand of JBBMKD010000001.1, from coordinate 43,313,288 downwards.
TATGATTATGCAGTTTTTATCAAGTTGCACAAGTTTGGTTGAATTCTGAGTCCTGATTGAAAGAGTCTGATACTCTGAAGTTGTGCAATTTCTTAACAAAGGATTTGATTTCTCTATGTGGAGACCTGTGGCAAGAGAGGCTCTTGCTTGGAATTGCTTGTGCTGTAAAAGATGAAATGTTGTGTGTTGGATGAAGAGGTGTGTGTGCAGCCTGGGGTAATGACAGCTCAGAAACACCTTTCAGTATAGCTGGGTGTATAAGCAGTTGTGATTGCTGTTATGTGGGGAGGAGGGCAAGGCTGTGGCTTTTTAGTTTATTATGGGGAGTTGGGATTGTTTGAAATGTCCAAGGACAGGTTAGAAAGGGCTCTGAGCAACCTGGTCTAGTGGAATGTGTCCCTGCCCACTGCAGGGGGGTTGGAACAAGATGATCTTTAAAGTCCTTTTCAACCCAAACCATTCTGTGATTTTGTGATTCTATGAAATGTGGCTGTGTCTACCCTGGGGTAGGTCTTGCCCACCCCAGCTGCTTCCTGGGCTGGGCAGCAGCATGAAAAAGCAAAGAAAGCCTTGATGCTGGACAAGCAGGGTTCAGTAGTAGCTAAAACATTGTTATGTTATCAGTGCTGTTGTAGCCACAAAGCCAAAACAGCTGTGAAAGGAGCTCACTCCATGCCAGGCAGAGCCAGCACTCCTGGGAGGGAGGAGGAGCATCAAAGGGGGAGACAGGGAATGTAATCTCAGTAGCATTCCTGAGTGGAAAGGTGATGCTGTAGGGATTGGCAGTGTGACTAAACTATGAGAGGACGTTTGGTGATTTATCAGAAAGAAAGGGTCATTAAGAAAAACAGCAAAAGAAAAAGCAACAAAACTTGCATACAGTGTCTTCTAGGTGTGTATATTAACTATTGCAGGGATTGGATGAACATGTAGTGTTAAAATGCATTTCTCAGATTAACTTAATGCCAAAGCTGCTCAGAATTTGTCATCTTTTGTGCAATTACACCTTAGGTCTTTGAATACCAGTGATGTTAAACACAGTTATTTTATACATAATTATAAGAGTTGTTTTTGTAATTACTCTAGACCTATTAAAGCTGCAATACATGAGAAGAAACAAACTTTTGAACAATTCTTGGAAGAACAGATACAACTGGAAGAACAGCGTCTGGAGCAAAACCAGAAGTCACAGGTTATTTATTATTTGTTTAAAAACCTTCATTCTCCTTTATATATTGTGCTGAGATGTGGTAGGTGCCTTAAAAGTGTCCAAGGAAGATACTAGCAGGGAAAACTAGCACTGAATGCAACATTCACATTCTTAAAAATAATAACCCACAAATACTCCACTTGCTTAAGTCTTCAGAAATCCAGTAGAAATGTACCATGTAAATTTGTACTGCTATATGGGATTTATTTGAACAAATCTTCAAACAGTGTCAGGAGCTTTTTAACAATTTATCATTTGCTTTTCTTTACTCATTTTCAGGAGATGAATGGATCAGCTGTCCAAAAACCAGTGATCAAGAGACCCTTCCTGAAAAGAGGAGAAGGTTTAACAAGATTCACTAATGCCAAGTCTAAAATGACAAAACTTGGAGAAAACACCTCAAAACTTCAACAAAGGTCTTCAGATGATAGAAATGTTATTAAAGTGGACAGATCACAAATACAGAAGAAAACTGTGCTTCCTGGCAGAAAACTGGTTTCTGAAATTCCTTTTGCACCATGTAAAAAGTACAACCACCCCAGTAAAGTAAAACATTGTCCTATTCAGAAGACAGTGGTACTCAGGAATCACAATGGAGAAAATATCCTGGCTTCAGAAACAAGAATGCAATCAGTAAAAAATCATGATGGACAGATGAGGGATTCTTACCCATCAGAAATTAACGACAAAATAGAAAATAAAGAGAACAGAGTAGAATTTCCTAAGTCTAACACTGGAAAAATCAAAACCAAATTCCCTGGTGCAGAAAAATCTCAGTTGTCTCAAGAACTGACCAGTGCCTTTTCTAATTCTAAATGTCCCATAGGTCATCCTGTAAAAGATTCAGAACTGTCTTTTGAACTTTCATTTCAGAATAAACTGGAGAACTGGGAAAAAGAAAAAGAGAAGGAGAACCTAGAATTAGATGAATTTTTATTTCTGGAACAAGCTGCAGATGAAATATCTTTCTCAAGCAATTCCTCATTTGTGCAAAGGTTCTTGGAACGAGATCAGCAGACTTTAAAAGGCCGTAGGATGTCTTCTACTCCTATCAAGGCAAAGCAGCAGGAAGTCAAGGCTCTGGCCACTGAACTTAGAAATGAGAGAAATAAAAGGGCAGACTGTGTGGCACAGGAAAATATAAATGATAGGCCAGTTATGCATACAGCCTCAAATTCAGGAACAGATTTTAGGATGAAGGATCCATTGAGTAAAACAGATGGTGTAGTATTCTCAACTTCTTCCACGAAAGCAGCTCCTGCGTTAAAAAGTAATCACTGGATTGTAAATGAAGATAAGAGTGAGGGCAATGGTGATACTACTACAGATTCTGAGAGTGAATTTGGGACCACATTGAAGCATGAAAACAAAGATACTAAGACAGCCCTTGTGAATCATAGAGAAAGTGATCCAGAATTTTTTGATTGTGGAAGTTCTGTTTCAGACAGCAAAGAGAGCAAAAATGGAGATGCTGACCTTGGCTTGTCAGACAAAGATTCCACTGCTCTGTCAAAGCAGAAGATTAGAAAAGCTACAGATGATCACAGAAGCATGTCTTGCATAAGCAGGGATAAGTTTGAGTTTGATGATGAAAGAACATGGAGTGATCTTGATGAAAATTATGTTAACATTGATTTACCTAAAAAATATACTAAAACACCTTTGCAGATGGACTTTTCCTTTAAGAATGATACAGCTGTCCCAGATAAAGCAATAAAGAGAAAAGTTGCCTCAAAGAAAGGAGATGAAATGTCCAAAGAGTCTGGAGTGGACAGTGATTCAAATGGACCTCCTGCATCAAACCTGATGATGAAACTGTTTCCTTCACTGAAGCCAAAGCAGAAGGCAGGCTGCCACCCAGAGCGTGAGACCAAAGCCAATGTGGAACAGGAGCTGGGAGGTGAGAGAACAGCAGCTGGTGGGAAGTGCTGAGGAAGGCATATCCTACAAGTCTTCCCTACTAGTGCTTAAGCTCCAAACTGAAATTACACCAAAGTGTTTAAGTGCAGACTTCTGCTGCAAGCAATGGCCCTAATCTCCCCCTACATCTCTGGTTGCATGTCTGATGCCAGATGTAACAATTACACAGCTTGCAGAATGACTCTGGTTGGTGAAAGCTTCTTTTAAAATATCTATTTATTTAATTGGTGAGGGTTTTTTACCCCCTTCCCTCTGGAGACTTCAGCTTCCAAATATACCTTTAGTTCTACCAAGATGAAAGATAGATTCAGTACTTAAAAGTACTACAAAAGTGATGGGTCTACTCCATGTTTGAGGTACTTGAGTAAATAGTGCAGAGTTTTAAAACATAAGTTCTGTGTTGCTTGGATAGTAGTTCTTTGCAAAATTACTGCTGTCTCTAAAATAGTATTTACTTGGTTTTTCTTTTTTTTTTGGTAACAATTTTTAAGCTGGTGTGTGATAATTGTTTACTTCAGTCTTATGAATGCTGTTTAGACAACATGCATGTGGCTGTGCTTTGACAGGAAACACTGTTCCATCCCAGCTACTGAGAGAGAGACTTGCTGAGTTGGAGAATGAAATTGAGAGATTTCGAGCTGAAAACACCACTCTGACTAAACTCCGTGAGGAAAGAGAGCACGCCCTGGCAAATATCAGGTAATTGTTAATTGAAGTGTTTTGGTGCATTCACTTTCATAGGGTGTTGCAGACTCTCCTAATGTCCAGGTAAACAATTTGTGTGCTTCAGTTACAGTGGAGATAGGCCTAGACACCAAGTGCTGCTCTATGTGTGTGTTAAACTGTAATTGTTACACACAATTTATAGTATTAAGGACCCCTGCAGTTAATATGATGTTCCTAAAGAACATCTGTATTTTGGAGAACGTGTACTTTTGTTCTAAAGGATAACACAATCCTAAATTGGCCATGCAGAACTGGTGTTAATGCTTTTGCTTTGGATTTGGTATTTGTGTGTACACACTGAGAATCTTTTAATTTGAACTGGTGCACTTAAAAGTGGCATATAGAACAGAATAATTATCTCTGATGATGTAAATGGGGCACATCTGTTCCTACCACAGTCACTTTTGTTTTGTTTGGGAACAGCATTGTGTCTTTGGCTAATGTTTAATTTTTGACCTCCTATTAGCAGATTCTTTTCTCTGGTGCTTTTGGGGGATGGTGTTCTAACGTTTTGAAGAATGTAGCAAGATTTTAGCCAAAGCTTTTCTAAATTCAGGATAATGTTTGTGATTAGAAGATATAAAAATATGTATTGTTGGACTTCAAACACCCGCTGTGTGACAATTCTTACTCCTTAAATAAGTAATACTGTTTATATGTAAGTCTTCCTGGGGGTAAACGATGCAATCTGTGACCACAAAATACTGAGTCTTCACTTTCTTTCTTAAAATCCATATATGAAGGAGATTTGGGCTAAAACAACAACTTTGTTTCATAATTATAGGAAAGAAATTGCAGACTTTGAACAGAAAAAAGCCCAAGAACTGGCTGAAATAGAAGAATATAAAAAAAAGGAAATTAAAAGACTGCAAAAGGAGCGTAAAGTTTTTGAAAAATACACCACAGAAGCCAGAGCAATTCCAGATAAAAAAGAACGGGATGAAATTCAGGTATAAGAATATAATATTATTCTAGTCCACACAGGAACATGTAAATTCACTTAAAGGCAGTCAAGAACTAAATTTTACCTTAGTTTAGAGATTACAAGTGATTTCAAGCTGGGAACTGCTGGCAGATGTGGGTTAGTGGTGAACTTGGCAGTGCTGGATTAACAGTGGGACTCCATGATCCTAGAACTCTTTTTTCCAGTATGACTTATTCTAATTGAGGAAGGGAACTACAGTCTTCACAATGCTGTTTGATGGTTTTAAGGCAAAAACTCCTCATGAACAAATCTTTTTGTCACATTTCCGTACTAAAAACTGCTGGTGATAGAATGATCTTCAACTTTGAAACAAAATGACCGAAGTTAAAATATTAAGTTGTATGTTTTTATTCATGGTAGTGGATCAAAGTGTAAACTAGAACTCCACAAGGGTTTTAGTCTGTCTATAACTCTTGTACAGTCTATGTAATAATCCTCTACAGTTTTCAAAGTTACATTTTATTATTCCTTGTAGGTCTTCAGGTATTGGGGATGTAAGGAACAAGGTCTGTTTGTTCCTTCATTGTCAGGATGTATGGTACATGAGATGTATAAACAAGCCATACTAGACATCACACAGGGATTTCCCTCTTCCTTCCCTACAAGTTTCCCTTACTTCAAAAAACTAAACTGACATTTGCTAAAGTAGGCAGATTTACATGTGTTTTGTGTGATTGTGTTCCTGTTTTCCTGTGCCAAGATTTTTGAAGGACCCTCCAAGGGTAGCATTAATGATTTTGTGTTTCTGTCTCAAGTGTATTTGTACTGGCCAGTCTAGGAAGTATAAAGGATGCCAAAAAACCAAGGAAAACATTCCTGTGATTGGAGTAGACTTATAAAGTTGGTAGTCTAAAGTAAATCATCACTCTTTCAGGAAAGAAAACTCTTCCTTACCTTTCACCCCTGCGATATTAAGCTGATTTGACTTTTTTGCTACTTGTGCCTTTTTTGCTTGTGTTTGTATTTCTATTAGAAACTAAAATATATTTTATTATATTAAAAATGAGAACTCTTTATAAACATGCATTTTTCCAAGGCTTTAAAACAGCAGATTGCAGAGTTACAGGAAGATCTAAAACGAAAAGAGGCAAAATGGTCAACCACCCATCGACGCCTGAAAGATCAAATAGAAGCTTTAGTAAATGAGAACTTTGAGCTAAAAGAGGAAATCAAAATTATGGAGAAGTTTCGCCTAGAAGCCTGGAAGAAAGTAGAAGCTGCTGGAAGCAAGAAGAAAATAGAAAATCCTGGGATGAGTCTAAATAGAGTAGAATCTGTAAGTTATTAATCTTGGTGCTTTAAATACATTTGTGTGAATACTGGTGAGTTTTCTGTTCTATACTTGGACTCTAATAGCTGCAACTTAGCTGTTTACTTTTAATTTACTGATGTGGGGACTACACTAGTGGTGACAGACACAGAATTTTGTTAATGTCATATTCTCTGCAAATGTCAGTGCTCACAATATGCAGCATCCCTTTTGTTGAGGAACTCATCTTGGAAATTAAAAATGATGCAAATATGAAAGAAAAATCATTGATGGGGTCTAATCTGGGAACCTCTGCCCCTTTAGGGCAAAGCAAGCAGTTGTCTAAAGCAGCTATATTAAGTTTTGAAACTATAACTCTTATTCTGGATTGCTTGCATCAAGTAACATTCTGGAGTTATTGATAGTGAGGGAGCTGATGGAGGAGGAGCTCCAAAGTGCAGCTTGGGCTGCATCACACAAGCCCTTCTGCTGATCAAGTCTCAAAACTGTATTGTTTGTGAAGAAAGCTTCCAGTAAATTTCATGTCATGTGGTCCATAAATTTTGTTGACTCTGTATAACAGTTATGATTACATGTCACAAACCACAAATACTGCCTTTCTTTTAGTGTCTACCAAATAGAGGCCCAAAAAGTCGAACTGCATCTCCACTTCTTCCAGTACAGAAGTGCAGCAAGATAAATGGCAAAAGTTATTCACAGGCAAAAGGTAAAAATATTTGTCTATGCAGAGAATTCTGCTAAGTCTTTAAAATAAAATGAATGTGAAGTTTTGCTCTGTGGAGTGCATCACCACCTCCGAAGGAGATAGAGTGGGAGCTGTCACAGGCTTGAGCATATGGATAAATACCTCATAGGGCAGGATTCTGGAGAAAGCTGTGATGAGATCAGTTTTGGAGAGAGAAAGGCTTCTGGTCATACTTGATTTGGAGCACTGCAGAAGCTGCTTTCTGTTAATCAAAAATGACATTCATCACTGGTGTTCCCCAAGCTGCAGATATTGGTTAAATCAGAGTCACAGAATGGTTTGGGTTGGAAGGACCTCAAAGATCATCCAGTTGCAACTCCCCTGCCATGGGCAGGGACACCTTCCACTAGACCAGGGTGCTCAGAGCCCCATCCAACCTGGCCTTGGACCATTCCAGGAATGGAGCATCCTCAGCTTCTCTGGGCATCTTGTTCCAGTGCCTCACTGCCCTGACAGTGAAGAACTTCTTCCTAATGTCTAGTTGAGTGTGTTGGTAGCATCAGAACTGCTGTCTCTCTCCAGAACCTTCTGTTACCTGGATCTATAATCACATGGGCAATGCTGTGGCAGGTGTTCCTTGTTCAGAGTTAGAAGCAAAGGCTGTCTGCCTTCCAAAGGGATAATCATGTATGGAAAGTAACTGCAGGGCACTTTCTTGACACCTCTGACAGCTCATCCAACCATCATGTTATATGTTAGAGGAGTATGTTCCAGCATTGAAGGTAGTTTTATTTTGGTAATTTGATAGGAGAGACATGGAAAAAATATGCTCATCAGTTGCTGTTAAGAGCTGACACCCATCTTCCTTTGTTCATTATAAGGCATAACTAATAATGTTGTCTAAATTTCTAGGTGGGACAAATCCTTTGTAAATCTACAGAGATGAAATAGGAGAGAAAGTGCATTAAATGTTCATTGTAATGATTCTTGAGTTCTAGCTTCTTGCTGACACACAAAGCAATGACAGTGATTGATTCTTTTCTGGGCATGTGCCTATTCTTTTAATAAACACCCTGCTTTCAGTTTCTACTGCAGTTAAGAAATGTGGATGTCCTGTACAGCTTGACCTCCTATATGACTGTAACTCTTAAACCATACTTTAATTTCTCTGTCCAATTTAACTATTACATATATCTCAGTAGGAAAACTTTCTAGAACACCTACACCAGGACCTGCTAATGACAGAAACAACTCTGAGGCAGTGACAGCACTAGAAGATTCTTCTCAGACTTTTATGGCAGTAAGTCCTGTGTCTTGATTTGATTAGCAGGGAATAAAAATCCTAAACCAGAAAAGTTAAGGAGTATCTGGAGGGTGACTGTTGAGGCTGTTGACTCATTTTTTATGTTCTTCAGCTTTTATTGTCATAACAGAAAATGGCTCTGTACCAGTCAATGAAGAGTGTTTTACCTTTGTCTAGTAGTTGCATTATTCTTTGGCTCAGGAAAAAAACCCCAAAGTAATAATCTCCTGCTCTTTTGAATTTTGCAAAATTTTTTACCTTTTGGGAGGGCTAAAGAAAGATGGATGTTCATATGCTCCATGTAGGGGAACTGTGCAAGGACCTTTTAAATAGTTTAATTAATTCTTACATTAATTGCTCTAGGTTACACTCAGGCTTTAGAGAACTTAATTGTTTCCTACCATGATGTGGATTTCTTAAGGAAATTGAGCACCATGTTACAGCACATCACTGAATTCCACTTTAATCCAGACTACAACTGACCACAGATAACCAGTGATTGCTCAGTCTTCAGCTCTTGTACCACTTGAATAATACTTGGAGTTGCTTAAACCCCAGATTGTGTTTATGCTTCTTCCTTCTGTGATGCTCCTTGTTTCCTAAAATACCTGTCAGCCTGGGGAAAAAGTAAAGACAAAGCTTGATTTGAGTTTTTGCTTGTCATCTCAGGACACCTCTCCTAATGAAGCTTATGTGTCACCACCATCTGCTCCTGCATTTACAAGCAGTGAAGAGATACAGAGAGAAACTGCTTATCCTGATGGAAAGGTAAATGAGAGCTTGGTACTTGGAAATTCTGGAAGACAGCTGTTGGGAAAGATGAATGTGAGTGTGAGGGTTCAATACTGCCCTTGCTCATGTTTTCATTAGGTTGAGAAGGTTTTGAAAAATGGCTGTCACCTTATATTTTTCCCAAATGGAACATGGAAAAAAGTGGGCTCTGATGGGAAGACTGTAACTATAACCTTCTTCAATGGGGATGTGAAGCAGATTATGCCTGATCAAACAGTGGTAGGTATCCTGTATCTGCATTTTTTAATAAATACTTATTTATCTGCATGTGTACACTCATTTAAAGCTTCTCAGCAGTTACACTAAATCTCAACTGTTGTCTGCAGATTTATTACTATGCTGATGCTAAGACTACTCAGACTACATACTCGGATGGCTTGGAGGTCTTGCAGTTTTCAAATGGACAAATAGGTAAAGAAATCATCCAACCCAACTGTCAGAATTACTGCCCAGCTATAGATACGTATTTATGTAATAAGCATATTGTCTCAAAATACATTTCAGAGAAGCATTATCCTGATGGCAAGAAGGAAATAACCTTCCCTGATCAAACAATTAAGAACTTATTCACAGATGGCCAAGAAGAAAGTATCTTTCCTGATGGCACCATTGTTCGTGTGCAGCGGTGAGCGTTTCCCTCTCGGGTCCCCTGGCTGGGGCAGGGGATGGGAGCACCTGGGGCTCAGTGACAGGGGCACTGGGTGGAGACAGGTGTTCCTACAGCTCCTGAAGGTTTGCTTTTCAATGGACTGTACTGTCAACACATATTTACTGCTTGGGGTTTGGGTTGGTTTGGTTTTTTTTTTGGAAGAGGTATAAAGAAATAAATTGTCTCATACCCTAACCTAAGAGACTTCTCTATTTGCACATAATTCTAGAAAAAATATCTAGGAACCTGGCTGGTGTGGGAAGCAGGTGTGACTGACAGCAGACAACTGCTTGTGCTCAAAATACCAAGATTTGAAGTTCCCTTGGCCTCTAGCAGTGATGGATTTGATGCAGATAAGTGCAGTGGAGGCTCTCAAGTATAAAGAAGTCATATCAGTTTTGCAGAAAGAGGTGTTTGAGTATGAAGCAGCTGAGATATTTTACAGATTTTTCCCCAAATACCATTTTTAAGTGTCTTCCTTCATTTAGGCTTACATATCTGGTGCTTCTTCTGAGACTAATCTTACACCAGTGCATTATCCTTGGGGTTTTTTTCCCCTTCAATGCAGGGATGGAAGCAAAACTATCGAGTTCAACAATGGCCAGCGGGAGCTGCACACGTCACAGTTTAAGAGACGGGAGTATCCAGATGGGACTGTCAAGACTGTGTACATGAATGGACAGCAGGAAACCAAGTATGTCTCTGGCAGAATCAGAATAAAGGACAAGGATGGTAATGTTATCATGGACACTAAGGTGTAGACCATGGCAAAACTGCTCAAGTGTTGGCAGCACATCAGCAAAAATAATGTACATTCCTGTAAACAAGTGAAAATGCTTAAAGCTTGTTGTGTATATATTATTTATAGTTTTCTCTAAATAAATTTATTTTTCAGTGGGTGCTACTCCGTTAGAGTTTTTACTCATTCCTTTTTCCCATTTCTACATGTAAGAAACAGTTTATTGATACAGTATTCAGCCATGTGGTGTTAAAAGGCTGTTTTTAAAATCAGCTGCCAGTGAACACTCAAACAGCTGTCAACCACACCTTATTTTAGACATCAGTTTGCTTACTGTTTGACTTAAAAGATCAAAGGAATGGGAGACTTGGGGCTGCTCCTTTTTCTTCATCATCTTATTTTCTTCATCTTGGAGTTAGGAGGCAACAGCATTAGCAGACTGCAGTGCCTATTCTATAAACTACTCCTCTGTACTCACAGGGCTAACACAGGTGAGACTGGGGGACAGGTTTATTCTCCAAGCCACTCAGAACACCAGAAAATTAACAAAAGTAATCTCATCCAGTTCTCCCACCTAACAGGTATTTTTAAGCTGACTTTTAAAATTCTGCAGTACCTACTATCAAAAGGTTGCTGCTGGGCTGGCTGCTCTAAGTCTCCACTCTTGTGCGTGCTGAAAAATTTGTTTCCTTCTCCCACAAGGCAGAAGATACTTTCTTCTTGTCTCCTCTGCCCCTCACCTTTGTCTCCTCAAAGAAGGCAAGTTCTGTCCTTACTCTGTCTCTGCCCTTTATTACTCCCAGGGTGGCAATGAGCACTGTGCTCGCTCACACCCAGAAGTTACCTGGTTGGGTGGAGAAAGGTCCCGGACTTTTGGGTCAAACTGCTCAAACAGCAGCTGTTACATAATTCAGGGCTAAGCTGCTTTCAAGATGAGTGATAAACGATGGGGTTTTGGTATTTTTAAAATGAAAACATTGCAACAGCAGCAAGGACATGTTTGGTTAGTACCAGAATATGTACTGGAAGCGTGGCAGGATCCTTCCACTGCTTGTCCCATTGTGCTTGGGCACCAAGGTCAGCTTTGGACCCTTGTTTTCATGGGAGCTTGAAGGAAGAGATGTGTGCAAGGCTCTGTGTGTATGAGCACAGACTGAGGCACAGCAGGTTCCCTCTGAACAGCAAGAGGCTGCTTTACTGGGAGGGCGACTGAACTGGCTGCCTGGAGAGGCTGTGGAGTCTTCATCACACACAAATGTCACAGTGTCTTTGCCCCTGGTAATCTACACAAAGCTCTCACTGGAGAGACTGGGAGGGGCTGAGCTTTACAGGTAAAGGATTTAGTACAATAAAGAGACACCCAAAGAAACCTCACATACTGTAGCAGTAAAGGAAAACAAGCTTTCAGGTGCATGCTAACCAAACTGTTTATTCTCAAACTCTGAAGTGAAAGATGTAACACCACCTGAAAGTGAAAACAGAAACCAGCAACAATGCAAACGTGTTTCAGAACAAAGACAGTAATGCAGCCCCTGCTGTTTGCTTCCTGTCTGGTGCTGGGTGGAGATGTCTGTCACCAAATAAACCTGAAAAACAAACAAGAGTTATGTCATGATAACAGAACGATCATCTTCCCTCCAAGTCTTCTAATGAGATCCTAGAACAAGTGTCCCAGCATCAGTTTTTGATCTAATTCTTCACCACTTTGCATTAGTTCCATCTACTCCTATGAGAAGGGTATCACAGAACAGTATTTAAGGCTCCAAGGCCAGAAAAGATTGAGACGTGGATACACAGTTTCACTATTTCAATATTAGAAGGTGTTAGGAATATCTTCTGTTCACATCTGCTAGAAGAGTGCTTATTAAATGGGAAGGAAAAATATGACAAAACAGGGCTGGCCAAGAAATCTGAAAATCCAAGTCTCTGGTATTTCCCATGGATAACACATAGTATATGGGTCTTTGTTAAAAATATTCCATGTTTGTCTAGACATGTGGATGCCAGTATGTTACCATGGATGTTTGCAACCACCAAGAACCACCAGCACCTGACACAGATTAAAAGCAGAAAATAAAGAATATTAGTTTTGATTGTCTGGGCAGAGTACACTGCCACATCTGCAAGTTTCCTTCTTCAGTTACTGGCAGCAGAAGCTCTTCATGTTATACCACCCTAGGGTTGTTTCAGTGCCTGTAAGTTCTTAAAACTGAAGGTTTCAGTAATGGTATGTAAAGAAATTAATTTTTAACAGCTTTTTGTTTTATGTTAAATACTTTATTAATAGAATGGATGTGTGGACAGAAGGGATTTTTTTAAAATAAACCCTAATTGTCCACATTATTGGCAGTTTACACTTGGCTTAAAACTTCTGAAATCATCCCTCCCCAATGGTATGAATGTGTAGTTCATGGTCACTTGTACTTACGTGTCACTCATCCAACTCTGCAAGACCCATTTCTATCAGCTTCAGATGAACCAGATTTTTGTCATCTCCATACAAAGAAATGGTGACCTCTGGCGAAAGAGTCTGAAAGTTTACAATGTTGACAGTTACAGATTTAAATCTCAAGCTGATCCTGAAAGATTTTACTGGCTGCACTCACTGTCTAAATGGAACTGTGAATATAAAAAGAATATCTCTGTTTTTAAGTAAAGAAAACTGGTTTTAAAATAATAGGAATGCTCAGAGACTTATGATTGCAGAATTAAGAACACCACACCATATTCTCTTGGCATTTCTTCATGGTAAATGGTTTTCCATTTTAAACTATGAGGGTTTACAGTAAAACAAAGACTTAGAAATTAGAGTGCTGGTAAGAATTTTAGGCTCAGCAAGAACTAGGGGGGGGGGAAATAAAAAAAAAGCTTTTCTTACAAGTATGGAGGCAGAGAGATGCTTTCCTTCAACACAGTCCAGCATGGCCCCCAAGGCTTTCAAGCTCCATTCTGGGGAATAAGGAATTCTTTCCACATTTTTGTCACCTGAAGCAGGTCTGAATCCAGCCAGCAGAACTCGTACAGCTTGCACTGGGTACTTCAGCAGAGGACAAGGTATGTGACGCAACCTGAAACAGAAATGAGACGCGTTTGCCCACAGCAATCCCCTGCCAGCACGGACACGGGGATGGCAGCACATTTATGGTGTGGGAACCAGGACTGGAGTCCCTGCTGGATGGGAACATGCCAACATCAGACCCAGCAATTCCTCAGGCAGGGCCAGGCCCTCTGAAGGACTTGGCACAGGAACTATCAAAAAGCAGCCAGCATCAGGGACCCCTCCCCAAGAGCCAAACACAGATGGGAGCACAGGAATCCAAGTGTGGATCATCACAATGCAGCTCCACAAACCTTTGTGGTCCAAATGCTTTCTGCCTTAATGTGCTCTAGACACACTGCTGGACATAGGTACCTGGGGTTTACATTATCATCTCCTCATTCTTTGTCATTCTATCCCAGCAAGGGAATGGGGAAGCAGAGCAGGAAATGCAACTCTGAAACAGAAGACACTGTCTCCCAAGACCCTAACAGACTGTAAAGCACAAATTCTGTTCAAATCCCCATTTCTGCATCATCTTTGCAAGTAAGAGTGCATTCCACAAGAAACTTGAGAGCAAGTAATTCTGATTAAGCAGTACATCTGTGTGTGTATATATATATTTTTTATGTACCATACAGGTTCTATATATGCACTGTAGTACTATGTATTCTCCATATATATGTATAAATGCATATATATGAGAAATTCAGACACGCTGAGGGAACCCTAAAAGCCTGGGATGTTTGAGACACTCAGCTGCCATCTGTGTCAGCACAGAAGCAGTCCAGAGCATCTCAGAACTGCACAAAACAGGGATTTGAATTTCCATTTTCCACACAAGCAGAGCAGGGTGTGTCCCACCCAGATACTCCCTTATCCCTTAGTTTATTCCCCAGCTGTTCTCTGTGTAGACTACAGTCACACAGGATTGGGATTTGTTTGTACACCTGGAGGGCTCAGCCCTTGTTTTGAGTAAGGTTCTCAGGTGCAGAAGCAGATTAATCTGAGCCCACTCACAGGTTAAGTAACTGGAGATAATGGAGAAATCTGATACTATAATAATGGGCTTCTCAGAACAACCCGAAACAGAGAAGCAGGTGCACAAACCTCACACCATGCAGACAAAATTTATTTAAGCAGCCAAACCACTTTCTCTCTAACTGAAATCCAATAGTAAAGGATGGTAAAATGTGTATATGTGTAGTTATGTAAGAATTAATAATAAATGTTACATACATATATTTATTTAAAAGTACATATTTTATGATCTAAGTGCATTTTTTTCTTACTTAATTACCTGCTTGATGGTGCAACTAAGTAAGTACCATAGTCAACAAACTGAACCAGAATCTGAACAGGGACAAGCTGTGTAATAGAGAGGAGCTTTGCTCTATACCATAAACCATCCACATACTCTGCAAGGCAAGGCAGCTCTGTAAAAGAAAGAAAAAAACCAAAACCATCACAGAATACCCCAGAGTACTCAGTGCAGTACAAACTGACCTTGAAAATCCACTTTACTTTGTGACCAAGATTAAGTGTCCTCTTCCTTATCAAAATTATACTATGATTTTGTTCCATGCATCCTCCAATTCTCTCTGAACTCAAATTGCATAGTACTGATTGAAGTCAAGTTTCTCTACCTCACACGGCAATGGTGAGAAATAACAGTAAATTGTTTGGTGAAAAGATAATGATCCAAACAGTTTAATGTTCAACTTGGACTCGTGCACAATCCAGTTAGTAAACAGACTGATCTCCAAGTGAACAGACACAAGTCTGGCAAGACAGGAGGCAGATAACGCCCAAAACCTCACCCAGAGTTTTAGGAGTTGGCAGAATCAAGTATGAGCAAGAACTGCTTTCTTCACCAGGTTTTAGAGATCCACACTTGTGCTTAGACTCAACAGCATTAAAGTGGTGCTCCTTAGGGCTCACAAAACTTCTAAACCTTTATAACATGATTTTCTGTACATATCTTTTGTCTTTTGAATGTTTAATAAAATTTTCACAGTTCAGTGACAGGTGCCTTTAGGGAAAAGTTTTATTACTGCTAAATGTGATCTAAAGTCAGTTCATAACTCTAACAGGCATGAGGAGTCTGAGTTCTGTCCATCGTTTTCCAGTGGAGCAGAACGACACAAAAGCCTCCATTTAAAGAAGAGTAAAAATGTATTACAGTGTATCATGTAATTGTCATGTGATTTTACTCCTTACTCTCCTAACCTTTTATTTAAAGATACATAGAAAGAGAAAAGGAAACTCAGGAGTTCTGAATATCCACATGAAACAACAGGGAGAATAAACACACAACATACCTTTTTTGAAGTTTGTTATATGAGGAAGGGTCTTTACAATTTTATTGCACCACTTCAGAGCTTTATTAAGGCTCTCTGAGTCACAGCTGGCAGCTCTCTCTGTGGCAGAGCACTTTGTAAGGTTCCCAGAAGAATCAAAACAAATATAAATCTATTTAAAGAAAAGACTCTGATGTTACTATTTTTACAGGTAATTTAGAAACTAGGAATTGCAACCATTATTAAAAGATTACTTTTAATCCAAATCCCATCTTTGAAAGGTTCAGCACCTCCTTCCTCCCCTTTTTTCTCTATTTCATTGTTCAACATCCACATAGGAATCTTTTATTTAATCAATGCACATGACATTCAGCCTTTTGCCTGGGAGATTGGGCAGAACTCCAGGAGTTGTGGGGAAGCTTACACAGAATTCACCACTGTTCTGCAACATCAAAATACAACTACCTATTTTCTTATAAAAAAAGCTAAATACCAGACTACAGTAGTGTAATTCTTTAAATTCATTTTTCTAGAGAAGTGATTAGTGTTTCACTGCCCTCACCTATGAGGTTATTTCAGCTAAAAGTTCATCTGGAGAGCTGCCCCACACAAACCCCTGCACCAACAGCTCAGGAGCATTTTGCAGCTTCTAATGCTCTAAGATTGCCAGCTGTGATTCCCTTTTCACCAGCTCCGTGGCACTGAGGCATGGGAGATGCTGACCAGACACACTCACCTCCTTAGGGGACACCACGTGGGTAACTGTGACAGGAAAGATTTCTCCCAGATCAGGCAGTGGCTGCAGCAGGTATGAAGGTGAAAGGTCTCCTTCAAATACCCCCTAGACCAAGACAGACTTCAGCTGAGCATCATACTGAATAACAAAACAGAAACTAACCTAGGGATGACTTCTGGTTCAAAGGAGTTACCTAAGAAGGTGTAGAATAACTATAAGCAGCGTGTCCTTGATGAAACAAACCCACATTGCAATGTACAGATATTTTTCTCAGCAGCACAGCACTGCCCAGATACTTAGTTTAGAAGAAAGATACTTTTGTCCAGTGTCTTCTTTTAGAACCATGAATTTTACAGTTTGAAGTCTACATGTCATTACTGCATTTGGTTCACCAAAAAATAAACCCTGGCACATTAAATAATACTTTTAGAAGGATATATGGCATACAGCTCAGCTAGATCATAGGTCCTGAAGAGAGCTCCTATTAGCTCTTGCACTTAAAGCATGATGATAAATTCAAAAATGTACAATTTCTCCAAAATTTTTACACATTTACTTGATGAACACTTTTCATTATGCCCTGAGAAAAGTAGAAGCAACCTATATAACTGGAAAATGAAACATTCTGACCCTTTCTTTACCCTGCAGGATCTGACAGAGGATGCAGTACAAAAAATCATTATGTTCCTCAAACTTAATTTGGAAAAAAGAATTTTTTCCATTCAAAGTACATACTCCTACAAGTAAAGAAAGGGTGTCTAAATCATAGATAGACAAACTGAATGCCAGATTTCTGCAAAACTATCAGGAGCACTGGGAGTCAGGAACCACCTGAGTACAGCTGGACACACACACCTGGAACGAGAGTCACTGCTGCAAAGCTCAGCACACTTGCAGGTTCTGATGCATTCTCCAACACCCTACTGCCCTGGCAGGAATGTCTCAGGTTAATCCCTACACTAGGATTGTCATATAGTAACAAAGACCAGCTCCTAATCTCATCTCTGCAGCTCAACACAAGCACATCTCAAAGGCAGTGACACACTGCAGCTATGGGTGCAGTGAGCTCTGCATAAGCCACTGTGAGCAGCTGCAAGGCTCACAAAATAGAATAAAGTCCTTATCACCTTAACTTACCCCAAATCACAGATCTGAAGCTGTGAAATAAAGTTACAAAACTACAGAATAAAACAATACATAATGGTGACACTTTACATAAAAATAATGCATTTTAGCTGTCTGGTGAGCATGGCTGCTGAGTCTCTACAGTTTGAAACCAGAGCTGATTATATTTGAACGTGTTCAGAGCTGCTTGTTTCCCACTTCTGCTGTTCCTGAGGTTCAGGAACTGAGCTTGAGTTCTGGATGCCTTGCTTCTTTTCTGGCCTACAACTGAACACTTTGATGCCCATTTTCTTACATATTGTTCTGAGTCATTTATTGCTGGAATGGCTCTGCTTAATGCTATTACTCCTTGAGGAAAACACTTTGGGCTTTCTGGATGCTCCGTGCTTGCAACCTTCTCACACAGCTTTATTTTTGTTTTCCAAATTTAATTTAGTTTTTGTGTTAAAGGTCCAAATCTCATTTCCAGATCCATAATTAGTTTGCAGAAAGCTGCGTGTCGAGCTGACTTCATGAAAATGCAACAAGAGACTGATTTACAATTAGGTTTTCCATGGTTACTCAGTTCTAATATACACTGAGGGATTTTTCTAACTGCATCATGAGCCCATTGGCAGACAACTCGAGCCTCACACCAGCAGTGACAGCAGCAGATCCTGTACTGGAAAATTATTTTCTGAAGCAAAGATATATGTTGGAAAGGAAAGTACATTGGCAGACTTAAACAGAATTAAGAGAAAAATGCAATAACATCATCTCAGAAATTTAAATAACCTGATCCTCAGATTTCTAGGAACAAAACAATTAAAACAAATACAAAGAAATTACTTAGGTACAGGGTTTTTTTGTTAAGACAATGGAGTTAGGTAGAAACTTCAATCCTCCCCTACAGAATATCAGATAAGTGTCCCAGACTCTTGGAATAAAGAACCTAGGTAACTCCCCCATAAATCACTGGGTTTATGATGAAATACTTGATTTAGTTTACTCCATCCTTGGATATATTTCTATGAATAACTAATCCCTTCAAATGATAAAAGTATTACCTTATTCCTAGTGTTTCAGAGGAACACAAAAACTAGTTGGACTTTAAATGGAAGTGCAAAAATCTCTTTTCATTACAAAGTCCATGAACAAACTCTTGGCAATTTGCTGTGCCACAGAGTCTTATCAGCACATTGTAGCTCCCTGTGCTGTAGACCTGTGTACTCAGTCCTACTGCTGCTTACAGCACAAAACCACACCAAAATATCACAACAAACAACTGAATAATCTTTCCAATGTTAGAACAGCAACAGGGACACACACACACAAGCCTCACCAGCTTTTGCATGTCCTGGTCATCTTCAGCAACACAGTACTTCTGGTATGCCATGAAGGATGAAAGTGAAATGCCCCCAAAATACAGGCTGATGGACAACTTGTCCCATGGGTTATCTGGTAATTCCTATTCACACAGGACAACACAGGTTTGTGATAGTAATACTGGGACTGAGGGTTTAGAAATAATGACCAAGAAATTCAAATTTCTCATGTTGATATAACACTCAAAGATACAAGCCCAACATGCCTATTAACATCAGTTATAACACAAATGGGAATATCTCTCTTTCTGATATTGCAGCACCAATTGCTCATTCTAACACTGAAATATTATCCCATGTTTGCTCACTCAAACCCTTCCCCTTCACAATTTCACATTAAACTGTCTGAAATGGCTTGTTTTCAGACAATACAGATGATGTGTTTCCCTATAATTTTAATAAATATATTTAAGTGCATCCATACTTAATTATGTCAGAATTTTATCACTGAAGATAGAATTTAGAACAATTTGCTGCTGATAGGTAGGTTACTTGTCAGAACAACAACTCAATATGAACAGGGTGTAAAAACAGCACTAACTCGAATATTTAAGGCCTGAAAACTATAATAAAGGTAAAGTCACAGGAGAAGTAAGTTTAGTTGTGGTTTTTGTTTTGTCTAAGAAATACATTTACTGCTATACTCCTTCACGCACCATTCTTAATGCCAGTTAAAAGACAATAAAAGTTTTGCTTCATTCCACATCTATGAATAAATTAGGCTACCTGAACATGAATTTCGACCTCTTCATTTTTCAGAAGTTCTTGAAGGTAATCTACTGCATCCTGCTGCCAAAAATTTCCAATCTACTTGGAGAAAAGCAAGAAACCCACACATTAAGATGCTAACAAGTAATATTCTTCCTATTCTTAGGGTAGATGAAAATACATGACTACCATAAAAAAAAATCTGATTTGAAAACACACATAATTAGTTTGATTTATTTACAATGATTTAAATACTATCTGCTATTTGCTGCATCAAAATTTATGTGACAATGCAACCCACACTTCAAATCCTGAAATGGTGTAGAAACATGCTGCTTGTCAAATCTAACCAATACTATATACACAATAATGTATGTGTACACAATTATCTGAAGCATAATCCAAAGAATTACAGAATCTAAGATAACAAAACACAGAATACCTTAAATACTTTCTCTTATTCTCTGCTGTATCTGTTTGCTTTCCAACCCATATGCTTACAACCGTCTCTTTCATAGAATCATAGACTGGTTTGGGTTGGAAAGGACCTTAAAGATCAAGTTTCAACCCTCCTGCTGTGGGCAGGGACACCTTCCACAAGACCAGGTTGCTCTGAGCTCCCTCCGACCTGGCCTTGAACACTTTAGGGATGGGGCATCAGCAACATCCCTGGGCAGCCTGCTCCCATGTCTTGCCACCATTGTAGTGAAGGTTTTCTTCCTAGTATCAAATTTAACCTGCCCTCTGGCAGTTTGAAGATATTCCCCCTTGTCCTATCACTCCATGACCTTGTAAGGAGTCCCTCCCCAGCTCTCTTGTAACCCTCTTTAGGTACTGGAAGGTGCTGAAGGTCTCCCTGGAGCCTTCTCCAGGATGAACAGCTCCAACTCTCTCAGCCTGTCTTCACAGGGGAGGTGCTCCAGCCCTCTGATGGCATTGCCCTTCCCTGGACAAGCTCCCACAGGTGCTGCTCTTCAGGTGCTCTCCTGCTGACCTGTGATCCCTCTCCAGGCTTGGCATGCCTACAAACCAAAGATGCTCTTCCCTTTCTCTGAGAGATGAGCCCCACAGGGCCCCAGCAGACCAGACTCCTCAAAGGGAGTGTCATCATCCAAGCAGCCCAACCACGGGCTGTGGCAACAGTGTAATGGTTTCTTAACTCACCAGACCGGACTGAACCTCTCACACCCCTTCCCTCTGAGAGACAGGACTGGTGAAAAAACTACCAGCAGTCCACAGATCCTTACGAACACTCCTGGGATTTGCAACCCCTGCAGATCCAGAGCCAGGAGCAGTCTGAGGAGTATCACTGGTGTCAACAGCAGCAGGTAACTCATGGCAGTAACAGTGAATGGGGCCGTACAAGGCCTGGCAGCCTCTCAGTGATATCCCCAATACAACCAGGCAGGAGCACCATCCCGCTCTAGGAGTGTGGGGTCAGCACATGGGTTCCTCTGACCCTCTCAGAAGGGAGCACCCACCCACTCCTATCCCCACTGCCTTGTCAGCTGCACTGGAGGTTACACAGGGAGCGGGGTCTGCCCTCCTCAACCCTGGCCTCTCTCCTGATGTGATGGCTCTGTCCTCATCAGCCTGCAGAGTGACAAAGCAGGGCTTGCAAGTGCACCTCACACTCTGGGGAAAATCCCTCCTTCCTGCAGGTCTGTGCCATTGCAAGGTTCAACTCTTCTGCATTATTCCCCATTCTCTCTTCTGCACGTGCTACTGTGAGGGTTTCTGGCTGTTTAGCTGTGGATCCACTGCAGACTGCATTTGGTATCAGCTCTCCAGCTCCTTCTCAGGCTCCCTGATGCTTTACAGCCCTCTCACCATCTGAGGTTTCCTACCTGGCTATGAGGTTTCCTACCTGGGTATGCTACCTTTCACTGGCAGCTCTGCTGTCTGTCCCTGCCTCACACATTGCAGACAGCCCCGCCCAGCCTTCCTTACACTCTCAGTTGAACTGCTTCCAGCAACAAAAGCAAGCTGGTAATTTCAGTAACTCACTTCTGCTAAGTGCACCATTCAGAGTAAGCAAGGTATGACGGTATGTGAAGACACTTTATTTACATACTGATTACTTACTGACAAAAACCCCTAAAACAATTCACCTGTATTAGTTCAGATTGTTTCCTACACAGCAAAGTTCAGAATGTTAGAAACTCAGTTTGGCAGGACTTGAAAATTTCAGATTGTCTGGCCATTCTGCATTAAGAAACCCAGGACTTACTTTTTGTTGCTGCTATTGCAAAATGAATTACCATTTCAGAGTGTCCCCCTGCCAACCCTGCAATGTCCTGTCTCACAAAGGTTTAACTCCACTGCCAGCTACATTTCTAGCATGGTCCCCTCATAAAGCAAATCTGTGGGGTCCTGATAAGGACCTGCTGAAACAATCCCCATCATTTCTCTGAATCCTTGCAGGCAGGCAGAAGATAGCAACAAATCCTCTCATCCTTTCTGAGTGAGCAGGGCATTGATTTGAGTAACCACCTACTAACACAGAGATGTGCCACTACTCACCGGCAGCGTCTTGTAGAGCTGACATGGGATGCAAAAGGGAGGAATGCCAGTGTAAAATGTGGTTGGATACAGGTGACACTGAGGAATGCTCTCTATGTAACCACGATCTACGTACTGTACCTATGGGAAATAATGCAAAGCTTTCCTGAAGTAATTCCTGGTGTCTGCATGAAGTTTAGTAAGGGAATATGGTCATTTACAGCATTACTTTTATGGAGGAAAACAATTAATGGTCTGATGATAAGCAGGTGATGTGACAAAGTGGAAAAGCAAGAAAGGATTAAAAAAATTGGTATGGCAGATTAGAAGTTCAGTTTGTAAACTTCTCTTGCAAAAATTCCTACCTCTTGTGGAATAACCAACATCAGTGTAAAACTGAAAGGAAAAAAAATTTGTGAACTAGGATATATTTTGCAAATCTGCATTCAAAAATCCCGAGCAGACTTAAGAGCTTAGGTAAGATTGACTGCTAATAAGAAGCTCTATACCTGTGCAGCAGAAAGAATTCGAACAGATAGCCAATACTTTTTGGGTGGGGACAGGGCAGGTGTGGGATGCTAAACCTAATTGTTTTCAAAGCATTCTATATATGGTAAGAACAGTAAAATAAAAAAACCTAAAAGGGATTGATTACTTACAGGACATCAAAAACAGCTTTTTACTTAAAAGAAGTTATCATTACTAGGGAAACTACAGGAAAAACTGTGACAAATGGAACAGGTAGACAGATTTCATCTTTAAAATAAACGTAAAAATGAGGACAGTAATCAACACTTTAAAGCAGAACGAACATCTGCATAGTCAGGTCAGCTGAATGAAAAAATGTGAAATCCACTATTTATTTTAGAGGATTGGATTACATGCCTTTTTTAAACACACAGATGCAGATATACATACACCCTCCCCCCTTACAATCAAACTTACCTGGAGAATACTACCACTGACTTCTATTATTTTAGCTCGATACCACACAGTATCTGGTCCTCTTACAACACAGGCTTCTCCCTTTCTCCAGCCGTAGGGTATCAGGAGACCAAGGCCTTTGAAGGTATTTTGTATTTCAGCTGTCAATTTGTTTAGTGCAGTTTCTTGGGAGAGAGGATGAAATAAAAATAAATTAAAAATAGTCCCTAACATTCATGCAAAACATTTCCATCACTAAACCCCACCAGATTCAGATGAAGGCATGTATAAACATAAAACACACATGCAGCTCCAAAATATATTTTCCAACACTGACACAATATGTATGTTCAATATTTAGTATATGCAGAAGATTTACTACCTAAACAGTAAACTGCATTTCCAATTGTGAAGCCATTGGTAATTCTGAATTCTAATCTCAGAAGAACTTATAGAAGAGTCCATAAATTTTGTAACTCATTACTAGGCAGCACTAATATCAGAGCCAAACAAAGCATGAACAAGACAACAACTCCCAGAGCAGTGTTTCAGTGGTAGGACACCATGAAACAACATAGAAGAGGTGTCCAGAAGAACCTCCTCTGCTATGGGTACAGCCTACAGCATGAACTGCAGGAGGAATACACACTCTTGTGCAAGTGGGGCTACTGTACTCTGAATTTCAAAGTTTTATGAATAAAAATAGTTACATAATTTACTAGATAAATGTGCTTGTGGAGCAAAAAAAAAAATAGAATTAATGTTCTCAAATGTAAATGCTTCTCTAAAGCACAATATCCTAACATGGAACTGAGGAGTGACACTGTATCTGCCAGAAGAAAATTAATCTCTTTCAAGCAACACAAACAGAAAACGTTGTGAGATATAGAATGCACCACAATAAAGAGTCTGAAGAAACTATGTACTGAGCTTAAACTGAAGGAAAAAAATACAGCAGTGTCTGAGAACCAAGCTAACTTCCAAGAATCTTTATGAGTGTAACTTCATCACTTTGAAGTAAATTACTACATTTACTTTATCAGTCAACAATACCAAATAAAGCACTTGCTGGTTCACCCATTACAGCCTAGAGAAGAAAGACCAGTAACCTGCCCATCCAAGTGCTTTGGGTTTCTGGATTTCTTGGGAGGGTGGAAGGACAGAAAGCTGGTTTAAAGAGAGAGAATATTTGCCCCTCACACCAAAGGACATAACCTCTCCTGGAAAGAATCTTTCAGAACAGTGAACATGTGAACATGTACAGGTGTTCTAGTACGCATTCTGATACCCAAGAGCACTCAGATTCATAAATGTATTTTCTTCTGTGTAAACTCACCAAATGATTTTGGTATTATATAAATAGTTCCATCACTTCCAATGCAACTCACTACAGCCTGGAAAATTTTTGCTTCAGGAACAATGGGAGCCTTATATACTTCATCCATTCCTGAATGAGGTGTGGATGTTTTGAGTGATTTTTGTTCACTCTCTGAAATACTGCTGTTTTCCTCTGGAACAGTCCTGTTCCTTGCACATGCAATTTTGGAATTACAACCACCCAGCTGTGTGTTCTCCTGCCTGAAATGTACTTCAAGATGTTCCTTGGAGACTGAACAAGCCCCATCAGCTTTACCAGTCCTAGAAGATTCAATCGAATATCAATATATTAACGGACAAAGAACTTGAAAAGTGCAAAACTACAAAATAATACAAGTAACAAAACCAAACACACAGAAGTGGCAAAGCATCTCATCTACAAACTTAGAGAACTGAAATGTGCCATGCATACAATAAATAACATTATACTCAAGTAAGTCCACTGAAGATGGGAGTTCTGTTGCTAGAACTGTAGAACACAATCCAATTTTTTTTGATTTACTTATTAGTTTGGTCAAATATGAACATCAGAGTCTTACAGAATAGAAAAGAAAAGTATCCAAACCTTCTGTTTCTAAGAGCCAAACCCTGTTTAATAAGGTATTCAGAAGTATCAGTCATTTTTCCTGTTTCATCTTTGCAAAGAATTTTCACAGGCAATGCACAACTCGTATCATTTTCCTGGAAAAAAGGGGAGAGCTGGACAACAAATTAGAAATATGCATTTCCTCTAAACAACAGGCATATTTTTCATTTTATTGGTACTGACTGTCAATCAGACATCCTTGAACAACTGATGCCCACATGAGAAGACACAAATTTATTTAATCCATATGACAGTTCCAATCGTTTTACCAACTGTTCTACACATGACATTAAAAAAGAGTTGTAGAATAAAAAACTGCTTTTTCTCTTGGCTGTTTTAATAGAATCAAGTGCCAAACACTTGTTTTCCAGCAGGAGATTTAAACCCATGCATAAATAACTTCACTTATCACTGCTTTTTTTTCCACACACACTGTAAAATACCACTGGCAGCTGCCAACACACACTGAACAAATCAAAAACTTCTAATAATCCTGGTTTGTTTTTTTTCTTTTAAACCATGGAAGAGAACAATTACTAATGATATTCATACAGCACTGGATTAATTCTTTCAGTCTGAGGCTTGAAAACTAATATAGCAGCTGCTGAAATCATTGCCACCAAGAACCTGAGCAGCTTGCTTATCTGTCCATAAAGGCTGTCAACACCTGATGACCCCAAAGATACACCTATTATTCTTCAGTAGCCAAATATATCAAAGATGAAGCTCTCTCCACTCTGGGCAGCCTACTGCTCTAATGCTCCAGTGAATAACAACAGTAGAGCAGAAAGAAGAAAAAGCACCTTCTTCCCCAGAGCGAACAGCTACACAATCAAGTTCTATTCATGACTTTTTGAAAGGTACAATATGCAGAAAAAATATCCCAAATTAGGAGACAGCCTGAGGGAAATGTTACAAGTACCACTGGTTTTGATTACAAACCTGTATGACTATTTTCACTTGTGCTCCAGTTAGGTAATAGGATAAGTGTTCACACACTGTTGCTGTCCACTGTGTGCTTCCCCCTGTGGGTCTAACACAGAAGAAATGATAATCTCTAGGTACAAAAGAAGTTGGCATCTCCTGAGCATAACCACCAGCTCTTCCCCTCTACTAAAAACTTGGCTTTTTTTTCAATTGCCTAAAGTGTTAGAGAAAAAAAAAGAATCTCTACTACAGTCAAGAGCGACATGAAATCATTATTAATTTCTGGAGTTCTGCAACTGGAAAAATTTAAAAATACATGCCCAGAACTTCAAAATGAGGAGGATCTAGAAGTTATGACACTTGCCATAACAGTCTAGAAAAAGAGACCTTCTGTACAGTTTCATGAGATCAAATTCATTCAAATTCTGAGCCAAGGAAAAAGAATATTCAATGAAATCTGTTCATTATTTTGTAACTCAACCTATAAATATTTTTACAGCAGAGTTTCTGCTTTACTATTATAGAGTATAACTCTTAGAAAAAACCCCAAACCTTTACTAAATCAATCATAGCCACCATCCCATTTCTTTATTCAAAAAGCAAGCCACATCCAAATCTTAGATAATCAGTGCTAACAAAGGTGTGTCATTATGAGTTTCTAATGCTGCCACTCAGTATGAGGGAAAGGTTACCTTATTTCTGTCAGTGAACATTCTACTGCTAATGCTCTAATGGTCTTCATGTTTTCCTCAAGTTTTCTTAGGCAGCTGATCTCCACTGTTTTTTCAGCTCCAGAATCATAAAGTAGTACCTGTGACAGGCAAGAAACAACAGAACAGAAAAAACCCCCCTCCTTCACTGTTATCTGTAAGAACTGATAATTCAAAGCATCCCTGAGGACGTTAAAAATATTTCAAACATTACTGGGATTTAACAAATGCCTTTTGCACTGAAATACTTCACTACAACTCAAGCAACTGCCACAGCATAGCAAAGGGACAAACCATACAAATGTGCTCAATGGGGGTTAAACAACTTTCCTGACTTCTTGGTAAACCAGGAAACACTGAAATAGCTCTCCTCCACTCCTTGTTTTTATTCTGATGGGTTTAAATGGCTGTTTGAAGGCTCTTAGGCTCAGAAAGCAGATGATGCCAATCTGAGGCACACAAAGTCCCATTTCTGCTTCCTACTAAGAAGACCCCTGGGCACAACCTGATGGTGGTAGAAAAAAAATCAACAGCAATCCAGTCCTGGATTATCTGTTTGATCAAAAAGCCACTCCTACTTTGGAGACACATAGTATCTAGTCACAAAATGTTTCTTCTGGTGCTCATTATTTTCAAAGTGGCTTGAAACAAAATGCATGGTTCAAGCAGTGCTGTGTGAGATTCCTGTGGAAAATGTTACAGCTACATGGCACAGTGCATCTCCATCAGTTTAGGGTTCATCCAACTGCATGGCTACATGTGTTCCTGTGCTGTTGCACTTGCTTCAACTGGCTCCATCTTTTAACAAGGATCATT
Source organism: Argya squamiceps (assembly GCA_037834095.1). Lineage (NCBI taxonomy): Eukaryota > Metazoa > Chordata > Aves > Passeriformes > Leiothrichidae > Argya > Argya squamiceps. The sequence continues at coordinate 43,285,897 of JBBMKD010000001.1, read as the reverse complement.
AAGTTTGAACAACTGTGACCCTCAGTTTCAAACACCTACTAGAATCTAAAAGGAATTGTTAGACTACAGCTTGGGAATCCCTACTGTGTTTCAAAGGGCAGTGTAAATAAAGAGTCTGCCCCTCATCAGCCTTCCTCAATTACTACATTCCCTGCTAAAGGCACCTGAGCTTTGACAAGACAGTCAACTGATCTGCAGCAATGTATAGCATGACTTAAACTCTCAAAAGCAAAAGACTCTGAGAAAACATTAACATGGAAGAAAGAAACAAAGATTTAACCTTATTTTATTCAGTGAACGCCTTCAAATTTAGAAATAAAGGTATGAAGTCTGTTATGATAAGAGCTTTACCTCTGCAGTCGTTTCAGAGACAATCCTGCTGATCTGACCTCTTTGCCACTGTCCCACATCATGTATGTAAACAGCACAGTGCATTTCACTCTCCCACTTCACAGACTGAGGCTGGGATTCTTTGTAGAAGGAAGCCATCTCCTCCTGTAAACTAACATTCAAAAAACCTCTTGTCTAGTGACAAAATCTAATGCAGCAAATAAAGGGCTTATTCAGACCTTGTTTCAATAGCATACAATGAAGATTTACAGTTTTATCAGATTCACAGTATTAGTTTTTCTTCACGACATGGTGTCATGAAGTTACAAAACACAAGCATCCTGATTAAAAGTCTGCAAACCTATCATGTTAACTTAGACACTGGAATTAATGTGAGCAACACCCTCAGTACTTTACTTGGCACTCTTTGAAAACTACAGTTTTCTCTTGCAAGCTTGAGAGTGTGGTACTCAATGTCATGACTACATAAATGGAACTCTAGGTAGTTACAGCCAAGAAGATGAAATGATAAATAAGCAACTTGCACTAAACCATGACACACTCTTTTAACTATATTCATAGAGTATGCATGACTACCTGAATGTTACCTGAATATCTACCAAAGGCAGGCTGATATGCACTACATCTAGAAATTATCTTCAAACTTCCTAACAGGGTACTGCAAACATTTTGGAAAACCCCCTGCTACTACTACTAATAGTAAGTTCTAAGGCTTAGGATACAGGTTTTTTTAACCAGATTTCTAATGAGGGCACGGGAAGGAGAGAAGAAAGAGCAGGAAGATTTAATCTTTTTGGACAGTGTTGCATTCAACAGGCCCCAGTAAAACTGATATGAAGTAAGAGTGAGATCATATACTTAACTCGGAATCAGCACTATTTAATAAGCCACAATACAGTGCCAACATCTCTTCTGCTCCTGTATTTTCAACAAAGGCAATTAAGTCAGCAGCCTTCAAAAAGTACAGAGTGTCAAATGCAACTCTCAGAGTTTGTTCTAACTATACTTCATCACTTTGGAATAAGAACACCTTAGCTGAAGGAAAATTCTTTGAATTTTAGTACCTTTTCAGTATACTTTCTGATGACAGCAATCGTACAAAAATTTTACTAGGAGACACAACATGACTAATTCTCCCGTGTAACTCCTTGTTACAAAGTGATCTGTAATCTCCTTCACCCACAGGTTCCATGTCTACAGGAATGAAAGCTTCTGAGGTTTTAGAAATTTCTTCTAGAGGATCATCCCATATTTCATTGGGCCTTACTTCAGTTTTTTCAGTGTACCTGTAAAGAGCACATAATAATTAGAATGGAAAGTTTAAACAGATTTTAAACAAAGTGAAAAAGGCTCAATAACAAAATGACAGGAATTATTCAGCACGAGAAAATGAGTTGTAGCTTAGACAGAAATATTTGTAAGTGCTACTTCTGAAACACTAATGATAGTAACATGTTCATTCTCCTTCAGAAGGTATCCTTGCACATTCAGGGAACAGAAGAGATAATAGCAGAGGGAACACCGAGATCATACAAACAGAAGATCTGCAGTGCGTCTCTTGCCCCACAAAATAAGGGACAAAAGTCTGTGGAGGGCCCATTCTAAAGCACAGGAAGAAAAGAAGATAAGAGCAGCATGGATAAGCTGCTGTGTCTTGATCCCAGCTCCCTGCACCACTCACTGCCTTCCTGACTGGACTGAGTGTAACTCAAGTGCAGGAGAGGAAAGAGAGGTGCTTGGAATAAACTTGATGCTAGGAAAGGGGGCGGGTAAGTGCTATAAATGTTTGTCTTCTGTGTACCAATGCCTGAATTAGTAATTAAACATTTATGCTCATTAGTAATAACCAAGTAAAATCAAGTCTGCTTTTCCTGCAACAGTACTTGGTAAGTGATTTCTCTGTCTTTATTTTAACCCATGAGTTTTCTTTCTCAAGTTTCTTTTATTTTCTCCCCAGTCCAACTACAGAAGGGGAGTGAGCAGTGGGTCATAAAATCCACCTAATTCAAGGGATCAGGTGTTACACAGCAACTTGTGCTAAAGGAATATACCCCCTTGACTGAAGGCTGGAAGCAAGCATCTAAGTACAGATGGGACACAACAAAATATCTCTGTGACAGGAAAAAAACAACTCAGCTGTTCAGTTCGCGTAATTTGCAAAATGTTACTAAAAATTGTGACTGTGACAGTATTAGAGTGTCACTAAGATTTAGTTACATTTGTGAGCTAAGAGAAAATCCACTTACATGCTTCCTCCTGAAAAAAATCAAATTCAGGAAACTCCTTTTGGAATGAGAACTTCCCATTTAATGACATATTTCCATCAGAAAATTTCATCAAATTCAAAGATTATTAATGAAAGAGTAACTACAGATTTTCATGAATACAGCCCATGGATTATCTTGATAAAAAGCCAGCAAATTAAATGCAGCAGCGTTATATCCTCATCAGCCTTATCTCCTCCACTACACTTCTCAACTTTCCTCTTGCTGTCACAGCTGGTTACTCAAGTGTTTTCTAGTAACAGACCTCCCAAAGAGATTACTCACCTTAGGTGCAGGTTTAAGACACAAATTCTTTTTCTTACTACATGGGAATGGGAACCTTAACAGTAAACACTTTGGTACTTTGGGACACTACAAGTATGACACAAACATTTGACCTCCCATTTTTTTCACACCTACAACTTCAATACATTAGTCAAGATTTAGTTTGAGAATTCAACTATCAAACTGCAGTTACACTCTAAATTACACCATCTGATGAATGTGATTTGAAAATTAATTTATTGCAGATGTGGTAAATTCCAGCCACTGGAGATGATACACCAACACCAGCAGTTTCAATACACAAATTCTGTATTTCCAAACACTTTAAAAGTTATGCACAGTGTATTTACCCAGGTATGTAGGATGCTAAGTCTTCCTCAACTAGCTGGCAGTTAATACTACATTTTCTCCCATTATCAGCAGAGGCATTGAAGAGTTCAATAGATAAGATGTTATTATCTAAAATTTCTGTGAATGAATAATATCAACATAATTAGTGCCAATCAATGACAGTACGAAAACTATGGTTTTAGAGGAATGACAAATAATACTAAAAGACAGAATTCTCCAAAATTACATTTGATGTACAAAATAATTGATTCTGAACATCAACAATATGCAGATGTTTAAGCTTTGCACATATCTATGAAATGAACTTAAAATACACCAATAATCACAAAATGCTTTGGTGCAAAAACTCCAACTGCTACACATAATTCCATTTATTAAATGCATTCCAAATCATCATTCCACAAGGGCTGAAAAGTAAGTAGCTACACATGAACACTGTATGGTATTGAGAAAAATCCTACTAAGGCATATATGCGTTATCTGAAAATATTTTTCTTTTTTGGCAATGTTTAGAGCAGCAGCAATCACACTGCCAGCTACCAATAAAGCCAGGAAACATCAAGGACAGCTAGTACTTTTGGAAACAAGCCCATGTGAATAACCAGAATCCTTATATCATGTAACAATGGTGTGGTCTGTAAGACAAGACATGAACAGAGCTTTTGTTGCAAGTGTTACCTGTTATGTCTCCTCCAATCAGAGGACAGAATTTAGATATCCTCACTCCAGACTATCTCTAGCAGGTATGAACATAAGCATTTCCAATAAATACTATTTTAAATATCAAAGTGATTGTCCCTACATTTGAGTCAACTTAATAATATGTAAACAGAAATTAATACACTCCTGATAACTTACCAATAACTGAACACAACATAAGCTTATCTTCAGTCATTTCTTCAAATCTTTCCTTAGCTTCTCTGTTCCACTCATTTGCCCCTTTGAACGGCTCAATGCAAGCCAGCCTACACCTGATTGCCTGAAGAATAACTCAAGATTATGTAACTAACATCACATACAGAGCAAGATCATCTCATTGCAACTGAATCACAGGCTTGGCTTTGCACTCATACAACACAGCACATTCTTGGCTTCTGGTTCCACATTGCCACAATCTGGTTCAGTTCAAAATGATCCCTCCCTTCCCATTAGCTGAGCGTGAACCTCACATTCAGAGACCTTGTTGAAATACAAAGAGTTTAAATCTCTTTGCCTCCCTTTATGGTAAGGCATAGAACTGGTGCAGAGATCACTAAAGATTATTGCACTTCTATAAAAAAAGCCTTCAATTAGTTAAAAACCACCCCATCAACAGATGAAGTTTGGAAGTTCAGCATAATTGTGACTGGTAACCAAAACGATCAAATGAATAGCAAAGAAAAAATTAATTTCCATTTATGTGAATTTTTTTATTTGACAGAAATACTTTGCCATTTTCTTTCCCAGTCAAGTTTTCCTCCTTGTCAAAAGGGGGACACTCCAATCATTCCTCAAGTTAGAAAAACACCAATTTTAAAGTGTATAAATCAAACAAAAATATATTTTAGAAAACCACCTTACTACAAGATTATGATTTAAAAGGAAAGGAATGCAAAAATTTGTTTGGCTTATTATGGAAATAAATTTAAGTGAATTAAAGATACATGTATATACATATTGTATATATACACCTCTTCTGCAGTATGTATACTGCAGGGCAACACTAGATTTAATTTATATCTGAAAGATAAAAAAAGATTACGAGTTTTCAGTATGCACCCAAAATATGAAGTGAGACAATTCATAATGATAGGCAAAAAGGAAGTCCCTTAACATCTTATTTATTTTATGTATTTCAGAAGGTGAACATCTCTCTCTTTCCCCTCTTATTCACTGAGATGCTGTTAATTTGAGTGTTTAATCCAGGCATTTACCTTTTCAGGAAAGCTCAGAAACTCCTGTTTCACTCTGCGTATGTCTTTGTTAGCTAAGTTAGCAATGTTGCCATAGTCAACGTACTTTACCAGAACTTCCTGACAACTTGGCAGCCCTTCAAGGAAAACAAGACAAGTTATTTTAACAAAAAATTAGTTATACAGGTTAAAGCAATAGAATTTCAGAGCAGACCCCACATTCATGCCATATGAACACCCAGTATAATTTTTTTTTGCATTTTTATAGCCCTATCAAAATGAGTATTCTTTAGGAACCAGCTTTTTCAGGTCCCTGAAATGACAGCTCTGGCAGTTTGGCCCCCCTTTGTGAGACACGGGCACACTGTACAAATGGCAAATCAACAAATAAGCACAGACATGCTACACTGCCCACACACAGGCAACACAGACTCAGCACAAGCACAACCCCCCACTCCCTTTGGAATTACTACAGGGAATTATACACCAACACCAGATACACTCACAGGTTGGCTGGAATAGCCAAAGCTGCAGTTCAAACTGTAACAGTAAGAGAAATACTACTTTAAATAATTGCATAATAGAATTTCAATAATCTGCAGAAAACTCAACATGTTGCATCTCTGTTTGAAAAAGAACAGCTATATAAACCAGTCTATTAACAGCAAAAGTATGAATTAGTACTACTGACTTTATGAAGCTACCTGGTAGCACCGTAATTCCTAGTGAAAATACTGGCTGGATGTTACTGCTCATATCCAGTGTGTGACTCTGACCTACCAGCTCATCTGATTTTGCAACCTAGCATTAGAGCTGAAGAATCAATACTTCACCTATAATCTGTGCTCTGTACCAATTCCCATCCTCCTGTTTTGCAATGCAGGCTTGGCCTTCAACTGGGCAGAAAATTTCCATGTTTTTACCATTCTCTTGTTTATATATCTCCTGGATTTTCTCTAGAAGAGCTAAAGATTCCACACTCTCTCTCTGAAATAAAAACAACAAGCCACACATACATGGCAGATTTTTTTAAATGTTTTTTTCTCTTTAAAGGGATGACTTTTTTTTTTCTAGTACTGTACTTCCCAGTCTTCCCTCCAAAATTGAAGTGGTCATGGAATACATGAAGTGAATTAAAAAGCCTAACAGTTATTGAACAGTGCCCTGTTCAATCACCATTCTAACCAGTAAATTCTGCACATCCACAAAGGAATTCATCATTTTACATAACTGACAAAAACTTTCTGGGATTTTAATAATTCCTGGAATTTAACTAGGAATTTAATCAAGGACTGTTGGAATTAATCTCACCTATTAATTCTAGGAATGCTACCACTGGTAACAAGTAACAGAACTTAACAGAAGTTGTAGCTTATTTAATGTAGACTACAAATAGCTCAACATTAAAATTTATTCATAGTTTCATCCCAACAGACTTTATTTCTAAACTTACCAAGCAGAGATAGAAATCACTCGGACTATTAATGTGACAAACCACAACAAAGACCTCTTCTCCCTCCTGAGGAATATTTGGTGGACTGTAGTGAGAGATGGTGTCATTTTCCAACTGACTGGGAAGCTGCAATTTAAACCTAAGGTAAACAAAGTGAAATTTTGAATAAAGTCAGTCAAAATTAACTGCAAATGAACCCTTTTATGTTCAAATGTCGAATTTCCCATTAAAGAACCACAAAATGATCTTTTAAAAATTACTTGATTCATACATATATGTATAGCTTAAACTTTCCTACTAGCAGGTGGTGCAGCCAATTATCTGCAATGCTTTTCCCACTGCCTACCAGCTAAATCAAACAGATGCCAGGATCATTTCTGTCTGTGATAGATACTAAGGGCTTCTCATTTAGACACCCTGTTATTTAAAATTTGTACAGAAATATATATCTGGCATTTTCTAAAATAAAGTTCCTTTATCTTAGGAATAATTTTAGGCTTCCTAAATGAAGCCTGAGTATTGCAAATGAGTACAGCACGGGGGTTATTGGTGAAGGTGAAAGAAGGAAATCAACAGACACTGCTGAAGGTAATACATCACACATGAATATATGGGACACTGCAAAAACAACCAGTCCAGTAAACTTCACTTGGTAAGCATCATTCTGTTCTCAGTTACAGCATACAGGAGCATGAACCAAAGGAGGACACATACCTTGCCAAATCCAAGAAAACCAATGCATCCTTGAGAGACAGTGGTATGTTACTGCTTATTTCATTAAATGGAGGTTTTCTCAAATCCACAATGAGAACACCATCCTCTTCTCTAAACACCATCATTGAAACAACTTTATTATTTACCATTTCTAAAAATTTTGTCTTTGCCTCCTCTCCCCAGCCTTCCTCCTGTATTAGAAAGAAAAAGTTACTGAGGATGTCAGAGAACATTAAAACAAAAAATATAAAGTGTAATTAAAAGTAAGAGAGAATAAATGCAAGGAAGAAAGGACAGATGTATCTGAACAGATTAAATACTGAACATGGCCAGACTTGTCTAGTCCATAGCCAGGACAACCCTGAATAGAGTTCATTCATTATGGATTACTATGTGTATTAAACAGTATAAAACTGGGTCAGATCAAAGGATTGCAGTTTCCACCATGTTTCCTCTGAAGATCCCTCCAGACTGTTTTGATACATAAACCAGAATCATCTCATCTGTTTCATTTCATGACTCTCCCATGAACTGAGAGCAGAAATGTAAGTTTGTCTTGTGTCTTTACACAAATGCACAATGTGATTTAATCAATTTACACACTGCTGCTCCCCACAGCATCCTGTGTAACATTTTACCTACCTTGAAAAAGCCTGTCTGAATTTATTTCTCTGGGATCAAGTTAATGCATTTCTTATTTGATACTGTAAATCTGTGCCTTTTAGGCACAGAAAAAAAAGAATGCACATAAAAGGAAGGTGTTTTATCCATACTTGTGAAAATTGTTCTGGAACTTTCCTATTTAAAGTTATTTCACTCAACATCAGACTGGTAAGAACTCCTCAAAACTGACCAACAGTTAATACTGTCAGAAATGCACAGCTGTATTGGACTTAATTCATTTCCCTGTGAATGTGGCAAGAAGAAAGCAAGCCTAACAAAAACTGAACGCTGAAGAAAATAATACTGCAATATATATGATTTTTTTGTAATGGAGTAAAGGTTGACAGTACTTTATTTGTGGTTATACTGAAAGAGAAGAAATAACGCTTTAAAATTGTGGCAAAAAATTTTAAGTAACCAGTACCATCTCTGAAGAGAGTCTCCTAAATTTTAAGAAGCCATTTATTCTTTGTTTTGATGACTTTTGAAAGTTACTGCTTGCAGAGTTATCAGACAGACACAAAATAAGAGGATCAATTTTACAGTTAAGTTTTTAACTTCACAACAGAACATGTCTGAAGCATGAGCAGTGAGATTTAAACCTGAAATATCCATTTGTAGTCTTACATGCAGACTGCTATAAGCTAGTTTCTTTTCCAATGAATGCAACACAACATTTTTTTACAAGAGAATTTTAAAAAAGATACCCCCTGTACTCTTGAGTTTCCTTCTGTTTATACTGGAATATGATAATTTTAAATTCCATATTTAAATTCTTTAACAGAAATCTTATAAAGAAGCTCCTAAAATACTTTGAGCAGTTTGTACTTACTTCATTTTTGGGAACAACATCCTTCAGTGAACACCGTACTGCTAAAGGAGGAATGGCTGCAAGCTCTGCCTCAACGTGCTGGTCAGGCTTCCTCACAAACAGACAAATGTCATGGGTCTCAACAGTTTGCAGAACAGCAGGATCAGGCTTTTCAGTGGGATCATATCTAATGTCAATGGGAATAAATGCAGCATTAGCTTGAAAGCAAAACAACCCAAACCCAACGCCTAAAACCCCTCAAACTAAACCCCAGACTTTTATTTTATCACTGCAGTAATTGGCATAATGCCATAAATGTCAATAAAACACAATCCTAAAGTCTCAGTGAAATGCATTTTTAAAAGTATTTAGTGCTTCCATGCTCTATTTTACAACTCAAGTCTCAGTTAAATATTTAATGTACACAGGCTTGTGCCCTTGAATACACTGCCACTTTTTCTGAGGGGAATATGCCTGAAGAGAATACCAGAGCCATTTGGGTATCTGGTTATCCCCCTGTGGGAAGGTGAGGAAGGACTTGTTTCTCAGAAGGGATCTTGGATAACAACAATCAAAGACAACAACAGCAGACAAAACCCCCTCTCTCCATAAACATACCCTGAGAAAACCAGAACCACAGAGCTTCCAAAATCAATCAGGAACACTTTCAGCAATGCAACATCACACACTTTGTATCTTATTGGACCACAAGGCTTCTTCCTCTGATTTTTACTTTCTACAGGAATTAGTTCAGTAATAGTTCCACGGCACCACATTCCAGTGTCCTTACTCTTAATGAAAGTTCTAGCACCTATATGGAACCAAATACAAAAGGACTAAATTCAGTATTTCCAAGTATTTCAACCCTTATTACAGTTCTGCATAATGCTCCCTGTTCCCATCCTCCAGTAAAAGTGCTACTGCTACAATAAAGACACAAAGACAGTAAAAACCTTGTCTCCATAGCCACCAGAAGTTCCCCTCACATTCACTTACACAGTGTCTTTAAGGCTGGCAGGTGTTTGCCTTGTATCAAGGCAGTAATTTCTGGCAAACTTTCTATACCTTTGAGTAAAGTGGTAAAATCCCCACTGACAATTACATATTTTTCATCAGTTTTTTGAATACATTATGTGGAAGTGGGTAAGGTTATCAACATGTGGGTTAGTAAGTAATTTTAGTGATTTAAGAATGTATTATTGCCTTTCATTTTGATTTCTAGAATGGCTTCTATTCAGTCAGTGAACTTTACAAGGACTGCTTCACTACATAAAGGAGTGGGGGGAGGAGAGAAAAAAGAAAGAATATGATCCTAAGCAAGATATAATGCAAGGTAGTATTTTAACCTGTGTAGACCTTAAGAAATTAACCATTTACCTAGTTCCAAGATGTCTGAAGGCAAGAGATAGGAACTCTTACTACAGCAGAAGTTTTCCAATTTCTTCTGCAAAGCAAATGCTTCTTTCTTCTGTGAATATCTCCGAATATAGAAATGACATGGATTTATAACATGGCTTACCAACACCAATTCTGTCAAACCTGAGTAAGACATAACACAAGTTATCAAACACCCCCCAAGTGACTCCAACAGATATTATCAGGCATATGATTGAGTTTATGTTGCATTAATCATGGTAATATTACCTCAAACAGATTTTAATCTGACAAGTCTGTTTTCAAACTATTACCATGTTTGCTTCCTGATGAAATTTTTCTTTTGAACTATCTCCCTTATGCTACCCTCCAAAACAAAAGGCTGTCTCACAAAGTGGTAGCCTGAATTTAAGTGGGTAATTCAGACTTTTTACTCCCTCTAACAAAGACACAGAGAGCCCATTAGAGATTAAGATCCTACCTTTAAGAAAGGTATGCTAAGCACTTCCCTGTAGTTATTCAGTGTTAGTGCATGAAGACCAAGGAACTGGCCAAGAGATGACCCTATGTAAGGCAGGACTCGTGACTAAGCATCCAAATCCTTTGTACTGCAGATACCATTAGGATACAAAAGATAGGTTTCTCTTTCTGAAGCTACTCAGCAAAGGTTGTTACTGGGCCAGAGGGTTTTAGAAGCCCCACAAACCAATTCTTACAAGAGTATTTTGTACCACAAAGCTTCCTGCAAAGAGCAGACAACATTATCTACATAGAATGTCACCTGCATGACTGATCAGGGCACATCAACCAGACAGATTTCCAACATCCTGGAGCACTGTCATCTCAGCACTGCCATCTCTCAACTGCAACACATCACCAGTGAATGACAACACAGAACCTGGCATCTGAATCTGAGCAGGTATCCAGGACTGTGCCTCCAAGTTTAGGAAATGCTGCATCCAGAACAGATAAGATTTCTCTTGGGCATTTACAGTGTATAAGATGGCACTTGAACAAAAAGTCTGAATGACCTGAAAGATCTCCTCTACAGGGACACAGCCTCTTTTGGATCACCCTGTCACCATTTCCAAAGAGTGATGATGAGTCAGCTATCTTGTCTTACACACAGAATCATAGAATTATTAAGGCTGGAAAACACCTCTAAGACCCTGAACACCTCCTGCACACAGCCTGGCCAGCTCTGCTGGATTCCCTCCTGTGTGACAGCGACTTTCAGCACCGCAGGCTCCAATACTGGACACAGCACTCCAGATTCTGCCTTCTAATAGAGGGGAAGGATCCCTTCATCTTACTAGTACAATCCAGGGAAAACCTGACAAGCTGTGGAACCTAACTGCTCCTGCCAAATATCATAGGACAATGTCTTGGGAGAAGATTCAAGAAGCTGAGGTAATGACAGAAAAGAATTCTCCAGGAGCCAATGACAGAAACTCTGAGGTGACTGCAATAACCACAAGTCAAAGTAAATCATCATAGCAGACAGTGCTTGTGACCCTCTTTGAGAGAGCTTGTAATAAAGTTTTCAACAAGCTAAACCAGAGAACAAAAAGAAAAACAAAACCCCAAAAGCATTGAAACAGACACCATTAAAGAACTTGCATGGACCAAACACACATAATCCAAGACTCAAAAATAAGATCACACTCAACAATGGAACACTGAAAGCATGAAGTATTAAGACACTTGCCTTCCAAGTCATCTTCAAGTATTTCTTCTATTATGACATCAGGCATTTCTTCCTGGTCATCAAGGATAAGAGTATCTTGTCTATTATCTTCACTGTATTTGGGAAAAAATTTATTTGGAAACAAATTAACATAATTCTGCCTAATTTAGCCTAATTTCTGTATCCAGAAAAGCATGAGTCAAAGCAAAGGTTTTATTAAGAATGCACCACTATGTTAAAAAAAGGCCTCATAAGAGCTGCTAGAAATAAACTGAATTCAATTTTTTAATACCAAGACAACAAAAAACCAGTAACATAACTCCTGAATCCTAGAAAGAATTGTCACAGACACAGTACGTATGCTCAGGCACAACCTTCTGCAAGAGCCACCCCCACCTGCATGATCAGAGACCACATGTACAAATGAAAACTACTTGGAAAAAATATTCATATTGTGGTAAGATAGCTGATGTTGAAAACAAAAGGCATATCAGATGCTTTTGTACTAACAGATACTACTCACTCTCATATGTAGGATTCCCAAATATTACAGTATGCAATAAGCCTGTTTTAGCACATTCAGGGTTAACTCCAACAGCCCTAACAGCAACTCTGTTCCATTTTTTCAATTATTAGTCAAAGACCACAAAAACCCAACCAAACAACAACAAAAAACAACAAACAAAAAAAACCCCTAGTAAAATAAAAACAATTGTAATTTTAAAACAAAGGGGTTTTTTTGGTTAATCTTAAAGAAATTTCTTTTGGCATTTGATACAATCAGTATTTAGACTGTGAACTGGAAATACTACCAATTTCAGTACTTGCTGTTCATTGTAGAGATTAATTGATACTTACATGCATTTTCATGTACTGAAATGATAACCATCTCCATTATGTGTACAAACATAGTAGGCACACAGGGACATGGTTTAGTGGTTGCCTTGGCAGTGTTAGATTTACAGTTGAACTCAATGACCTTTTCCAGCCTAACCAGGTCCATGATTGAAACATTAAATGCCAACCAAAGTTGAAAAGTACACAGCATAAATAAAACCTGGATAATTTAAGTGATTCAGCAAAACACACTAGAGCAAAACACAAGTAAAACCAAAATGTTAGAACTGAAACACAAACTGGTCTGACTGGAATACTGATTGCAATACCAGCATATAAAGAGCTGCTTTGCTTCAATATACTCTTAGAATTCCATGAGCACCTACAGTTTTTTTAATTTTATCTCCAATACATACTTAACCATTAGAACAGGTAAATTACTGTACATATTCACGTTCATTAAAAAATACTTACTTCCCTGTCATTCCCCATTTAATCTCGCTCAAATTTTCTAATGAAGATGTAATCTCGGAGGTGTTCAGGAACAATCTCAAGAGAAGAGAAGAAATATTACAGAAGGTGACAAGAATACCTAAATCACTTTGGCAGTTTGAGATCTATAGCGTTTTTCAGCACAATATTCATGGAGAGGCAAAGTAAGAGATTAATTACCTACTCCAGTTTATTTCTTCCTACTGATCTGACCGCTCATTTATCTTCATGTTCATACTTAAAAATTCTTTTCTTACATTTTCTCCCTCATGCACAGAGTACTGCAACATTCACTCAGTTTTCACATCTATATTAAGTTTAGTTCAATATATTATTCTGCACAGAGACAAAGAATTTTCTTTTCTTAACTCAAGTCCACAATATATGCTTTTGTTTATTACCACACTATCAACTATTTTCTTTACCAATGAACACCAGCAAAATCTTTTAAGCACTTTTCCATTTAGGCTAATGGAACTGTGAATATAACTGAAATAAATGCCTTAGCTTTTCTATCCAGTTTTAATTAATTAAAACTGAAATGTAGTATTGAACAGCTGTCTGTGCTTCTCTCTCACTGCCCCTTCAGGAATATATCCACTCTTTCTTCTAAAATGTTTTATGTCTACAACATGTTCCTCAACTTCTGTGCAACTCCAACTTGTGGCTTTTTTCACCTTTGGTCTAATTTTGGAGTGGCACAAGGTATGTAACACCTTTATATTTATCCTTCATTGGGTCTCCTTTGTCCCCTGCTCAGCTGAAGTTCTTCGAAAGTTTTCAAATGCAAAAAAAAATTGGGTTTTGTTATGTTTCAGCCTTAAGTTGGGAGAGTTTGCCAGTGTGCATTTAAACAGGCTTCTCTGATGTTGTTTTCATGACTGACAGTGTCTTCAAAATAGTGACTTGGTAGGTAGGGCCCAAGTTTTTTAAAATAGAATTTTATAGAATGCTTTAACCATATTCTAACTCAAGAACTCAACTAACAGAACAGGAGGGGCCCTAATTTTTGTCTAGCATTGGCACAAGCTACCCAAGGATTGGCTGAGTCACCATCCCTGGAGGCAGGTGGCTAAGAGGGTTGGGGCTGCTCTGCCTGGAAAAGGCAAGGCACCAGGGAAACCTTACAGCACCTTCCAGAAAGACAGGCACAAATTTTCTGGTAGAGCCTCCCGAGACAGTTTAAAACCATTACCCTTGACCTAAGGGAATGTCGATTCAGACTAGATAAAAGGAACTTTTTACAGTAAGAGTGATGAAATAGCAGAATAAGTGGCCTGGAGAGCTGGTAAATGCCCCATCGCTGGAAGGTTTAAGGTCAGATTGGGGCTCTGAGCAACCTGATGTAGCTGAGGAGGCCTTTGCTCACTGGAGGACACTTGGAGCACACAACCTTTAAAGATCCCTCTCAAACCAAAACATTCTATGATTTTGTGATTTAAAAGACATGCAGACACTACACTTAAATACACAGTAAAGGTGGAGTTGGTAGGGTTAAGTGAATGGTGGACTTAGTGATCCTAATGGTCTTTTCCAACCTGAACGATTCTGTGATCCTACAAAAACTGTCTGCGTTTAGCACGCAAAAAATCAACTTGCTAATCTTCACTTCTCTGTGCCAGTCAGACTCACATCCCCCACTCTATTCCCAGTGTGGTTCCACATCCTGAAATGCAGCAGGATCCCCAAGATGTTCCCAAGTATCTGGCAAGATAGTATCAGAACTATCTTTGTTCTGACCCTCCATCATTTTTGAGCATGGCTGCTATACACCAGGAACTGCAGTGCTCCTGACCAGCCTTAGGGCCAAGTTGGATGGGGTCTGGTGTAGCTCAGCTGCAACCTGCTGTCTTACTCGTTTCTGCTACAGAAACCATCAGTCACTTCCAGTGAGGACAGCAGGGCAACTGGGATTTTCCATAACTTTCCTTAGACATCAGTAAAGCAAAAAGCACTTAAGAGTTTCCTGAAGATCAGAAACTGATTCACCAAAAAAATAATTAGGCCATTATTCTCCCAATTTATTTCTACTTGTAAGGGAAGGAGAAGTTCAAAAGTGGCAGAAGTCTGTCAAGGATTTTTAAAATGCATGTGGGTTTGTCTACATTTCAGCAACTTGTATGTGCTTTCTCCCCCATGCCTCACAGGAAAGCTATTGCCTATTTTTAGTGAAGACTTTATACTTACGCCTTGAAGTAACAGATTTTCAGTCCACTGCAAGTGAAGTAGCTTAATTTCTGCTGTTTAACTGTTCCATGGACAGTTTTTCTAATTAAGATAAACCATGCCTCCTTTTAGCTTCCTGTATATCACCCACTCCAGCCATTTACCTTGAAAGTATTTTTTCCTTTAAATTCTTCACTCTTGAGAGCTCAGCCTCCACTGGCAACTTCAAGTCATAAATAATCTGAAATTAAGAAGTATAATCTTAGCTTCCATTAAACAGAAAGTAGATTATACACACACCTATTATCTACAGCATAACACTTTTAATTTTATGGTAAAAAAACCCCAAGAGTTCAGCCAACAGCTAATTCTCAAATACGTCTTCTTGCCTTACTAAGACTTAATGGTTGAGATTCTCTAATCTAAGCATATAAACAAAAGCAAAAGGCATATATTCCTTTTGTTTCAAAATCTAATGAGAAAGTGATGTCTAAGTATAAAGGCAGGCCTGTAAGAGGAGAGTGGTGGCTGCCAGTTCCCAAAAAAAATCACACTGGTGGAAGATGGAGGTAAATGACAGGAAAAAAAGGAAGGATTTAACTTCTTTTCTGTGTCAGAAGACCCAGTTTCTTCATATGGAAAGTGACAAATGGATGCAGGGGGCAGGATTCTGAAAAGCACATTTCTTCAAAGAATGACCAGACAAATTATTCATTCTTTTTCTCAACACAAGAACTACAAAGGCTCCAAATGAAATAATTGGGTGGCACATTTTGAAATAACAGAGGAAGCTATTTTACATAAACCTCATCTTAAATAGTAAAAGGTGGAACTCACTGACACTACCTATGCCTATGTACACACCCATGCACACTGCCACAAGGTTTACAATGACATTAAAGATGTTCCACAAGCTTATGACAGACTAAGGTAATGTTTATTCAGTGTAATGAGTCTGATGTATCCTACTGATAGTAAAATCTTTAACCTTAAACTTCCTCAGTTACTTGAATGCTTCCACCAAGCATCTCTCCTCTCTGTTGCCAGAGACAGGAGACTTCACATGATGCACCTTTGCTCTGACACAGCATGGCAGGTAGCACAGGTTTCTATGAACAGCAGACATGATGGGGAGAACGAATGAAGGTAAAGGCCTGAGACCAAAAGGATCAAGTGAGTGTGGCTATGAATTCTGGACTAGTTCAGTGAGAAGGCTGGAAAGCTCCAAAATGGAAAAGGTTTGAGAAACTGAATGGATTCTAACACCACTTTTTCACTGATCAGCACTGTGTCAGTTTTCCTATCCTCCCCCTCTGTTTCCTGTTTTAGAAGCCAAACTCTTCAAGGCAAGAACCACCTTTTTTTGCTACACATCAGTCACCAGACTGTAACTCACGACCAAGACCAAATACAAATTCTGTGTTGTGAGGGTAAGAATATGTCTCCCAAAAATGTCAGTATTGAAATCAACAAACTGGCATCACAAACTTTCAATCCAAATTTGAATACACTCCTTAAAAATAAATTATTTCACAGTGCAAGAATGTTACTACCTGAGTGAGATCACAACAGTTTCTTAGAGAATGTGGAAGTTTTAGTTCCTTTGCCATCCTAATGGCACCAATCAAGTGCTTCTTCTTCTCTTCGATGACTTCCTTGGCTTTTGCAATACTAGAACTGTAGTTGTTGATGTTCTCCTTTAATTCCGCAAACAATTTCCTCTTCCTGTGTTAAAAACGTTACTTTTCAGAATTCATTATGCACACTCAGCGGCACAGACTCAAATCTGAACAGTAACACACAGCTGCCAGCCACACAACACAAAGTGGATACATCTCTCACACAAGGATCATCTTCCCCAACAGTGCCAAGTAGAGGCATGGGAAATGCACTCTGTAATTGGAGGAGCCACAAAAGTTGAAAAGTTCACACTGAAAAAGTATTTTTAAATTAAATATTAGGTGCACTCTTCCATTTCAGCCTCCTGACATTTCCAAACACATCCAACTCAAGTTGGATCTTACAGCTCCTTCTACTAAGCTAACATTGAAGACCACCCCCCCCCCCCAGAGGCTCTACTGGAAACCTGAGCTTTAACACCTCTCTCCTCTCAATCTGAAGATATAAATATTGAGATTCTGCAAATCCAGAAATGAAGTGTCTTTGGGCTTCTATCAGCTTGAAAAAGAGCAGAAAGTCAATTAAATGACCCTGCTATTAAAATTTATCCTCCACAGTAATAATACCAGTATTAAAAACCCTCAAAAATTGATCTTTTTCAGAGACAGCATAAGCTAGTGTTTTCTAACTATGCAAACCAGCTCCCAGATGCCACAACGAAGGGGTAAAAATGAAAGACAGGTACTATGAAATACTGCTATGAGAAAATTCTAAACAAAATTTTAGTTTTTCATCTGAATCAGAAAGAGGTTTGTGATAAAAGTAACTCACCCATGCCATACTACAGAACTAGATTACTACCTTGACAGAAGAGTAATAAGTTCATCAAGTGTTCTATCCGCTGCTTCTGTAACTTCATCTTTTTTATGCTTTACTTTCAACTCCAAGTATTCCAGCACCTATTTTGTTCAGTATGCATAAACATCCATTATTTCATTATTATTTTATTATTCTCACAATACTACTTCTTTTAAAATTCAGAACAGAAGCAATGAACAGTAAGACAGTGAAGGATACCCTGGCAGATAGTGTGACATTAAACCACTTATAGCTCATTACAACCCTCTGTTTTCTCTAACTCGGAGTCAGCTGGCACTGTTTGAATCCTCCTCAACTGAAGCTGTTAGGACCAGGAGGCAAGAAACAGACAGATCTTGTTGTCCACTGTCTCACTTTCTTTACCTGACATTCACACACAGCACCATAGACAGATAACAGCATGCTGAGATTTCCACTGTTTTTTAAAACTCACTGTGAGCATAAAGGGAAAATTTAAAAAAAATAAATTCGTCCTCTGGCTAAACATCAGTTTTGTCACTACAGTTACATTTAATGAAGAGACTGTGGGAAAAAAACTCAACAGTGCAACACTCCTTTGGCAATTCTCAGTCTTTGTTGAAAAGCTGTTGTAAGACTACAGTCATACCCATGGGTTATTATATTATAGCTGCTGAAGTGGGAAGTTTTTACAAGATGCTATTAGTGTATGAGTCAGGAACTCAACACAGCTTTGCTGAACAGAAAGACTGGCCATTAGAAAGGGACTGGAGAACAGGCCTCACTGACACTTCACACCACACTTAACAGAACTAAGCTTTCGAAACATTAAGTACTTCTATATAATGCATCTTACAAGTAAAATGCGAACAGATGGCAAAGACAGAACTGAAAGCTTTTCTACAGTGAGTTTTAGAGGAGTTAAAGTTTAAATAAATTAATTATCATTGATTAAAGTCAAAAGTTACTCAATAAAACCTATTAACAGCATTATCAGGTATTTTATGATTCTGTTTTACACTGTGCATAAAAATGTATTACTTGATTTACATTTTTCTGCACATTCTGCAGCATTTTTTACTTCTGTTGCCCTCCTAACATCTTTTCCACCTTTAAATGCAGAAAGAGGCACATAGAAGTAAAAACTTAGAGTAGTTACTAGAGCAAAAACAAAAGCTGAATTTTGCTCTGATCCAAGTGAAGAAACTTAGTACTTAAAGACTGGCTTGCATATGGTTCTGCTAAATGTATGTATTGACCTCTTAACTTTAAGTTATGCACAGGGTCGTGTACTCCTTTGCAGACTACTTCTCAGGCTGCAGCCTGGACTTTAAGGCTGTGTATTCACAGGAATAACATGAACAGTTGAAAGAAAAAACAGATATCAAAACAAAGGCAGGAAAGCACATTTAAATAGTGTGTTAATGTGTGACTACTCACAACAAGAACCTTCAGTCTAGGAGAGGCTTTATTATTTCATTATTATTTAACTGATTCTCACCCACCTTGCTGGCATCATGGAAGTGGCCAAGATTACTAACAGCTATGCCCAAAGCTTCATCAATATCTTGCCCAGCGTTGTTCTCCTGAGGAAAGGTTTGCCAATGAACATAAAAGTTGCTTGCACAACTAAAAAACAAGATGGCCTATAACCATTTGCAATTTTGACAGAGGCATTTGATGTGGGTGACTGATGAGCTATGCAAAGACTGAGCAGTTCCATAATGGCCATCAGGCACACAATACTTGGCTCATCTGAATTTCACTGAGAACATTTACACTCTAGGATTTCTGAAACAGATTCTAGATTTGTTTTTTTAAACAGTTTAATTGCATATGCACATACAAAAACCAAATTAAAACACACATTTAAAAAAGCAAAATAAAGTTAGTAATACAGAGAAAAGAAAACATGGAAGACTGAAGAACAGGAATACTGCAGCCTGGAACAAAAGTAAAATATGAATACCACTTGGGGACCGCCTCCCCCCCCCAAATGTAGCTAGCTCCCAGTATTTTGCTGATACAAGAAAACCATTTTCAAACTTTAACAGGCACTGTAACAAAACTACCTAAGAAATCGCATCAGACATCTGCAAGTTATGATTTTTTTCAAGGTCAGTGCACAGGACAATCTCCACAGAAGAGAACACAACTGGCACTGCATGTATAGTTCCTTTCCAGTCACTTTACAATATCCACAACTTAAGTTCTCCTGGTCTAAAACTTCACAAACCTCAGTCAGAAAGATGAGGTTAGGAAATTTAATGTTTCAAGAGAGATCTGTTTGTCCAACAACCTTGTTGCCCAGAATTATTGTTTTAAGGAGGTGAGCATGAGCCTTGCAGATGCACCAAATTTAAAAACAAGTAAATAAGTCCCCAACTCAAATGTTGTGAAGCTTGGGGTATTTTTTAAGAAAATTAAATTCAAAATACATCATTTCACAGCAGCTGGATAGAACTAACAATCTTCAGATATGATCTCATTGGGAGGTCTGAGCTGCAGTCATTTTGTCAAGTTATTTTATGAACACTGTAGCTGCACATCCATTCTGTAATAAGACAGAGCTACATAACTGTTAAGGCTGTAGGGTTTTTTGTTTACAAAATGCACCATTAACTATGCATATACAAAACCAAGGGAGGATATAAAGAAATTCCATGTTAACACACCATGTCAAACGATGGAGCGAGAGCTGATCCATCATCACTCACCCCACCATAGGAAGAAAATGGGCGCTGAACATTTTTCTCTTTGGTGTTGTCACTGAAGGGCCTGCAAACAAAAAACTTTTAGAGAAAATCTATACATTTTAAATAAAGTATCAAACTTCCTACAAATACTTTACAGGGATACTTCAAAATCTATCATTAAATACCTATATACACATATATTTGTGTAACAGGTGAATTCACACATACAGCAGATACCTCATTTTCAAAAAAAAAAAAAAACCAAAACAAAACCAACCAAACAAAAAACTCCACTCCTTTTTACCATTATCCCCTTAAAAGCAGCTATTTTTCATTTGACAATTTTGCCAAGGCTGAACAAAATCTTAGTAGCTGGTAGTGATTCTTATCCTCAGAGAGAGTAAATACACGACTATGAACATTCCAGGATTCATTTTTCATTTGTTACTGTCAAAAACTTCAGAATACAAGACCAATGACACCAAAACCATCTACTGGCAACCTGTTAGGAAGGCTCTTAAATTCCCTTGTATGATGACCCGCAGCTGCTCTTCTGCAACAGCTGACAGGACATCCACAAGAGCAGTCTGCATAAACCAGCTTTATTCCAGGAAGGAAGCCTTGTCTTGTTCTTCCAGGGCTGTTTGCTGTGTCTGACCAACAGTGAGAACACTGCTGCAGGGACTGACAGCCACACATGAACTCCTTCACTCTGGGCAAGGTTAGCAGTGCGTGTTACAGGCACCAAACTCAGAAGGTAAATTTTCTACTTCTTACTAAACTTCCTTTCAGAACAGGTTTCTTATGCAACACACCTGAAAGAATTATCTGGGACTATCCTTATTTGCATCAACATTAATCTCCACAGCAATAACACTGCAGGGGGAAGATACCCATTTAACACTTCCTGCAGGTTCACACTGATTGGGCAAATAAACAAGTGAATGTAATTTAGATTTGACAATACCACAGAATACTGCTGGCACCTAATCTTTACCTAGTTGTGACTGGTTATCAAAACAGAAGGAGCAATGGGATCAGCAGGTGGTGGGGGGAAGGAGACAGAGACCTTCCCACCACAGCCTGGCATTTCAGCAGATCTCTCCCTCTGAACCTTTATCAGCCATCTACCACAGTGCTTAAAACTTCCATACATTTTCAAGCCAAAACAATTTGTTTTTTGCTGCCTCTCAATGAAACGGTATTTGCACTCAATGTGTTCCCACAATATCAAACAACCCTACCAACAACACGTCAGTGAAGTTTAAAGAACACATTAAAAAACCAGCCCAAGAAAAATGTCTAGAATCACTTACTTCAAGTCTTCCCCCAGGATGGCATTTAAAGACATGAAAAGTACTAATAAATGCTTACCTTGCTCGTCTTTCTGAGCTGCTGTCACACAGCCCAGTTTTAAAGTCCATTCCGTTCTAAATTCAGAGGGAAAAGGAAAACAAGTTCAACCACAGAATTACAGCCAAATCTCAGGAACAGGTATTCCACAAGCCTGTTTTCACCTCCAGTATCCATCCCTGTCCACCATTTCAATTAGACCAAGCTTCAAAGTAAGTGCTGTGGAATTGTACAGAGGGAGGTCTAAGGAAAGTGCTCCCAAGAAGACCATCTGCAGCTATCAGTGCACCTTTGTGATAAGTAAAAGGTGTTCCTAGCAAGTGGAATCCTGATTTCCTGTTTGCACTATTTATATAGTTTTGCACTTAGTATTTTATTATGCAAAACTTGTAACATATAGGATTCCTAAACTAGATTCTACAATGTACCTTTTCAATAAGGCTCCATGGCAGAGCTTAAATGCCAAAGATTTGATTCATTTGTATTTTGCAATAAATGCTAAACCTCAATTTCCTAAGAGAAAAAAAAGGCATTCCATGTTTGTCCAAAATATAAATTTCTATGAAACAATGGCATTAACATGTCAGAACACACGAGAGTAAAATGCAAAGCATTGTTTTAGATGCAGAAACAGAAAACCTCAGAACTTATGCACTAGTGGGCAAAGTGAAGTTGGTTTTTTTAGTATCTTCTAAGTCTTTATGTGCGAGCTGACAGAAAATGCACATATTTATGAGTTGCTTGCTTGCACACTGTGTGCACACAAGAGGGTGCAACAGCTCTGGCAACATGGGGCACTAATGAGAATTGTAAAAATGCACCCCCCTAAACCCAGGCTCTGGACATCTGACATGCACTACGCACCAACACTATGTGTATGAGAGATGCTAGCAAGCATTTGCTGGGAATGTAGGGGGTCATAAGGCACAGACCCTGAGCTCAGAGGGGACCTGAGCCTGCTTTAATCACTCTCAATGAAAATTCACAAGATCCTATAATATTGCTACTTCACACCACCACAGTGACTACTGAACTGAAAGCTTTAGATCAACTTACTTCTGGAGAAGAGAAGCAAAACAAATCAGTGTCTTCATCCTTCCCATCACCACGCAACACTGTAAAAGCAAGCACAGAAAAACCCACTCCTGCAGGGCATCCTAGCCCATGAGACAACAGGAATACACCATCACCAGAGTAGTCTTCTAGATAGTATTCAGCAAGTCAACAGGAATTAGAAGCCTGACTTTTTTTTTAAATAAAAGAATTTAAGAGCTAAGAATAGAAATCCAGATAGATATAAAACTTAGCTGAGAATTACAAAGACTGACTTACATGTACTAATTAGGGCATTATCATCAGCTATATATTTTGTTACTACAGTCAGTATAGGATAACCATATGAAAGGAAAAATGGCAAAAAACTCCACACATTCAAGAAGCATAGTTAAGTACAGGAAAAAAATTGCTTCACAAACACCCATAAATACTATGCATCTCATACAATTTTTCAGCTCTTGGAGAAAAGTTACCCATGCAGAAGAACTCAGAAAAATATGGCTTCTTCTAGAGCAAACTTGCCAATCATTTTGTCAAGAAAAGGAGCAGGAGCAGAATCAAAAGTAATTGATTTTTTTTGCAAACTACTGGGTTAGTAGTAATAATGTGTTAACCAAATCTAGCAGCCCACCCACTATCCTTAAGAGATCAAAAAAATTAAAAATTAACAGTGAGTAGTAGCACACAATAAAACTGCTGGAAATAAAAAAATCAAAACCTTACTTTCCGCATGGAGAGCTTTGGACACGTGACAGAAATCACCATTTCTCTGATGTGGTTCTGTAAAATGCTCTTCTAGTAGCTTAGAAGACTGCCTTCAGAGGTAAAAGTAAAGATTTCAGATCATCAGGTATATTAGTAAAAAACTAATTCTGACTTCCAGCTCCTTTAGAGCTAAGCTCATCCACTTTTACCAAATGACATTATAAAGAAGCTGCAGTTAACCAAACACACCACAAAAAAATTGTTATCTTCTCTTAACTGGGGAAATACTTTAGCTCTATGACCCTAAAATCATCACACATAAAGGTGATACTATAGCTGTTAGGCATGAAATTTTTTCAGGTAACTAGAACCAGCACAAATATACTGTTATATAACCAGTTTTAATCACGTTCATTCTAGTTATTTAAAACATACTGAATCAATCGAGCTAATTTGCAAAAAATACATATAGACCAATATGATATGGCATCTGACAGCATACCAAGTTGCATTTAAAATGCCTCTTCCCATGAACCTACTCCAAATACTGAAACTTTTGACAAACTGAGTATTTTACTCACATACATAACACAGAAAAACGGACTCACTTGCAACAATACAGAACACAAACATTACTTTCTACATTTTCTCAATTCTGTTTCCTGGTAATTGTGCTGTGAGAGCTTAAAAATATTAAAGCCACCATCTCAAAATTCACATACCTCATATCTTTCATTCCGCTTCTGGGAAGCTCTTTATTGCTATCATCCAAGAAGGAGAACTCTTCCCTTCCATTCATGGTGCCTGACATTCAAAAAAAAAAACCAACAAAAAAAGTGACAAATTCTTTACAAGGCAGCCCAGGTCATCACTTGAGCCTACACTACTACAGCTTCAAATAATTTAGTGAAGAGCAAAATAGAAGTGATAGACACAGAAATCATATCAAGCATACACCTATTCGTTCCTTGAAAAGCAAATCCAAACAGAGCAGCCCCGCTCAGCTGCCCCACCCCGACCTCCCAACCACTGCCGGGCACACCAGGAAGCACCACCACTTCTCTTCCCAGCTCGCTCCTGATCGCCTATGCTCACTAGGATGATTTCTCCTTACTGCAATTACCTCTATAATCACTCCCTGTCTGCAATCCACCCCACGTACAGACCCCGACTCCCTTACTTAAGGGCTGCCACAGCACGTTCCGTGGTTTACTCTGGCTGTTTTTTTTTTGTTACTGCCCGAGCGGAGCTCTCTCCCCGCGCTGCGGGCGGCCACTCGGACCCTCAGGGGGGCGCGCAGGGACGCGCGGCTCC
>JBBMKD010000001.1:43250469-43260738 GCA_037834095.1 Argya squamiceps | reverse complement strand
CGCCCACCTGGGCCCTCCTCGGGAGCGATGGCGTTCTCTGCGGGTCGCCGGGTGACGCCGGCCAGCGGGCGAGCCCCGCGCAGCTGCTCACTCGCTGCTCCACCAGTGGGGTGGGGGAGAAAATCGGGAGAGTAAAAGGTGGAAAACCCGTGGGTTAAGGTTAAGGCTGTTTAATAGAGAAAACAAAACCCACGCGCGTAAGCAAAACAAGACGAGGGATTAATTCACTGCTTCCCTTGGGCAGGCAGGTGTTCAGCCATCCTCAGGAGAGCAGCGCCCCATCACATACAGTGGTAGCTTGGGGAGGCAAAAGCCATCACTCCAAACATCTTACCTTCCTCTTTCTTTCCCCTCTTTGTACAGAGAGCATAATGTCAGATGGTCTGGAATATCCTTTTGGTCATTTGGGGTCACCTGTCCTGGTTGTGTCCCCTCCCAACCTCTGATGCACCGACAGCTTCCTCACCAGCACGTCAGTACAAAAACTGACAATACAAAAGCAGAAAAGGCCTTGGCTCTTATGTAAGCCCTGCTCAGCAATAGCAAAACCATCTCTACATTATCAGCACTCTGCTCAGCACAAATCCAAAACGCAGCCCCATACCAGCCACTGTCAAGGAAATTAACACTACTCCAGCTGAAACCAGAACACTGCATTACAAGCCATTAATTCCATGCTTTCAGGTTACTTTATTCTACATGTGTTCCTGTTACTTGCAGAAAAAGTAAGAGGTTTTGCAGTGTTTTGCCACTTGTGCTTTGGCTGTCACAAATGTAGCATGATAACTCTCCAGCTATCTGTTTAATCACCTCTAGTGAAATACTGTTAAGTTTTAAACATAAAAATACATTGATTTTCCTCTGCTGATGTCCAGGTGTTAATAAGTTTCTTATTGGTAGAATTGCCCTGTTACAGTTTTGGGCTTGACATGCTCAGGGAAATGTTATCAAAAGCTTATCAAGGTTACCAAAATTCATCAGTAAGGACATATCACTTATAATGGGGACAGGGAATGCTGAAACACCATCCTTGCTCAAGGTTTTCTTAATAACAGGGTTTGCTGCAGTTGGTGTGGCCAAGGCAAACAGTATTTGTGTGGAAAAGAGCCAAAAGAGGAGAGACTACAGTCCTGTCTGCTGAAAGGGCAGGAGAGGAATTTCAGGGCCTCACGCATTTTTTGGTAAAACACCCAAATCAAACAAGTTTGCATGTTTTTTTTTGTTTGTTTGTTTTTAATCTACACTTGATTGAGCCTGATCTGTGTGTGAGGAGTGGAACTTTGCAGAAGTTATCCTCAAAATTATTTCTCTTGTAAATAATTTCCTTTAGGTGGAAAGAAATTAATAATCTCTCTCTATGTGACCCGTAAGAGCTAAACACCCTTCTCCTGCTCTGTGAATACCAGTAGTCTTTCCTCTCCAATTCTCCCATCACTTTTCTTCTAAATGAAGCTAATGAAGCTAAAATCTCAGGTGTTTTCTCAACATGTATTTAGATTTAGAAATTGCTTCCTATACTTCCAAGGTGAGGGCAGGCTTGCACACCCAAAATTTTGTCTTAATCTTCCCTATTATGTGTTAATTCCCATTTAAAATTTAATTCATAAACAGTTTCTTAAGACCATAATGAGCAACAGCTGAGGAGTGAAATGTAGGATCGGTGATGGCAGACCTCCTGTGGGTGTAGCAGAGAAAGGTAAATGATAGGAAAGTTTGCCTTGATTAGAGGTCTGAATGCAATTTTAAACCAGCAGAACATGATTGTCTAAAAAGCAGTGTAACTAGCTAGGAAAAACCTAATTAGGCCTAATTAGCTCTTTGGTGGGAAGACAGCTCATTCTTGCTTATATTTTAGTTAAGTGAACAATAGCAACACATTCCCAAGTTGTAGTTTTTATTATTAATTATGTTAAAATCTAAGAAAATATAGCTTCACATTCTGCTCTCCATGCCTTTACAGAAAATTATAAATATGTGCATACGGGTTATTTATGTATCATGAATATATTATGGGTTTTAATAGCTCTGTCAGCTTGTATCTGAAAGAATAAACGAACACACCCATCATCCCTTCAGTTTTGCGCTCACACCACCCTGAAAATCTGAAGACAAAACCGGCAGTTCGGTTAAGCATTCCTAAAAAGGCAGTCGTTTTCCTGGAAGGGAGGAACACCTCGTGCCTGTGCCATTAGCTGCTCAGAGGGCACTGTCGATGTTTCCTGGTTTTACGCGGTGGTGTTGAGGCAGGAGTGCCGGTGTGTCCCGGTGTGTCCCGGGTCCCCACGAGGTGGCAGCATGGGCTAAGGCTGGCCGCGCTCCCCTCGGCTGCGGGGCGGGGAGAAGTGCGCTGCGATTGAAGGATGCTGCTGAACAGACCGACGGCTTGGGTGTGAACTCTGCAGTTGTATTCTAAAGCCATAGTTAAATGCAGTTTGAAAACATATGTTACGTCACGACGACCCCATGTAGCTCTACAGGCTCGGGGAAGACTGTCTGGGAAGCTGCTCAGCAGAAAAGGAGCTGGGGGTGCTGGTCGATAGCAGCTGAACATGATCCAGGGTGTGCCCAGGTGGCCGAGAAGGCTGATGGCATCCTGGCCTGGATCAGCCGTGGTGTGGCCAGCAGGACCAGGGCAGTGACCGTCCCCCTGCACTGGGCACTGCTGAGGCCACACCTCAAATCCTGTGTTCAGTTCTGGGCCCCTCCCTGCAAGAAAGACATTGAGGGGCTGGAGCGTGTCCAGAGAAGGGCAAGGGAGCTGGGGAAGGGTCTGGGGCACAAGTGCTGTGAGGAGCAGCTGAGGGAGCTGGGGGTGTTTATCCTGGAGAAAAGAAGGCTCAGGGAAGACCTTATCACTCTTTACAACTGAAAAGAGGGTGCAGTCAGGTGAGAGTCAGCCTCTTCTGCCAGGTAATAAGCAACAGAACAAGAGAACACAGCCTCAAGTTGCACTGTGGAGGTTGAGGTTGGACATCAGGACATTTCTGCATTGCAAGGGTGGTCAAACATTAAAACAAACTGCCCAGGGAGGTGGTGGAGTCACCATCCCTAGAGGTGGAGAC
Organism: Argya squamiceps; assembly: GCA_037834095.1. Taxonomy (NCBI): domain Eukaryota; kingdom Metazoa; phylum Chordata; class Aves; order Passeriformes; family Leiothrichidae; genus Argya; species Argya squamiceps. Next base: position 43,257,676 of record JBBMKD010000001.1, on the reverse strand, counting down.
TGGAGGTGGCACATAGTGCTGTGGTCTGGTTGACAAGGTGGTGATTAGTCTGAGGTTGAAATTGATGATGGAAGTTTTTTCCAACCTAAATGGTTCTATGATTCTATTCTATGATTCTATGTTTTCTTGATAATCTTTCCAGACATCTGTTATTTCTTCAAATGCATAATTACATCTTCCTTTCTCATTGTCTATATCTTGCCTTTTCTCAGCAAGAATTTCTACTTTCAACATTTAATTACTAAATGCACTAAAACTGCCCAGTTTTTAATTTTTTAAATTGTGATTTAGATGATAGATTCTGCAAATGTGTATCATGCTTATTTGGTATGTAATCGCTATTAGATTTTTTTTCCTGTACTATGGCTGTGTAATTAAGTGCTAAGCAGAAACAGAATCTTCCCCTGGATGCTATGTGTCGAGTTCCATGTGTGTTTGCAAAAGGAAGGACACCGGTTACAGTACTGCAGGCAGGGCCAAATGACACAATTCAGTAAATTTTGTAGGTAGAGGTTCTGCAGGTGTGTTGAAAATATGATTTCCTGAATTGCATAGCATTAACAATTGGAGGTTTACACATCAGATGAGTAACTTTAAAACGTTGTGGTGGCTTAACACAGAGACATTGATACCTGAGAAAATGCACCTAATGTTAACTCCTGGCTCACAGTACTTATATTTACCTTTCTGAAGTATCACAGATTTAAGTAATTTATACTGTGAAAGAGGTTTGGCTTTTCATGATCATCAGATTTTTTGTTAGCCAGTATGAACATTTGTGATTTCTAGATCTATTCAATGTGCAAAATTTCTTCCCTAACAGTACAGCTGGTATTTTCTTCTGTGATGTTTATATGATGATAAATAGTTAATTTTTACAGCTCTAGTATCTGGCAGCAGTCACTCAAATAAAATTTAAGGGTTATTGCTTACTTATGCTCATTTACTACATTGCTTTTATCACTGTGTCTAAAATTACTTTTTATGGCCAGTTAGTGTTGATCTAAACCTGTGCTGTTGCTGAAAGGGTTGGTCTTATATTTTTCTCATCCCACGTGTGTGTTCACCCTTTCCCAGTGTTACCACTAGTGTTTTGGCACCATACTGGATGGAATAGTGAGCTGGTTGTATAGGTTTCTGTTGAGTAGCCATTTAGTTCCCTCATAATTCATACCAAGAGCCTTGGAGCCTTGCACTTAATGCAGTCAGTGTCTGCTCTTACTTGGGCTTAGTAGTACCACTACACAATCAATAACCACTTAGTAGTGGTGCTTATATTCAGTAGCTATTATTTATCTAATTTTTTGTGAATGAAATTAATTGCAGGGCATGCCAGATACATTTTTCTCATCCACCCTGTTGGTTAAAACTAACAAACTGTCTGTAAGTGTAATGGTGGACAGGTTGGTCCTGGGTACTTCTGTGGCATTGGTGCTGAAATTGCACCTTTTCTTTTCTCTAGAGAATCTTTCTGTCTGAAACACAGTGTAGGGAGTCTGCTGAATCTGTCTTCAGATATATTAATAGTAAAAATATGACAAAATTCAGAGGGATAAAAGGGTTTAATTTAAAATGTTACTGTGACTTTTACCACAGTATTAGTGCTTGAATCAAGCAGGCAGACATGGAATGGTGAGTTAGCCTGGTCCATTGTACTCAGCTGCTGGGTGTTGTAGCCTGACAGAACTGAGGCTCTTGAAGCTCCATCTCTCTATGTCCAGACAGTAGTGAGGTTTGAGTGTGTATTTCCAATTTTGATTTATTATTGAAAAGACTGCAATGGACCTTGACCACACAGTATTAGTAGGGATATCTGGAAGTAAAAACTTGTTAAACAAGCAAAAAGTCTTTTTCTGACCTCAGCTTTCCATCTCTGAAACTCACTATGTCTGTAGCAAGGCACAGATTTGGGTCCCATTACACAAATGAATATCAAATATTGCTGTATCCTGTGGGATCTGACTGAAGCCTCTGTGTGGGCACTGAAGTTGGTTTGGGGGTCTTTCAGTTGCATTTGTTTGCATGGAGAGATATAAAAGATGTTGAAATCTTTCTGCAGATCAGCCATTGTTAGGCTCATTAAAGATGAAATTCTGTCTCTAGACAAACTAAGCTTTCTCTTTTATTCGTAAAATCTTTAAGAAACTTGGTTTTACAGCAAAAATTCTGTCAGGTCCTATGATAAAGAGTTCTCCTAACAAATTACGTTCTCTTGTTAAGAAACAAATTTATTAAAAGATCTTTTGGAATCACCTATGCAAAATGAAAGTGAAAAGATTAGGAGTATTTTTTCAGTGCCTGTACATAAGGTTTCAGCAGTTCAAGGTGTAAATATGCAATACTCCCTTCACAGCAGATTGTTGCAAATATTTTCCACGTGCATCTGTATAAATTTCTCAGCACCTCCCTGAGCTGCTCATATGTGGTGTCCCTTACTGGACCTCCCCATAAGACAAAACCATTAGTTTTATTGTCTTTTATTATCAACACATAGAAAATTGTTGATATCTTAAGAAGGCATTTAGAGGATTTACTAGTTAGAATTCTTCAGAATGCACTGAAAATGGGTAGTGATGAGGGAAAAATATGGATTATTGCTATGCTTAAAAAGGCTTTATCTGATGGTTAAGAGCTTGACTACTGAAACCCCTGAAATGACAGTTTAGTACCATATTCCTCCACTAACTCCTTGCTGGACCTTGAGCTAGTAAGTTAGTTAGTTAGTTGATCATCATTTCCCCTTGTTTATTTCAGTTTCTTTGTGATGCTCCTCTGAAAGTATAGACAAAGGAGCTGGATGGCTGTTAGGATGGCAAATATCACATACCATTGGTTTTGAATTCTGTTGCTTTACTGATGAATGTGATGTTGTTTAGAAAGAGCAGGATTACCACCCTGTGGCACATCCATTCCAATCCTTGTCATTGTAATTACTATCAAATTAATTCTGGCTATTGTAGGAAAGATAAAATATTTTACTTGAAGGTACTCTGTCTCTTCAGGTTTTTGTGTTATTCATGCATAAAAAAAAAGAATGAAATCAATTGCAAATGGAAAATCTGAATTTAAAATGACTGTTAAGCAAGTGGAGCACATTATCAGGACTGTGAGTGTTTTACTTTTCAATCTACACAAGGCAAAATATTAAAAATACAAGAAACAATATTTTTGTGGGCCCAGAGAAACATGATTCCATGCCTCTTGTACCTAGTGTTCCCAAAAATTATCTTTGTATTATTCATTTTTTGGGGTGCACATCTGCTGTTTGAAAGAGTGTAAAGGATTGCTGTTATGTATAGAGCATGTGAGAATTAATATGTCCAGAGCTTTTTTGGAATAAAAAAAAAAGGGAGGTCTGTATTTTTAATTTCACTTTCTTTAAAAATACAAGAAGATATCAGGAACAGAAAGGTTTTTTTATTTATTTTGTCTGGCATACCTGTCTGCTTCATCTTTCTTTTTTTTTTTTTTCTGGAATAATAGTTGAAATGTGTGGTTAATAACTTCTATTAGTGTAAAAGCTATCTTTTAGTACATTCATACGATGCTGAGCATAAAATTGAAGTTGATAATTATACATGAGGAAAAATTGCTCCAAATCATGGGACTATTCACTTTTATCCTTTGTATTTGAAGGTTAAAATTACTGTAAATTATTAGAAATGCACAGAGATTTCTGTAGAAAAAAGCTTCCATGGGCTATAACTCTTAGGAGGGCTGTTGCTGAAGAATGGGGTATAGGATAGAGTATCCTCTAAGAACTTAGCCAGGCATGGTTGTTCATTCCTTCTAAATAATGTAAGAACCAGAAGGCACCTGATGAAATGATAAAATGACAGACCTTAAGCAAAAAGCACTTTTCCAAACAATCTGTAATTAAAAATTAAAAACGACTTCCTACAGAATTATAAATTTATTAAGATATGATCAGTCAATTTTATGGTCCATGAATCAGAACTGTTAGAAAGGATGGTGCACACATGATCGATTGTAATTCTGTTAGTCTCTCAGAGCTCACAGCAAAAGAGTTTACTAAGGGAAGACCATTCCAGTCTAGTTTTATATGTTTGCTCTAAAATCCACTTATGGCCACAGTAAGAGATAAGGCCACTTTTCTTTAATTTTCTGTTTGTATGCACCAATTTGCTTGAATTTCCATGTTAATAAATTCTGATCCCAAGAATCTAATAAAAGTCTAGTACAAAAAGTTAGTATTGCTGAGTGATACTGTGATTTAGGACAACCAAATTCAGCCATGGCACAAGATTATTAAGTATAGATGCAATAAAATTTAACACATACACTTTTTTCAGGTGTGTGATTAGTTTTTTATACATGGTCTAAATGCACTTTTAACAAGTGCATTTGTGCATTTATATGAGCAGTAATAAAGTAGTTACATCATCTCTTTTTTATCATCACTGAAATACATTTTGAGCTTCAGTGTATTCCATGATTGGGTGAACATTCCAATTAACATATTAACTAATATATTGACTTTAGCAAAAATGACACTGTGAGTTGAGAATGGGAAAAAGATTTCTTCACATGAAGATACAATCCTTCCAATATAGACTGACTGCTTGCTTTTGGAATGCAGTAGCGAATCATTAAGAGCAGTTCAAGCCCAGGATTACATTTCTTATGGTAGTTGTTCTAGCACCTTATTTCATTTAGACAAGAGCTTTTTTGTGAATACTTACAATGTGCCTCAGGTTTTTAGTATTTTAGAGAATATACAGAGAAAATTTATGATGTATTCTTAATCAAGGGCTAAAAAAACTTGAGCATTTTCCAGTGTCTGTTTTCTGTGAAGGAAACACTTTGCTGGATTTTCTTTCTATGTTATTTTCTCCATTTTTTCAATCACACTTGTCAGGCTGAAACAATGCATGGAAGCTCTTCATCGTAACTCGCCTATGTTCCAGGAATCACTGGAGTTCTAAATGGAAAATGTGAAACCTGTTCTTCTAAACCGAACAACATGCACAGCCAGATTGGAGTGGTAGAGCAGGGGCTGGAACAAGGAGAAAAATACATCCAAAGTTTTCAAACAGACTTCAGTTCAAATAATGGAAAATACTAGAATATAAGCAGAAATGCTAGAAATTCTTCAGAGTATATTTCCATGTATTTACAAAGCAGTGCTCAGTTACATTCCAGGCAAAGTTGATCAGTTCATCCCTGGTCAGTTGTTTTCAGTCCTTCCAAGCAGGTCATAGGTCTAAGAGTCCTGGACACATGTTTGGAATTTCAAATCAAGTTGTTTTCCTGGAGTTGCTGATGAGTCCAGGAAAGGGCCTACACATTGATTTGAAAGTGTAGTTTTGTGTGTGGGTTTGTTGGGTTTTTTTTTCTAGGTGCTTTTAAAAAAATCCATCTCAGACATGGTTCTGAATGGAGTTTGCAGTTGAGGAATGCCATTAGGTAAGACGGGTTGTTTCAGCAGCTTCTGAATGTGGGCTTGAGGGAGATTACTCGAGAATGTAGAAAAGAGGTATGGTGTTTGTGAAAGTGTAGGTGGGAAGAAGGGATTGATGATAGAAAGTTTGACAAACAGTGTATTCATCCCTACCCAAAATAGTCTTCAGAAAATATTATACATGGTTTTACTTACCTTGTTTTTTGTGTTTTACTAGTGTACCCGTAGAAGCTCTTCCTAGGGCTGATAAGATCCCCTAAGTTGTAAGAGTTCCTGAGGCTAATGACAGCATGGTGTTTTTAAGGCTTCCTGCAGTATTATTTAAAGGTACAGCTTCAAAAGGAGCTCCAAAGCATGTACAGAATACTGTTAAGCTAAGGTTGCTCTCCATTACAATAGTTATTTTGGTAAGGCTGGGAAGAGATGAAGCTGGCAAAATGTCAGTATGACTTCACAGAGGTAACTTAGAGAGACCAGCTGAGATTGGGACATTTGCCTTACAACCTGTCACTCAGATGATTCAGCTATTTAATGATGTGTCTGGAAGAGTTTCCTCTTCTCTCCAACCTGTACAAGTTCTTCTGCATCCTGTCTGTGCACATTAGCCATGTCCCGGGTTTGGGAGTTATTAATGCTTTCAAGCGTGACTGAGAAAAGACCAAAGTGCAATAGGTTACTACAAATGAAATTTTGAAGGAGTATGCCGAAGGTGCTGAACATACCTGAAATCTCAGGGAAAAAAACCAAAGGTTTCATTTTATGCCTATCCACGACTGACTTTTCAAAGTCAAATTAATTCAACCCAAATGGTAAAATAATCTGACCACAGGGAGCAAGCACACTTAGAGGGTGTCTTTCTTTTCACAGAGTAGATAAAAGAGCATTTTTCATGCTGTGGTGTTAAAGAGACCATCTTTATGCTCCACAAGTCATATGTTTTTATCCATTCTGATGGCAGATTTCAGAATTCTTCTTCTGGTATGAAAATTTACAGAGCATTATTTTTCATATATTCGCATTATAGCTTTATAAAAAAAATGGGATTGCGATCCTATTACTGATTTCTATCCTTTGAGTGTAAAATCCTATACTGTAAATTTATTTGCAATTTGCTGTAAATTGGATTAATATAACTACCATTCTAGAATCATTCAATTAAATTAATAACATTATCTGAAATTACATGTTAACTTTTTGCCAGGTTTTTCAAAGATAGTAAAAATTAATTCAGTCAGCTTGGCTTTTCCTTATTTTCTTTGTTTCTTTGTGTAATTGTGTTTTCTCTTTGTAATTATTATTCTAATTAGTTGATAAAGATTTATGGCAAAGAATTAATTAAAAGCCATGCACAAGCTTGTTTGTGTTTTTCTAATAAGATATAGCATTTTCTTTCTCATGATTCAAGTGGCAGGTTATGTAAACATTTCTATTTCTGATCCTTCTAAGGCTTTTGTCTCTTGTCTATTAAGTATTTTGTGGGGGGAAAACATGATCATCGAGTCGGCAATCTGCCTAGGATTTCAGAATGGCATGAAAATAAATAATTACACACGATGAAAACATTTAGGATATTACATTGTGATCATTTCATGTCACTGGCAGACCCATTTCAGGAAGAAAAACAACATTACATAAAGGCTAGTGGTACAGTAAACAAGGGGATTTAAAGACTGATGGATATCAGTAGCTGTTCTCTCTCTAGGGTAAAGTATCAACTGTAATACTTTAAAATTCCTCTCATCTCCTCTCCTCTACTCTCCTCTCCTCTCCTATCCTCTCCTCTCC
>JBBMKD010000001.1:43195722-43249664 GCA_037834095.1 Argya squamiceps | reverse complement strand
CCGCTCCTCTCCTCTCCTCTCCTCTCCTCTCCTCTCCTCTCCTCTCCTCTCCTCTCCTCCTTCAAGAAACATTGTCACATCCTTGCTTTTTATCAGCATTTGTGCTTGGAAACCCGTGGAGTCAGGAGGGCGACTTCCAACCATCTTCTAGTGTGAACTTGTTTTAGTATAACTGGCATCCCCTTGGCTTGTCCCATTTGGGAGCTGCCTACAACTGAATGAGTAACACAGGATCTCTGCTTCGCATTGCTCTTACCCTGAATTAGTGGGAGTTCAGGCCAGTGAAAGTAGACTGACGGAACACATTTTCTCTTTGAAAGAAACAGAGGAGCTGTAAGTTCTGTCAGTAAGGAATCATGGAAAAAACACAGTTTATTTATTTACAGGGGTGGATCGTGTGGGCTGTACCTTCAACAAGAGCATAGAAAAGAACAGGTATTGTACACTATGTTCATGCAATAGGATACATTTAGATTCACTTCAGAGAAAGGAAGGAATTCTTTGGGGCTGAGTTCTTCATGGTGCAATAGGTTTTTGGGAAAGAGAAATGTTTTGCTGTGTAGAAGGAACGTGTCGTCTCCTGCCTGTGCCATATCTCCTCTGTGACCCACCTGTTTTCTGAGTGACAGCCTTTTAGATGTTTTTCTGTACCAAGACCATTAGTACCACTTTCTTCCATCACACATTGCATTGTGGGTGTCCTCAAGTAAGATGTAAACTGGACCTGTAAATATTCTGTGAAAGTTTTTACAATCATGCAGTTTAGAATTCACAGAGTAAATGGGAGTACATAATGGTATGTTACTGTGAACAAGGCAAGTGACATCTGAAAGATCCTTGATGTACTTTTTTGTTTGGCAGACTTTGCTGCTCTGTTATGTCAGTTTTTGGGGAAGCACATGAAGAAAAAGATGGCCTGATTAGATAGAGTCCCAGGGAAAGCAGCCAGACTTGTCAGGGGACAGGAAAGCACAGCCAATGAAAAGAAAATTAAAGGAATGGGAATAACAGTGAGAATTTGTACTTTAGCTGAAGTGAAGACTTAAATACTATGGAGAAGTTCAAATGTTAAGGAGAGATAAACACTTAGTGGGATAATTGATATTTGAAAGTACTGCACACATTAAAAATATCAGGTGTACAGCAAGGTATTGGACCATGACCTTATTATCTACCTACTGGCAATGATTTTTTTGGTACACTACCTGCAACATTTACCTGGGACTCAGGGTACCTAAAACTCAGAGCGCCAGTTTTTAAGAGTAGCTGTGCTGATCTTGGCTGGGATAGAGTTAAATTTCTTCACATTCTTCACAGTGTCTGGTATGGGGCTGTGTTTTGGATTTATGCTGGACACAGTGTTGATGGCACAGGGATGTTTTTGTTATTGCTGAGCAGGGCTTACACAAAGCCAAGGCCTTTTCTGTTCCTCACCCCACCCTACCAGTGAGTGCTGGGGGTGTGCAAGGAGTTGAGACAGGGCACAGCCAGGAGCCAGGACAGTTGACTCCAGCTGACCAAAAGGATATCCCAGACCATGTGGTGTCATGCTCAGCAATTAAGTTCGGGGGCAAGGTTGGCCAGGGCAAGGCGTTGGTCAGTTGTTGGTGAGCATCTCTTAATTTGCATCAATTTTCCTTCTTGGGATTCACTATTTTCTTCGTTATATTTTCCTCACAATTAGGATTACTATTATTATTGAATCTTAACTAGTAAACTGTCTTTATCTCAACTCACTTTTACCCTTCTGATTCCCCTATTCCACCTTCAGGTCAGAATGAGAGAGCATTTGGGTTAATCCACAACAGCATCCTTACAGGATCAGACCAAAGGTTGAACTAAGCCACTAAATCAGCATGACCAAATACCTCTCTGGAGTGCCTTGATCCTGCTGCATGCTCCTTGGGAAGCCAAAAGGAGGAGTTACAGCACTGCATCTAACTGCAGGGTTAAATCTCATGGTGACCACAGCAACATGGTGGAGTAGCTGCACTGGAAGAGCAAACTAGAAAGACAAGAAAGAAGTGTAAGAATATGATGCACGAACCAGAACAAGTCCACAAAGGGCCATGTAAATGATTGAGCACTTGAAGCATCTTCCTTATGAGGAGAGGCATAGAGAGGAGAAACTCTTTATCCTGGAGAAGGCTCAGGTGTCCTAATCAGTGTTTATACCTCATGGAGGGAATAAAGAAGATGAAACCAGAGTCTTCTCAGTGATATCCAGTGAGAGGACAAGAGGCAGTGGCACAAGTGGAAAACCAGGGAATTCTGTTTAAACATAAGAAAAAAGCTTTCTAGCTATTAAGGTGGTCAAACATTGGAAAAGGTTGCCCAGAGACTGTAGAGTTATCTTTTTTGAAGATACTCAAAACCCACATGAGAACAGCCTGTTCCCCCTGCTTTGAGCAGATATGTTGGAGTAGATGATCTCCACAGATCCCTTCCAACCTTACTGAATCTGGGACTCTTATCAAGTAGTGGTAAATAGTGGGTGCATGGAGAAACATTAGAGGCACACATTGCTCCTTTTCTTGGTTTGTCCTTTTAGCTTCTGGAATCAGTAGATCAGGTATTAGTCATGTTTAATAGACATTGATAGATCTTTTCTGCATAGATTTGTTTAATTATTTTAAATCTGTTTATGCACATGATGTCTCTGACATGTTGTGATAATGAATGCCACAATTTGATTATGCAAAACGGAATTCATGTAGGCAGAACTATAAAATCAGGCCAGTGAATTCCCCAAAGCACAAAGTTCCTAGCCATTGATATTGGTAGGAATGTTGCATGGGAGTCAGAGCGAGAATGTGACTCTCTGTAATAACTAAACACTTACATCCCTGTAACATTCAGTGCCTTTGTTTACAGTTGCAGATCACAGAGAAAATCTGGTCTGCTGTGTTTTCTGTGCTTTGATTTCTCTGCTCCTTCTTTTCCTTCACTGTTTTTGAAAGGCTTCTCTCTCATTTCTGCAACTCACAGCTGCTAATGGACCCATTTTCACTGGGTGCCTACCCTGTCTGAGCCACTGACATGACTGCTTCTTGATGAGAGAGTTTTGACTCCAGGTGACTTTCATGTACTTTAAAGAGGATACTCCAGCAAAGGAGGAGTTAGGATTGTGGGAAAATAATGTTGGATGAACATGCCTCTCTGCAACCATGATAAAGGCTAAAATCTAAAATAAGTTAATAGGTGGATTTCTAGACATCTTTATATATACTTATCTATGACTACCTAAATGTATTGTGCCATCTCACACGTTTGAAAGCCTTTCTGTAAAGCCATGTGAATTTAAAAGAATACAGTGCGAAGTCTAGTATTAGAATACTTTTATACTTTGACAACATCATCTAATTCATATATTGAATTACAGTCTTAGAAGACTACTCTTAGAGCTGTCCTCAAGCAATACAAAATGAGTAACTAATGAATTTTCAATAATGTAAAAAATAAACTCTGCTTTTAAAAATTCTTGAAACACCATTTAAATTACTAAAGCTGTTTTTTTACTGCTACGGTTACTACAATCACTACCAAAAATAACAAAGCTTTGTGACTGGTCTTGATCCAGTTGAAGTAAAGATTGTTTTTGTGTGAAAGAACCTGGTTAGGGATTAACTGGAGTTATATTGGATGAAATCCATATTGTTTTTTAAAACTAGCTATCATTATGGACTTTAATTTCTTACATTTCTCTTTGCTAGTTTGGAATATTATTGTTTCGTTTTTATTTAATGTACTAGGAAGTACTCCAGCTCCTTTTGTGCAATTTTTAAAATTACTTGAACTTCAGGAAAAAATTAGAAAAATAAGAAGCAAGAGTGTGAAATAGAACAGGACAGAGAAATTATGTTAGAGAGGCTGGATTTTTAGTAAGTTCCATGTGAGAGGAGCATGGCTGGCTGTGGAAGGTAAATTTACTCATTTGGGCTTTGACTTGGGCACGGCTTCATTGCCACAGCTCTCATGGGCCTGTAGTTCAAGCAATTTTGCTCTGTATCCAATTGCAGGTTTCCCTGCCTGTCCCCACATGATTGTCACAGCTGGCTGTCTGTGGTGCCACAAGCTGGGCTGCAAGTGTGCTGCCCAATCTGGTTCACTTCCATCCTTGTTACACCCAGGTCTGCTCATTCTGCTCACATGGAGGCCAATGGAGAGAAAGGCAGAGAGGCTCCTGTGTGAGAATTCATGTGCCAGGGCCTGTGATGCAGTGTGTGTTTCAAAGACTGCACTTCAATGTTAATATAGTCCATTCAATGAAACTAAACTGTCCATGGAGGCAGCTTCGGAGAAAGAAGTTTAACTAGGATAAACTACAAAATAAGAGAGTCTGGGATTAGGAATATTTCCTGTGAAAATCCTCCCCTGTGTTGCACTGATAAGGAGGTGAGGTACATGCACAGCAGCCAAAACCAGACACAGAGGAGGTGTAACCCAGCATCCTGCAGAGCCACAGGGCATTAATAGCATCACCTTCACATGTCTTTCTGCTTCCCCAGCCCTCTGTGAGTCTGCTGATCTGTAAATTACAAGATGACAAGCATGCAGGGAGCACAGCTTTCCCATGTGTGACAGTCCAAGCAGATGGATATTTTCAGCCTAAGAGATACGGGGGGGCTCGAGTCTGCTGTGTTATCTATATGGAGAAGGTCAAAAAGCATCTCTCAGCATCTCCACCATGACAACCTTCCCAACTGAGCATGAAGGCTGGCCTGCTGTGCTGGAGGGATGGGGGAGAATGCACAGGTCCAACAACACTCCAGCACTGGCTGTCAGAGCTGCTAGGGCAGGCACAGTATGCATATTCCCTTGCATACTGGGAATGCTCTTGGAGTTCAGACCAGTGCCCCACATACCCCAAGAATATCACTGTGCCCAAGGCCCTGGAGAAGACCTTTGTGAATAAACAGGGAGATAGAATAGCTTAGTAAGGACAAGAATTGATAATTAATCCACATTTTTTCTTTAACAGCTTTATTAAAAAAAAAAAAACAACAACAACAAAAAACAAACTGTGAGAAAAGGCATTTCACTACATCTCTGTGGAGAAACAAAAGTCAGAATCTTTTGAAATGATTGCCCCTTTGACAGCCTTTCCTCTCAGTCTAAACTCTGTTGTGTTGCTGTGCACTGTGGCAGAGGGCTTACAGCACTCAGCTCATTGCAGGAGAGGGAACCAATACAGAAGGGGATGGATTTTCATAAAATCATTGTCCCACTTACAAATTCACATAAGAAATTTAGCAGTTAGCAAAATCAAATAACATCTAATATAATGTTTAGCATGGATTTTTCATTAAAAAAATAGGAAGAAGAAAATTACCTTTACTTTGACATTATCAAGCATGCAAATTTGAACTATAAAGAGAATATCACCATTACTGTCCAAAAGTTTTGGATTACTTTATCTTGTTCTACTAAGAGATTTCCTATATTTTTTTCTCTGATACCTTTTTCATCTTATGTAACTCTTGCGAAACTGTTTTGTTCATGGTGAAAAACGAATACAAGGATAAGAAAGAAGGTTCTGGAAGAAAAGTAAATAAATAAAAGATTGAGTATAAATCCTTGTAATATCAGGCAGGCCACATTAAGTAGTAACTACAGAAGCATAAAGAAATTAATTCCAAATGAAGTAGCATACCTCTTACTGCATGAAGGTGAAAAAGTTCTCAAAATACTGAGTCTGCCAGAGGCTACTAGCCAGTCAGGAACTAACAACTGCCATTTAGAAATGTGAGCAATGCAGAAAGACACACAAAATGTTTTCAGATCAGGCCTCTAGCACAGACAATCCATTGGGAGCAGATTCTTGTCCTAGTGATGTAGAATTGCCAGTGTGTAAGGCAGCAGGGGATTTGCCTCCAGCAGTTTAGCTGTAGCTGTCCCCAGCAGACCTGTGAAGAGCACTGGGTTTGTGTGTGTGGTTGGGTATCTTACAGCAGCCTTCTCAGTGAGCTGCTGTCTGTGGTCTCACTACTCTTACAGTCTTAATATGTACCATCTTAAAGTGTTCCCCATATACTTGAGAATTTAAAACAAAACCTTTGATCAACGTGATAAATTTGGTAATCAGCAGGTTGAGTGTCAGCGTCAACAATGAAGACAGTGTAACACGTGAGTTTTACTGAATACATACACAATTATACATGGTCAAGAGTTTATTGCTCGCTGTGTGATGGTCAGGCACTAAACAGGATCTGCAGTTTTGCCAGTCAGTATGAATGATGGTTCCTCCCAGGCTGCTGGAAAAGATATCTTAAAAATTATGAGAGAAATGAAAAGTGTGGGAAATAGAAAGTTCATGGGAAAAAGAAAATTTTCATGCAGAGCTGTTCTCTTTATAATTTAAAATGTTTTAAAAGCTGTGCTTGGAAGGCATTTTATGTTCCTGTCCCCTTTTTACTAACAAGAGATGAAGAAGGGGTTTCTGAAGAGAATGCTAGAACTGTATGAGGATACTTACTTGCAGTGATCCAAACACTTCAAAATAATGCCATTAAGATGTAATGGCTATGTTAGAAAATATATATTCAAACATTTTAATAAATATTGTACTTCTCTAGTCTTTATATTTTTATTCCTGTGTCCATCACTGTTGAATTGCAGATATGAATAACTTAGTATTTATAAACAAAAGAACTTAAAGGTCAAAGATGATATTTTACAGGATAAAGAACAGGTAATGCTTGTATCTTGATACTATAAGGAATCATCTATCAGAACTACAATTTGTTCCAAGCCAAACTAAATTGAGCAAATAAAACCCATTGTACAAGAAAAATGTACATTATTCAAAGAAGCAAGGAGATGTTGTTGCTCACAGGTTTTAGTTTTCTGGTAGTGAGATCTCAGTGTGTCTGAAGGCTGGTATCCATGCATCCTGCTGAGCTGTGTCTGGCTGTTGGATAGGTGAAGTTTTGTACTGGACCAGGATTAACTTGGTTAGTTTCTTCCCCTTCTACTTTGCTCTATTTGTCTCATCTGAAAATGAACATTTTCTCATTACTTATTCTCTGTACATAATGTGACTACTTATATTCTACTGCTAGTGATTAACATCAACAGAAAAAACACATTTGAGCAGTTGCATGTGGGAAATACAATTGCAATGTGTGGTTTTCTTTAAGTGATGAGAAGCCACTGGTTTTGGGAGAGTAGTCAGCTGGAAGTGAAAATGTCCCAAATATGGTCTAGGTCAACACATTTAGCACTAGTGCTATAGTTTTGAAAGTCCTTGAAATAATTTTTACTTCTTGTAACTTTTGTTGCCAGTTATGGTAGGCATGATTTAAGTGTGCTGAATTAAATAAAAGTTATTTTTAAAAAAATAACTTTTACTAATCCTCACTGTCTTTTGTGCTAGTTGCTAATGGCTGAGTGTTAATAACCTTTAGAACTGCATCTAGGTTTGGTTTTAACACTGTAAATTTAAAATAAAATAAATAGCATTTATAAGAAAGGGGTTTAATTCCTTGTTAACAATTTTCACATATTTTTAGGCTGAAGTCTGCAGTTTCCATATCTAGATATTGAATCTCATAATGTCTTTGTTAGCTTAAAGATTAATCTACTTTCAGAAATATCTCTTGCTGTTTAGATATTTAGCGACTGATCAGGCTCTGTTTGCCTTCCAGTAGAGAAACTACCTTTAATTCTTGGATAGCAAAGCTGTATCTGGATATGCCACTGTCATTTGAACAGCTTTCTGAATGTTTGTCTGACATGAGTACCAGAAAAAATGCTATGTACTGAACTATTACCACTTCACCACTTCAGCTGTGTAGTGTCTGCTAATGCACTGTGAGGTTGCCTTTTTGCTCTCAGCTAAAATTAAGTTGCTCTCCACTAAAATGAAATCACTCTCAGCTCATATTCAGTTGGTTACTCTGTCACATCCATGCCATTTTCTCTGCTTTCTGAAGCTTTCATCTGCCAAATTAAACAAATTTGTTTTTCCACTCAAGTTTGCAGACATAAGTTTGTCCAAGTTATGTATTTATTTATTTATTTAGTTATACTTTTTAAAAGGTACTTAAAAATATAATTATGAGTGTATAATTTTTATGACAGTATATGGGGGAAACAAGCAGAGATCTAAAATTCAAGTGCTCCCTTCATATTCCTTGTTCTTATACTACAGGTTCTGAATCTAAAAATGTGATGTGCCAAAGACAAATAGAGATAAGGAGCCAGAGGTTGTGTTAGCTTCACTAAGAGATTTTGCATGTGTACCAAAAAGTGTAATAGCAATTAGCAATATAGCTCCTCTAACTGTCCAGGTACCCACAGCTGCATGATACTTTCAACCAAGCACCTGAGCAAAAAGCTAAAGTTTCTGAATTGACTGCACTGAAGGGAGCTGAATCAATATTGAAGGGGCTGATTCCTTTTTTTTTGGTTTACTCTTTTCATTTTATGCTTACCAGTTTGTAACTGTCCTTCTGCAAGTCTAGCTCAGATTTTCGGGGTCACTTTTGGAGGCACTAGACACCAGGTAAAGTGTCAGTTTTGGTTTACATCTGAGAACAGCTCCAGATATTGTACTGTCTGAAATATTAGAGAATGGCTGAGTTGATTTCTTCCTGAAGTATAATCGACTTTACAACTGTTACAACATCTAAGATACTTTCCTTGGGGAAATGTTCCTGCAGAATTTCAGATATCATTATTGGCTCCATTCTTGTGCTGTATTTCTCTTTTAAATATTTAAAAAAATTACAATTCTGTGAATGTAAATGAAGTCAAACTGATACAAAACTGATGTGAAGCAATGGAAAACCAGATCCTCTCTGAGTACACTGATATATTGTGACTGGAGTACTGTGTTCTGACATTTAGAGAAGATAATGTAACTGTGAAAATGTCATGTTCATTATCAAGATCTGAATGTCATCATCCTTTGACCTCAGAGTTCTGTAAAGTTTGCTAACTACAAAAAAAAAAAGCTGTTGTGTTTTCCATCCCCATTTGTCTTCTGACTAGAGTTTCTGCTGCTTTGGGAACAGCACTGATATTTGCTTGAGAACTTGGTGGCAGGCACAGAATCACATCCTGAAAACAAACATAGAAATTTGTTGAAACATGCTGACAGATAGATACTTTCAGCTGTTCTACTTTTGAGAT
Organism: Argya squamiceps; assembly: GCA_037834095.1. NCBI lineage: Eukaryota > Metazoa > Chordata > Aves > Passeriformes > Leiothrichidae > Argya > Argya squamiceps. The sequence goes on along the minus strand of JBBMKD010000001.1, from coordinate 43,240,529 downwards.
CTCTGTAGACAGATGTTTTGTAGAAAATGGATGTTACAGAAGAGATGTGAACAATATGGGTAATACTGACTTCTTGATGCTCATGAATTTCTTGACTTCTCATATATTCTGCTCAGAGTCTGGGCAGGAGTGAGTGTCAGAAAGATGAGGGGTTCTGCACATGGTAGCTTGTCTGGCAAGTGACTGACTTGCACAGCCTCTAGAAAAAAATTGGTGTATTGCAAATGCTAATGCAGTCTGTGACCTTTGCATAATAAGCACATTGATAACAGATTTACCAATGGTGCACTCATTAATAAAGTGTAAGAAATGGGACTGGTGTGATGGGTGTGAGGCAGATAGAATTAGTCAGGATCTTTCATCATCTCTTCTTGATGACTGAACTCTTTTACACATGTTAATCTTGAAGGCATGGGCTGGAATTTTATATCAGATCTCTACAACATCACTAATATCCCAGAAGGCTAATATGCTTTTCAGGATGATGCTAAGCACCTTTCTACCTGGCCTGATGTCTGAGAGGCCAAGATAGTGAATTCTAACACACATGAAGACTAACACAGATAGGATATTAAGAGATCCAGTTTCCAGTGAGGATGGAAGATTATCATTGCAGAATATTTTCTAGAGTTGTCCAGTTTTAGAAGTCACTGGCAACAAGGTCCACTTAAAGCAGGACATGAATTAATGAATTTTCATTGAACTGGTCTACCAATGATCTCTAATGATCTGCTAACTTATATTGAATCTTTCTAGCAAGAGGCTGAATATTGACTCTGTGTTCACCTGGCAAGGAAGTCACTGCTGCTGGGAACAGTGCTTTCCAGGAAAAAGGTCAAACATGAATGTGGTAGATGGCATATGTTTAGGCAGTGCTTAGAAGAATTAGGGGTGTGTTAGCACTGTATGTACAGTACACAACATCCTTCTGTGGCTGAGTTTACCTGGAGGAGAGTGTTAGGCCATGCAAGGATTCAGCAGAATCCAAAAAATAAGGCAGTAAATGAAGGAAACAAAATCTATGGTCAGCATATGGAATTTATCCTTCATTTAGATGAGAACGAGGCCATTGCTAGAGGCATTGCAAATCCAACTGGTATAGAAATAGCAAGAAGGTAAATATTTATCTGTAAAGCACTGAGGAGGACTTTATTGCAACTTTCTAAATGTGTGAGAAGGCTGAGTGCAGATCCACTGGTTTTGTTAAAAGTAATCTGATGTTCTTTTTGAAATGAGGATCTGAGATCCTTGGTAGAGTCCTCCGGTCTCATGGTCACTTCATTATTTACTTCATTACAGACTTATTTTGGTGCTACTGTAGTGGTACAAGGCTTTACATTCACTCAAATGTTTCCTGGAAGAGGTTAGTTTTAGACCAAAATTAAGTTCAGGAGCGGACTGAGTAATTAGCTGAGGCTGGGGATGTTGATAGTGATCTCTTTTTTGACAATGTTGAAAGGTGTAATTATTATTTCTGGAATTAGTTCAGATACTGTCAATTTGTTGCCAAACGTGTGTGGCATATACAGTATTTTAACAAAATAAATGTTGCCATGGACACATATCAAAAATATGTGTATTACCTGTCAACCCTCTAAAGACTGTAATGCAATCTGTAATGAGGAAAAAGGTCCAAAGTAAAGAACAAAGAACTGCACAAGTGATTTCAGATGGTGTGGAGTCTGCTCTGAATTTCTCCAAGTAACACCTATTACTTCAGTTTTGTGTTTCAATTACCTATAATAGAGAGTGAGAATTAAGATTACTGTAAATGTGTACTTTTTGGAAATAAAGCTGTAAAAAAGTAAGAATAGCAAAGTGAGGAACAAGAGGCCTGTCTTCAACAAACCATGTTACTTATGTGCTTACATGGTCCAACTCCTTGAGTGTCCATAGTGCCTGGCCCTCCAAGTGTACTTGACAACACCTTTGTCAAGTTCAGGTGACCAAGCTCTGGAACAGATTGCCCAGAGAGTTTGTGGAGATATTCAAGGACTGTCTGGACACAATCCTATGCCGTGTGCTCTAGAAGGGTCTAGAAGAAAACGCTTCTTGAGCAGAGATGTTGGGCCAGATGACCCTACCAGTGTCCCCTTCCAACCTGGTTCATTCTGTGATTGTGTGACCATGAGCTGTTGACTTTTAATAACAGATGCAAAACACCCAGACTTACTGTTCAGCCCATGTTCATAACCTTCATGCAGTGTGTATGTAAGTATGTATGTATGTAAGTATGTATGTAGCAGGGTTACAACCAAATGGACTGAGATGAAGTGAGGGGCAGTGAAAAGGACCAAAACTTGCCAAAATGACTCCAATTCAAATCCTCAAATCAGGGAAGAAATGTAAATAGAGAGAGAGGAGAAGAAACTACAGAAATATTCAGGGTTAGGGTTTGGGTTTGGGTTTGGGTTTGGGTTTGGGTTTGGGTTTGGGTTTGGGTTTGGGTTTGGGTTTGGGTTAGGCTTAGCCTTGGGCTTAAGGTTAGGAAATTCTTCCTTTCAGGAAAGGGAATGAAATCTTGTGATTTCAATGAAGATTAATTGGGCAAGCTTTGGTCCCTTTTCCTGCACTTCTTTTCATCTCATTCACTTTTATTGTTTTCACTTGGTTTCCGAATTTTTCCCTTTTTTATCTGTAATATTTCATTTCTGTAGTTTCTTTTCCTCTGTCTTTATTTACATTTCTTCCCTGGTTTCAGGATTTGAATTGGAGCAATTTGCAAGTTCCTTCTGTGCTCTCTTGGTTCTTTCTGTCCTTCATCAAGAGATGGTGTTAGGAGGATGTTCTCCTGTCAGGGTTCTGGCGGCCTGTACAATAAATCTATATTAAGTCAGATTTTTTTGTGCGTATTTGGTAGCAAAGGGAAAATGTATTTCGTTTCCATTAGAGAGACACGAGAGAAAATCATGCAGTTCGTTAGGAAACATTCTAAGGGTATTTAGGAGAAATCATATGGTTAGGGATAAGACCGCCTGATTATTTGTGAAACCATAGAATATACTGTGTTCCAGGAGACTGAGTGGATATAATGATCAGATTGCAGCTCTGGTACATACTATGCTGGAAAATACTTGCGCTTACTTCATTATTTTCTAAAGCAACTCAAGTTCTTCCTCTATTTGCATCTACAAGCCTCTGGCTTATTTTCAAGAAGTGTCATTCCCATTTATCCAAAAGGTAATTTTGCTTGACTTCAGATTGCCATTTCAGGGTTGGTGTTTATAATTTTAAGATATGTTTTCATCACACACAGGGGTTGGAAATTACAGTGGCACAACCTCTGGGAAATGACATGAGCTACATTAACCATAGAAAAATATTTCTTAGGAATTAGACAGTTACAATTTCCCTCCTTTCTGTAATTTTAGGGTTACCTGTACTGAACTTGATCTTTCATTTTCTCCTTTGATCACTTGGTGATAAGACCCTTCTGCATTTCTGCAGTCAGCTGGCATCTGTATTACCTTGCCCACCTTGGTATCCTTAACAAACATTGACAACCCTTATGCATATTACCTATCTCTTTAAAGATGTGGTGAACAGTGGGGCCCCAGGCAGGGCTTCATAGCAACTTCTCAGTCATAAAAACTAAGTAAATATTCTTACCCTTTGTTTTCTAGTCATGTAGCCATGTTAAGACCTTTCCTCTTGTCCATTTTAGCCTGTTTCTATAAAAGTGTCTCATAGTAAGCCCTGCCAAATGTGTTTTGGAAATGAAAGTCGATTATATTAAATGTGTCTTCTTTGTCCACATATTTATTAAAGTATAATCAGAGAGTTCTGGCAGATTTCTGATGCTTGATCTTCCCCACTTTGTACCTGATAATTCTATTCCTGGGAAGAGTTGCTACCAATTTCCTCAGTGAAATGTTGAGGTTACTTGCTTAGAGTTCCTCAAATCTCTTTTGAAAAGCTTTGTAAAAACCTTTGCTACTTTTCTGCACATGAAGCAGCTTTAAAGGATTTAGTGGTTTGGCTTTTTTATCCTTTTTTACCTTTAGCAATTGCAAGTTCCTGTTGTTTTGTTCCATCCTGTTGTTACTACTCTTTCTTCATTTTGTAACTACTGCTACTGGCACCTTGGGTTGAGAAAGTTCTTCTACATGCTTACCGTAAAAAAGCTTTCTGATGGGTGCAAGTGTACCCTCTGCCCACCCCCACCCTTTCCCTAACATGTGCAGCTACAAAGCACACCTAGTTTTTTGGCTGTGATTTCGTTTCTGAGTCTTTCTGTTGTAGCATCATTATCTATTGCCTTTGCAGAGTCTCTGATATGTTTTTTGCCCTTATTATTGTGTTTGAAAATTTATGATGTTTTTGTTTTTTGCCATGTTTCAGTTCCAGTTATTTGACTTCTCTCTACGTACCTGGACTCTGACAAAATGTTGCAGCTATCATCACAAGAATTGTTGCTTGTGTAAATGTCTGCTTTTCATTCTTTTCTTGTTTACAACAGGGCAAGCTAAGAACAACACTAAAATCTGTAGACTTCTTCAGGAATGTCTTCGAAGGAAAAGAAGATTTACAAACCTTGAATTTGCCAAAGCGTTTCTATGACCTCTAGGTACAAGAATCTCACATCTGCTGGCCTAGCAACCTCAGGATGTGGTTGTACCTCAATCTCTGATAAGGAAACAATGACACATAACATTTCAGCCTCATGCCCTTTTTTATCCCCTTTTTGATTCAGAACATAGCAAATGTCTGATACATGTTCAAAGACACAATACAAGACTTGGCGTCTCTAAGACTTTGTATCCAAATGCTTATTTGCCCCTCCCCACCACCCCCGAAGCCTAGTAAAGGGACCATGCACCCTTTGGCAGAGAAACTATGATCCAAGTAGTTACTTCTACCAGCTAGGATCCAATCAGTTCTGTTTTTCTAGATCTGCAATTTTATGAAAAATCTTGCTTTTCAGTTTTTTCAGTGTGTTGTTTCATGCTAAGGTCATCCAGATGAGTTACAAAATATGGGGTCCAAAATTAACAGGAGCATTTGAAATTTTAGGCTTGTCATTCTTGCTTTCAGCTAGAGGAATACTGTAAAGAATAATATTACTGCAAACAACACAAACATCACAATACATCACGTGATGTACATAGTGAAATGTCTTCAGGCAAAACTGGCATTTCAGGTTTTCCCTTTCCAAGGCTCATTCATGAACAAGATATTGAGCTGCCTAATCCAATTTGAAAAGCTGAGGCACCCATTCTTTGCTTTTGAGCTTTTGCTGGAAGCCCAGCAGTTAGTTGAACAGAGACGTTAAACTTAAAATATCAAAACGGAAAGATCTGACGAGCCTTTTTCTTACCTGACTCACCTTTCAGACCTCTGGCACTATTCCATCTATTCTGGATTACAGACGAAATCATTTGAGGAAAATGTGAGAGTATAAAATGTGTGGATAAACAGTTCAGAAATTAAGTTCATGAATTTTTTTAGTCTCTATCAATGGCAATAGTTACAATTAATGAGGCAATGCAAGCAAAATTTTACCTCTTTTGCAAAAAGAAAAAGCAGGTCAATTTTGAGCAGACTGGTTTCACAGATTGAGTGACAGTAAATAGAAATAAAAAAGATATTCCTCTATCTCCTACAGTTAAAAAAATTAATTTCTGAAAATATACTGCTTTTGCACCATGGAAAGTCAGTTGAGTAAGGGGTAAGAAGAGGATACCTGACATATGGCTTTATTAAAATGTAATATCATAATATCCATTTGTAAGAATAGTAATTGCCATACATTGTAGTAATGCAGTGTCTGCTTATAGGGCATATTGCCTTTGATTAAGTTCTTCAGAATTTTATGCCTATAAAAGATGCAGAAGGTGATGCATTTAACCTTGGCCCCAAGGAGAGGCATCTTTGCTGTTTCGCATGGATGTTTTGGAGGTACATTATCTCATCTGTATATCCAGGAGTCTGGCTTTGTTCCCACTTTCTCTTCCAACTCTTGTTCAACAAAACACAATGGAGACCTTTCTTATTTCCTTTATTTAGCTGAGAAGTACAGGAATATCTCCTTTCCTGAAGGAAACTTATTGTGGCCTTGGGATGTGTGGCTTGCTGGAATCATCTCTTTATGCAGCAGAAGCCCTGTGGCTTTTCCTCACTAACCATTCAAATTGAAAAGCCATTCAATCCACAGTACTCAGAGCACTTGGGATGCTGTTCATGAGGGGTGAGAAATTCCCACTGTAAGAAAGCAAGGTTCCCATTATCAGTGTAGCTCCACACTGAAGCCTTGTTTAGAAATGCTGCAGAGGCAACTGTGGAGCCCAGCGTCTTAATAACTTCGGCAATGAGGGAAGAGCTGCAGCTTTCTTTCCTCTGAGAGTCAGCTATATAATATAGATAAGTCAAAACTTCCCTGAAGTAAGCAACAACTGAGGCATATATATGTCAAGGTTCGTCCTAAATTCTCACATGACATGAAGAAATGCTTTGTGGGAATAAGAACTGTTAAGTTACAGAATCCCTTCTGAACGAAAGCAGGAGGAGCACTGAGACTTGCAACACTGACAACTGGCAGGCTATAAAATGTCCTTTAAGTAAGAAAATGTATATGCAATCGTAGTTATAAGGAGGCAGATTTTGTTGTCCATTTGGTGTTCTTCCTCTCTGACTTAGAATCATTTAGTCCAACCATTTACCTAGCTTTGCCAAATCCAAATATTCTTGCCTGATATTCATGACCTCAGGATTTGTTCAGAAACTGAAAACAGGTCGCATCAAGGCAGAGGATGAGGATAAATTGATAGCAATATGAAGACAAGATTTCTTTTTAAAAGTGGGTCTCTTTTGACTGTTAGCAGATGGCAATGCACTTGGCTTCTCAGCAAATTCTTTTAGCAGGCTCACTGAGCAAATGCTTGTGGGGGTGGAAGTTATGATGCATTTCTAAAATAGAAAAATAACTTATAACTCAAGCTTTATATATTTTAAGCTATTATGAGCAGCTGTGAAAACACTTGTTTATTTTGACTATTTGCCTTAGCTTCAAAATTTGTAATTGGAATGAGAAATCACAGGGTGTTCCCTTTCTATTTCCTTTTCTAAGGATTTGTGTTCAAGGCTTCTTTACCCCTGTAGATTCCAGAGCTATAAGTAATGCAATAAAAACTTGATCTAAATCTCACTGAAATTGCTAAGTGGCTATCCATGGGCTTTATGGGGCTTTCTCATGGGCTTTCTCTAGCTTTGGACCAAGCCAAATGCTGTCCTGTTTTCACATCCACATGAAAAGCTTTGCCTATTTTGAAGGTCTTGTTAGGAAGCTGGGGCAAGGCTTGTCAGTTTTAGGCTCTGACATGCCTGCAAAAGTTGCGCTTCTGTGTCCTTCCAGTTACAACTCTGTCTACCAGGGTTACTTAAACTGAAGTAGAATGACAGCACGAGGGCTTAATGTCTGATCTGAAATGTGTTTTAGGAAGATACTGAACTCTTGGACTGTGCTACTCTGAGAATGCACTGAGGCACAGGGTAAAGCAAAGAGAACTTGTGGTTTCACCCATCCAACTAGGAAGTTTTGGCAGTGATAGGGTAGAGCCTTCTGACTTGGTTGTTGGATTTGAAGATGTAAGTTTCCTCCACAATCCCAGTGTGAACACTTCTGCGTTCTGCTATTTTAGTATTTTCCTCATATAGTCTGCCATCTGCTTCACCCACTTCATTTAGCAACTGAATGAAAAAGTTGTTTTAAAATCCACATTGGGACTGTAGAGTGATTCATGACCAGGTATAACAGGAATAGTTCAAACAAAACTAATTTAAGAGTTTGTTTAAATTTTGTGAGTATCTTTCCAAAAGGTACAGGAACCTGTAAATTCAGATCACCAGAAGAAATTAATTCTATAAATATGAAGGAACCATAGATTGAAATGTAGTGATGAGCAGTTCTATGTAACTGACTTAATTATTTACAAAGGAAAGAGGAAATGTGTTCTTCCTCTGTGGACCTACATAATGCTGTACCTGGGTGGGGCTACTTTAGGAGTTACAGGTGTCACACTATTACTCTGTAAGATATTTACTTGTATTAAATGAGAGCAGGTCCTCAGAGAAATACGTTGATTCAAAAAATGTCACATTGCCAGTGGTAAAAATTTCTAAGAATTTCTAAGCTCTTAGGATTTAATTTTTGATGTTGCCACCTGGTGTTTCATAATGAAGAGTTTTTCATTGTTCTCCCATACCAATCCTGTAAAATTGTGACAAAATTAACTCAGCTAATAATTAATCTCCTCCACCTGTACTTTTTTAATAGAAAAATGGATAAAATTCTGTATTCGAAGTACTTTAAATTTAGATTTTTGGGGGTTAATGAACTGGATTATTCTAATACTTTTCTCATTTTGTGTTTTTTTGGTTTGGTTTTTTTTTCCAAATAAAAATATAGTTAAACATCTCATTAAATAATTGAATTGAAAAAATTGCTTAGTACTTACATGTTCCGGAATTACTGTCAACACTGTTGGGAAAATTCTCTCTTCTTATCAGAACATCTTCAGCAGCAGGAAAGATTTTAACTTTTCAAGTGTAATCCTTGAAAATAGTTTCTCTTGAAGTGTGAGCATACTTTGCACATTTTTTTCATGATCTTGAAATAGTTTAATATTTTGAGAGCAAGCTTAAAAGTAGCAGAACACATGAAGCCCATGGGTTACTGTTGATAACACAGTTATGGATAATTCTGGCCAGTGAAGACTTGCCATCGTGTTACCTTTTCCAAAATCTGAATAAACACGCGTACAACTAAGTTGTCTCATACTTCTAGTCACTAACACTGACTACTATATACTATATATACTATTTACACAAGTATATTAAACTACTGATTTTCAGGGCTTGTGAAACAATTCCCCTTTACATTTTCTTTACAATTTTCAGTCATTTGTTATTTTTTATAATTTTTGGTTTTAAGTGTTTTGTTTACTCTGAACTGTTTCATATGTGGCAGTGAAATGCCACTTGAATGCCAGTTGCTTTTCTGTAGGCATAAGAATCCACAAATATCTTGGACTTGGTTCACCATTTTTAAGGAAATATGTGGGGTTTAATATAACAAAATAATTTTGAGGCATTGAGTTGACAAAAAATACTTGATTTTGTTGTTTGTGGAGCTTAGGTACTCTTCTTGTACAGTGTGATAGGAATATTATTTGTAATTGTCAATAATGTCTCAGAACTCTGTCATCTATAAACAAAGTAAGGAGTATTTTTGCTTTGCCCAAATTATCTTTCAGTGGATTTTGACATCATATCTAAATGGGCTTATTCATCTTTAGCTGTGTCCTGCACCATATTTTAATGCATTAATACTCTTACACCTATATTTTCAAGAATGACATGGCAGAAAGCAATGTAGTTTCTGTTATGCAGAAGTTTCTGTTATGGAGCTTTCCATATTGAACAATGGAACATGGGATCTGGTAAGTTATTAAATAGTAAAGTCTGTCTAGTTCTTATTGTGCATCACAATAAAGTGAATTAGAAACTTTGGAAAGAATTGTGAGTTCACTACAAATATGAACTTGTCCTTCTTCTCAAAATACTGTAATATCACATTACTTCAGTGAAATGTAATTTCCTAAGCGTGCTGCTCAAGTAATAAAATTTCTTCTTTCTTCCATTTTGAAAACATTTTTTTCTGACACCTTTTAAAATGGCATTTAACAATAAACACTCAACTTTTTTTTTTAAAATAATGGTTTGTTCTTTCACTCAATCACTATATGCTTGAGTATTTATCATCTTTGCAAACTTTTACCAGCATGTGGTTTTCCTTTTTTACCTCTAGGCTTCACCCTTATGAAGTCAAACAATCATGGTGCATGTACATGTTATGCCATCCTAGCAGATTCTTCATTCCTTCTCTTCGAAAGTTTGTAGTTAGGAAAGCTTTGTATGGATGTGTCATGAAATAAGTCTTTTTACAATCAGATGTGCTGTAAGGATTATTACTGGTGCCCACACAAATCTCTCTCAGGGCCAGTGGTGCTTGTGTTTAATTACTTCTGTCTTCAATGGCATCTGCAGGGGAGACATTCCCTGGGCTTTTGTAGCTCTGGAGTGAGATGTCTGAAGGAGATGGACAGAAACTCCCCTCTCCTCTCCAGTTTATTTCAGTTCCATCTGCCTCATTTTCTTTATAGCCTTTTTGGTTCTTGTTTTCCATTTAATTTCTGGTGATGTTCATTCTGTCTTTTGAATGCTTCTCACCTCTATGCCACCTTAGACATCATCCTAGGTCTACAGTCCTCTTGCCCAACCATCTGCACTTCTCTCAAAATAAACTCTTCATGTCATTTGAGTAAAACATTGATAACAACCATTTTCTTTTTATTTGCTCATCTTTATAAAACTAAAGTCTTTAGTTAAGTATAAAGAGGTAAATCAGAATGCAAATAAATACAGATTAAGCAAAGTTCCTGGAATTAAATATATAGTACTGAGCATGCAAGTAATTACCCTATAAGTTTTCGGGTTGTTATGGTGGTGTAATGCTAGCTAAATTCTCCTATTTTAAATAGTGAATGATGTAAATCTAACTAACAAGCACAAAAAATTCCTCAGAGCTGATGTCAGCAAGGGACTTTCAGTAATTCCAGAGGGGAAATATTTGTAAGCTGAAAAAACGCTTTTATTGTGTTTATTATTAGGATTGAGATAAATAGACCTATTCTTCCAAAGCCTTTCTAAAAATGTAGTTGCACACTATTAAGACATAACTGAAGGAAACTTCTGTGAGGTAACAGAAACTCTGAAAGTATTCTTATCCAACAACATATTTTACTGTAATACCTAAAGCACAACTCTCTTGGACTGTTTTCTGTGGTGGCAGCAGAACATTTGTCATTCTTACACCTTCCAGTATACAGATGGCCTGTGTCAATGCAATCACCTTTCTCACTCAGCAGAGAAGAGAACAGATGATGGAATTTAAATTAGAAATGTGAAAGTGCCAAGTAAGAAAGTGCGAGAGGGAGAGATCTGCTCATTTCTCTCACCTCCAAGTGTGCAGCAGCCTCCGTGTACAAAACCTGGAGGTCTGTGGTCTGCAGGGCCGTGAGGGGTGGCTGTCAGAGTCACTGGAAGCCATGAAAAGGCAAGCTGGTAGGCACTGGCTTCACACAGACCTTGATATGTCACTCAGGAAAAAGAGGACAGTCTTCAAATGTGCAGTAATAGAAAAGGGGAAAAAAACCAAAGGGAAACAATAGAAAGCAGAAGTAATAGAAAAGTATCTTGTGTAGTAATGTAGAAATTCAACACTAAGAAAGACCTAACTAGGGAAAAAGAGATGTGTTGCTAAGAGCTGGAGGTAATTAGTAGCCACCATGGGACCAGTGTCAGGAGCAACTGTATTACAGCTGTGAAACAGACAATTTTGTTGAAACAATGAACAAGGCAAGTTATTTCCATTGGATAGAATCTCACCAACAAGTGTGCCCACAGAGTGTAACTCTCTGCTTTAGCTGGGGATGCTCAAGGAGGAGTTAATTGCAGAGGAGTAGACATTGTTTAAAAAGGTCTGTTTGCATGATGGAGGAAATAGAGGGGATTTTCTTCGAGAGAAATGAAAAAGATCTTAGTTTCTTCTACTGAATTGAATTTAGAAAGTGGACTCTATTGCTTTCCATAATTTAACTGGAGGTAGCAGAAATGAGAGGAGGACATGAAAGAGGAACATAATACTGGAGAAGAAATAGGATTATTTAAACAGTATAGACAATTTTGGCACAAAACCTAGTCTTGTCTTGAAAATTCCCAGTCACACAGATGAAATTATTTTGCTGGAAATAGGGCCCTTTGGGCAGTAATTCAGTTTTGAAGTAAGGGTAGAGTAGATGCCATAAAAGAGCAGGAAAGGATGGGCACCAAGAGTCTTCCTAGGTGGCTCCGGGGTTCTGTGGGTGCATCAGGGAGAGGCTGGGAAGGGCTGGCCAGTTCTTACAGGGCTGTGGGAGATAGGGCTAAAAAAAGTTTTAGGGAAAGCTTTCAGTCAGACAATGGGCCAGTAGCTTTCTAGGAATTTAAGTTGGTCAGCTGGGAGGGTTGGTCATAGCTTGGTGGAAAACTTTGGATGTGGGCAAGGTGATAAGAGACACCTTATCTGTGGTGGATAGATAAGGGAAGGCTCTCTTTGTAGGTGGGGAGTTTTTTGTTGTTTTCCTCCTGTGCTCTTCAGGAGAATGGAAAGCCTTAGCCCACCTCCTTACCAAGGTTTATCAGACCCTCACCTACCTCTTCAGTTGCCAGCCTACTCCTTATCCTGCTGAAAGAATACATTTACTTGGGAAATGAGAATACTTTTTGGCGTCATGGAAAGGAGGCTCTGAAACAAGAATGGTGGAACCAAAATAAATAGCAAATTTTGAGGTCAAACTAATTCACTTCATAAAGGTCTTTATGGAACTTTATTACTGCAGAGCAAGGCAAGACCCAGTGACCCTGGACATCCTTTTCAGTGATGTACTTCTATGGAAAAAATACTCTTAAGTTTTGTCTTCTGTTGCCTTAAAGAAATGTTTTACGCTCAAAGAAACAAGACAATGAAAGCACTACTTATGCCCATACACATCAGTGGTTTCTACAGAAAAGTCACAAGGCTTGGACAGCCAAAGGGGTGCCCTAGAAATTAAAGCACTTTTATGAGAATATCTGACCCATTCAGTGACCCTCTCTTCTATCTTTCTTTGCTATAGATCTGACTTACATCATAGTGGACCCTCTCTCTCGAAGTTTAAGCAGGAATAGAGGGGCAAAACTGAATGAAGGGATGCTTCCTCGAGCTAGGTTTTCTGTTCACACTTTATCCTTCACCAACTCACTTCAAAATTTCACTAGATTTTATTCCCCTTAAGATGAGGAGATATTGAAAAAAAAAAGTCTTTAAATTCAAATCTCTGTAATTTTCCAAAACTATGAAGTGCTGAAAATGCAGGATTATTTGGCAAAATGCAGGTAAATATTAACAGCATGAAACTGAACAATGATCAGTCAAACCTGTCATATTTATCTGCATCAATAAAGAAAATATTTTTTGTCAGAAAGAAGTCTTTGGCTGAATGGTTATGCCCAAAGCTTTTGACATCTATTCTGATGAATAGCTACTCTGAATTTTCAAGACGCAGCTCTAATGTCAGAAACAATTCTTCTAGAAACAACAAATATGCTTTGAGTATATATTGTGTAGAGAGGTCAGCTGTGGTGTGAACTAGAAAAGTCTGCTAATGCTGGACTTGACTTCCCTCTGTCATGCCAAAATTAGTGGTTTATCATCTGCAGCATTCAGGAAAGGCTGTTAGGGGCTTTAAGGTTATTTCCACAAGGAGGTCTTCTCCCATATCCCAGCAAGACTTTCCACTCCAGTTTAAGTACCTGCCTAAATGCAGATTAAACATCTTTTAAGAAAGAAGAGGAGAAGCTGTGAATGTTGAAGCATTCAGTACTTCCTAAGCCAGAAAGCTTTCCACAAGGCAATTGGTGTTGGCAAGGAGTGCAGCCTCCACCCCAAAGCTATTCCTTGGACAGTTGAACAACATGTTGGACTGTTTTTGAGGCAAAATATAAGGTTTTACTTGGAGAAAGAAAATCAAGATCAATCCATGAATACCATTAGCAATCAATAGTAGATTTTGCAGAAGGAAGGTGGCCTGGATGGTTACAGTCATTATTCCAACCCACAAATGTTGCACTGCTGAGGTCAACAGAATTGTTTAATTTTTTTTTTTTTTTTTTTTTTTTTAGTATGTAGAGGGAGGAGAAAGGTTATGCAGAAATCCCTGCTCTTCCTTCTTCTTTATGTATGCAATCAATAGAACTGCTTTAAATTAAGGACCCAGCCCTTCCTTTCTGCTCTCAAGGATTAATGTCACCTGTTAATGAGGCCAGGTTCTCTTTGGAAGAGAAAGTTTCTCCCAAATCAACAACTGAGATGTGAGTAAAATCAATGACACTTTGAACTCCAGTGACATTCTTTACCTTTCTTTTTTTGAACACTGGAAAAACCAATTTTATTACTTGCTAGACATTGAGGCACTCATATTCAGATGCAAATAGAAATGGCTTATGGCCAGTATGGGACTGGTTTACAGAAAAGTGAAGCATCCATAGCAGATACTCAGGTCAATGTGAAACAGTAATGCTCAGCATCTCTCAAGAAACCAAGGCCAAGTTATTTTAAACTGAGTGTCTCTTTGCATGAATGAAGTTCATGAAAAGTAGTGTTTAGTCTGAAAGTGTGCATGCCAGTGATTTCCCCATATACACATTGGACCTCATAAAGTATTTGAAATGGCAGTAGCAATTTAGTTCATCTAGCATTGTAGTGGTTCTTTCTCCCTGTCTTCTTTATTTCCTCTCTGTTTCTCGTGAGCGCAATTTTTAATCATCACTCATGAGAAAAATTGAAACACAAAGGCGGTGCCAGGAAGGTATTTTTGTTTTCAAGCATCTTTGTACATATTAGCAGGGGACATGCTGAGTAGCATACAGGACAGCATAGCATACATATACACTCACATGACCATTACCAGCCAAAGCTACAGGATTTTTCTGCTAAACAGTCTAGATTAAATTTGTATTGCTAAGGGGAAAACTATGGTGTGCAGCACAAGGGGCATCCAGCATGAAGGAATGACACATCAAGATTAGCCTTTAAAAGAAAAGCCCAACCACCTTCTGTTTTATTACATTGCAAGGAGCACAGCAAGAGGATGGAGGTAGGTGCTCTCCTGTCTTGCAAAAAGTGTTCAGGTTAAGTGGGAAAAAGTAAGCAAAACTGGGAGAACAGTTTGTGCTGCTATATGACAAGGCCCACTGTTGTTTGTGGGTAGAACAAAAAGATTACTGTTTGCATAGCTGCAGAACTGCTGAAATAAAACCATGAAAAAATCCTTACCTTTCTGGACAAGAAAAAGCTGTTGCAAAGGTGCTCCTATTAGGTGACACCAGATCTTCTCATAAACCTTGCTCTCAATCTGCTCTTCATTGGGGTCTGTACTACAGCAGCCACAGCAGCAGGTCGGGAATGTGTACAGATTTTTCATACTCTGGTAACTGAACTGCACCTGGGATTCAGCCTTTCCTTGTACCAAGCCTTGGTGCAGACCCAGCTTGGCTGTACGAATCACCCAGTGCTGCCATGAACCACACTCACCTGACAGAACTGCACCAGCACAGCTGCACCAGTGGCAAATGTGCCTCCAGACAAGAGGTGGGTTACAGACATGAGTGACCTCAATTTGAGGACCTGCCAGCTTTCGAAACATGTTTTTTGTGCTGGCTGGGATATCTGCAGCATGTGCTTCCTGCACATTGAACATTAATACCCCATCAGACAGCATTAGATTCTTTCATCTTAACAAATGTAGGTATCTGTGGTTATGATTAAGCAATCACATGCAGAGGCTGTGTTGTGTTCTCTCCTTCTCCCTGCTGATTCTTCAACCCCCACTGAACCGTGCCCCCATCTCTGCAGTCAGCCTTCCAGGATGCTCTGCTTCTTGGGGCCACGGCTGCTCTCACATAATTCTGTGTAGGCATCTTTATCTGGCACAGGGAGCTGTGAAACTCATTTTGCATTAACTTGCACCACCCTCCCTCAATCAGCAGTGTGTGAGACAAAGAAACATATGGGCCTTTATTGTTGTCATTACTGTAATGATGATTATCCAGGGAAAAAGGGGAGATAGTTGAGAGCAAAATCTAAACAGCAAGATGCTTATATTAACATGGCATTCTAATCAAGAAATCTGGTTTAAGTAATTGCATTATGAGTACTCAGAAGGTATTAATTTTAAGATCCAGAAATCTAAATGTATGTAAGGCCAAAGCCCTGCAGCATCTTTGTTATTGCTGCAATGCAGACTCATTGTATGGACTAGATACGGGAAGAGTGTTTTCTAGAACATTTGCTTTGCAGTGGAAGCAGGTATCTTTACCATGTGTAAATAACTTAAATTAATCCCTTTTCTAAAAAAGAGATTTTCTAAAATTTTCCTTTCTTCTTTTGAGATTTTGAACACAGGTACATTTAAATGTCTGTGCTAAATTTCTCTAATTTCTTCTGTGTTAAAAGGAAGATAGGAACAACTTCTATATAAATGTGCAGCTGTTAATGGTTACCAATATTTTGCCTAATGTACCAATATCTATGTAAATTATAAAGATTAGCTAATTTTCCTTTTATGCTTAAAATATATGTAACACTGCACAATAGCTGAATATAGCTATTTAGTGCTGCTGTTTTTGAAATACCTGTTTACTAGCAGTTTGTCAGGCATTTCTAATGGCAGTCTTAGTAAATTTGAACTGTTTTGTTCTGTTACTATCTCATCTAATTAGTTTAAGCATATGGCAGAGAACAGAACCTGCAGTTAGTACTAGACTCAAAATGCAGTTCTGGGTTCACAGCTGTGTAATTGATCTCTTCCGTTGCTGAAAAAAATGGGTGTATGGTTCATCTGCCTCTATTAGTTTATGTTGTATTGAAAAGTTATTTCGCTTTAATTTTGCTCTGCTTCATATGACACCTTGTCCTCAAGGATGTCCTGCTCGTTTGGTCTGCTGAGAGCTTCAGGGCAGCCCTCAGCCCCAGTGAAATACCTTCAAGAAGTGATTGGTGTGATATAAGGTCAGATTTAGGGTTCCTGCTAAACTTGCATCAACCTTTTCCTTTACTTCTGTGCAGTGGCTCTTCCCAAGCCTTGGCTGACTGTCATCCTCTCCAGTGACTGCCTCCAAAAATACCTGTATCTATTTGCCTCTTCAGTCTCCAGTTCTGTGCTCTTCTTTTTCACTTCTCTCAGACTCTGCTATTTTCCCCTGTGGCTGTGTTTTTACTTCTGCAAAGCCTTTTGGACAAAATTTATATATAAAATCTTTCACAAAAGAGACCATACTTCATGAAGTTTGGGCTTGCTCTGCATCCACAGCTGTTAGGAATAGAAAAACTGAAACATCATCAAGTTGATTGTGATACTGCTTGAATAAAGAGCTGTGATTTCATCTAAAGTCTCTCTCTTTTTTTCTTTTTTTATTATTATTAGAAAGCTCTGACATGTCTTTCTGTGCAATTTCATTAAAAAGGCACATACTTCAGTTTTGTTTGGCAGGAAACAATGGGCACTAACAGCCCAGTGACCAACATTTGGCAAGTACACTGTCCAGAACACATATTTGCTGGGTCAACAAGTTATATGGAGTTAGGAAACTGCTGATTTGATGGTGCAAAGACTTTGAATATCTTCTCATGTAGAAAGTATGTGGTCCCTTTCTCATAAACCCTACAGGTAGAGTATGTGTCATTCTTTAACGCTGCTATGGGGAAAATTGCAAAATGGAAAATACTAATAAGCTTTTCCAGATGGCAGTATAAAATCATTATTGCTTCTGCTACCATGTCTGTTATTTATTATATCTCCTGTTACCCAAGCATGGCTTAACTCTATCATAAGTTCTCCTAAGTTCAGTTCTGTTGGAAATGCCTGAGACAGAAATATGGAGACTGTTTTCTGCTGAAGGTAGCTTAATTTTCTTTTTTTTTCTTTAAACTTTGAGATGATTTATTTGGTTCTGAGATTTGCAACATCTTTTTTCTTAGTTTGATTTGAATTCCTGTATTAGCTATTCCATCAGTTTTGACATCAGTTAGGGAAGGACACAAAATATCAGTGCATGGAGATACTTTAATGTTATGGTTTAGCTAAACTATTGGGGTCAAGTCTTTGTTGATGCGACAAGAGGTAAATGCTGTGAGCCAGCAGTGCGTAAATGCTCTGCAGGACAGTTTCTCAATGCTCAGGGTTAAGTCTGGGACTGTAAGAGAAAAGGCACTTTCCCTGGGAAGTCACACTGAAAACCATTGCAGAAGAAGGACTGATGGCCAGGAGGTGCCCACTGAGGGGTTCGAGAGGAAGCAGAGGTCCCCGGGCAGCTGTAGGCTGGATCCAGCCTGCAGGAGGCATCATCCCTCTCTCCAGAAGCCTGCAACCTCCCGTCAACTTTCCCCAGAAGTCAAGGTTAAAGTCAGAGCTGCCATTTTTGCCAAGAAAGAGATTTATAAGGTGAGCAGCCTAAAAGACTAGATATAATTTTTCATTGTGGACTCTTCCTCCAGAAGAAGGTCTTGGGAAGGTTCTGAGGAGTCAAAGACTGCTGCCATGTAGCTCCTCAGGATGCGTGAAGTTGTTGCTCATATTGCAAAGAATAAGTCCAAGCATGCCATCTGAAATTTAATAGGATCAGTAAGGATGCATTTCTGGACATTTGAAGGACATTTTCCTGTAGGTGTTTAAGTCCTGTAATCTGTGAGGTCAATGCTTGTTCCACTTAGTTTAGAAGATCTCTGTTACACGCTAGTAGAAACAATATCTTGAGCAAGGTTTATAAATTTTTCTCCTCTCAGCTATTAGTGAACTTATGTCATTAAAAAAAAAAGCAAACTTCTTGGAATCCTTTTCCCCAGATTTATGGGGATTTGATTTTCCTGAGGATGTGCTGATGTTATTTGTATTTGGCATGAATAATTTTGAATAGAGTCATTACTGAGTCTGAGAGATGGCTCAGCTGCAGGTTGCTGGCTTGCTTGCTCTTTAACTTAATGGATTGCTGGATCAGATTCTGAGAGTGTTTCTGGGAGAACAGCTTCTAGGAAATCTAGTCCTTGATTTGTCCCAGAGCAGATGAATGTCTGTAATTTCTAACAACCCTCTTCCCTTAGTGGCTGGAAGTATGTGTGTTCCTAGGCCAGTCAGTTGCCTTCCTTTGTCTCCTGCTTGCAGCAGTGCCTTAATCCCCTGAGACAGCAATCAGCTGGTGTAATAATGGCATGCCTAGTACAGACAAATTAGATACTGATATCTATTAATTAATTTATTTTTTTAGAAATCTATTAATTAAAGAGTTAAGAGTGAAAGGAAAGATAGCTTTTATTTGATGAGGAAGATGAAAATTATTCTGTGAATGGTGTGTGGCTTTTGTGTCCATATGCATAAAGGAAGCTGGAAGAAACTGAAGACCCACCACTGAGCTGTCTGAATTAGTCTTACTTTAGCTGAAATGATAAAAAAGCTTTAAAGAGACATTGTTAAGACTGAAGATGAAGATGACCCTCTTCATCCTACTTCTCAGCAGAAATACCTGGATTAGAGAAGGAGCTAAGTGAGGCTGGCTGTGCCCGTGAATTTTCAATTTTCTTACACACCCTTTAAAGATGTCGGTTACAACTGCTTTGGATTAGGACCTGGCAATGTTAAATCTGCCATTTTCTTGGTTTCTTTGCACAGAAAAGCAAGCTGATTTAAATAGCTTTTCCTTCCTACATTATGTAACCTGTCTGAGTAAAATGCTGCAGGACTTTCTCTTAACCTGAATGTGGATTGTCATAAAAACAAAGCATTTAGGGAACAAAAAACACCCCAACCTTGAGAGTCTGTTTAGCTTGTCTTTCCTCAATCAGAATTAATTTGTGTCTATATAATTAATGATTCCTGATTATTCAACATTTTCTTGAAAGCTCTGATCGTAGACTCCACAGTCTTCTCAGCTGTCCTCTTCCAGTGCCTCACGTTAAGTATGGAGTTTATTCCAGCCTGCTCTTTTCTAAATTTCCAGTGATGACTATTTCTTCATGTACAGTGCCCAAACCTGGACCTGGTGCTCCAGATGAAGTTTCACCAATACTTTTGGCATATCACAAGTTACATTTCACAGAATCACAGGACCATTTAGGTTGGAAAAGACCTCCAAGACCATCGAGATTAACCTTTGACTGATCACCACCTTGACAATTTGAACACCTCCAGGGATAGTGAGTTCACCACCTCCCTGGGCAGCCAATGCCCACTGTTTGACAAAACTACATGTTTATGTGTTTTCTTTGCACTTCAGATTGAAAAGAACATTTCATCCTTCTGTAGGTTAGTGACTTGCTAATACTCAGTCAAACCCTGGAGTTATATTTAGCAGATTCTGAGAAATGTTCAGCACATGATGCCTCCAACTGGCTAACCTCAAGGGATATTTTCAAAGCCGGGAAGTTTTGATAGTGGCATCATGGTAGGCAGGTTGAAAAATCTTTCCTGAGTTGAAAATTGAAAAATCCTTGTGAGGAGAAGGATTTGAATCCAAATTACTCTCTTAGTTTGGCCTGGGTTCTAAAAGCTGGCTCTTCCTCTGTGAAAGCAATCTAAGAATGTAATTGAAATAAGATCTCTCCATTCATTTGATTGCAAAGCCTATGAAAAACAATAAAGAGAATATGGAAGAAAAACACTGGGCTGTCTGTCAAAACTGCTCTGGGTGTATCTTCATGTGATGCTTCTGTAAATGCGATGATCCTAAATTTCTCCTGTTACAAAATTTCCTTCTCTGTGAGAATCAGAACTCAGATGGTCCGTAAGCAGATTAATGACTTTGCAATAATGTATATACCAAGAGTCTCATTTGTGTTCCTGATGGTATTGCAGAGGAGTGGGAGCTGGGACAGGATTTGCAAAGAAGACATGAAGGATGTGTACTTTTTTAGGATCTTCCCTGAGTTGCATTATATGGGATTTTATGGGAAATTTACTGATTTTTACTCTTCAAAAAATGTTATAGGTGGTGAGAAACTTTTATATGGGGACAGACTAGAGACAAATGATCAATTTCTGCATCATTTTGCCACGTATAACTTCATTTAATATCAAATAATCAGCATTCCTGCAAAACAGGATTTGTTTTGGCCCAAAACAAATATTTGCAGTGTTAGGAAAATATTGAGAGAAGGTACAAGAATGACAGATTAAAGGGCAGCAATGATTGAACACCTGTGGACTACCAAACTTCAGGCTGATGGAAGAGATTTGGTACAGTGATGTACAGATGTACAAGGCTGTCCAACACACTGCCCTTGACACTGAGGTGGGAGGCTAAAAAGTCCTGTTAGTCCTTGCCCCACACTGAGAATTTGGGGTGCTCTATGGAGGATTTAATGTTCTTTGGCCTTGCCAGCAGTATTTCATCACCTTGGCAGGCAGAGGCTGGAGATGGTCTTCAGGAGGATTGTGCTGTTCTAACTTCTGCATTTCTAGAACAGGAGAGCATATCTGGCCCAGCAGATTGGTTTTCTGGCTGATCTGCTTCAGTATTGTGACTCCTCATGACACAACAGTGTGGTATGTATAGCAGGAAAAGGTAGGTGAAGTCGAAGATGAGGAGGAAGAAATTCAAGTGTCCTGTTCTGTAACAGTCTGTCTGGTCCCTTGCAATGGGTCTAAATGAACACAGCTACTGTGAACCTGATTGGGTTTGCCCTCTGTGCCTTCAAAAATACTGGGAGGTTCCTTAGGCTGCTTCTGCCAGTGAGCTGATGTATTTATTCTGAAAAGCTTTCATAAAATACTTATAATTGGAATATATAAAACACTGATATGTGTTGTTCCCAAAGGAATGAATTTAAAGACTGTTACTGTGTTAGAGCCAAATGCTTTGGTTGAAGTTGTATACTCAGTTCTTCAAAGAGAGTCACTCTGAGTACAGCTTTGTTTGCAGGGAGATTGGTGCTCTGCCATGGTCTTGGGTACAGGGAGGCTCAGTCATGAGCATGAAAAGGTTTACCTCTGCCTATAATCCTTCTTGCTTGTTTAGGTGTTGAGATCATTGCAGGTGCACAACTCTGCTATGTCCCTCCATTGAAAGAAATACTTCTGAGACAGGGTATCCAAAACCAGACAAAAGGTGAAAATAATAGGAAATAAAAGTATTTACAGGGAATAACATGATACAACTTTTTATCCAGGTTTAATTTTCCACCAACATTAAATCAGCTATTTCTTTTGCTTTCTACCATATTTATGTCTTGAAGCAAGCAAAATGTTTAGAATAATCAAAATAAAGAATGTTGGGAAGCTCAAAACTGGAAAACAAACTGCTTTTGACTTGCTTTCCCCCCATGGACTTCAGAGTTGCAAATACCAAGCCTGTTTGTTTCTCCTTTGATGTGATTAATGGCCCATTCTTTCAATGTTCTCTGTGAACTGGTCAAGAATTGGCAAGTGATAAAATGTTATTCCATGGCTTATCAGAGCCACGGCCAAAACATACGACTAGCAGCCCTTGAGGTAAATAACTAAGTGTCTGCCCCAGCAACTTAGGAAGGACTGGGACATCCCTTCCTCATCAGCTTTGACTTTTCAGAGTAAGCTGTCAGTGTGGTTCTGACTGGGTCCTCACTCAGTCTGGGACTCTGCAGGGTGATCTCTGCCTCTTTCCAGACATTTTATTGGAATTATCTGAGACAAGAAAACTGCCTGAGCACTGGCTGTCACTGCTACTGCCCTGCTGACATTGCTAGATGCTGATCTCTACCATGGCAACAGTAATGTTGTCTCTATTGCTTTTAACCTTTTCATATTCTTGCTGTGCTTTCTTTTGATTTTCTGACACATGCTGTCACTTAATAATAATAAAGCTGTCAATGGTATCAACAGCTGATCTTTTAAGATGGGATCAAGAAGACTGACAAGAGCAAAGGAAATGTCAGATTTCTTGTGGCAGTTTAATTTATTCAAAGAACTCTGAAAATTATTTCTGTTCTTGTTACACACTGGTGATGCCCAGCAAGACCAAGTCCTGCAAAATGGGATGTAGGCTGCAGAAGGGTTCAGTGTAATCCTGTCAAGTAAATAATTTAGCTACAAGCCAAGCTAATAACTAAAAGCTGTTTGCTAAGTATCTGGAGACAGAGCCTGTAGGAATAAGTTGGATTGCTATTTATTGGAATAGGCTATGAATCAAATTTTCAATTCCCCATCCATATTCCTAGGTGGTCTCAGCAAATAGATAAGCTTTTTCAGAAGAGCCCAGCACAGAAGCAGGCTTTCCTGGGAAGAATAATTTGTTGGGTGCTGTTTGTGCTGAAGCAGATGACACTGCTTGTTTTAAGGAGTATTTTTCAGATCTCCTACAAGCAGATCTGTTAGTAAGTGACACCCAGGAAACACTGGAGAAAAAGAATTTGCTTCAGTACATTACAATTATACTGGTAAATTTGTAGTTTATTTTACTTATTTTACTTCATTTCATTTCATTTCATTTCATTTCATTTCATTTCATTTCATTTCATTTCATTTCACTTTAAAGTATTCAGTGATTTTAAGTCTGTCTTTTGTGTTCAGACAGCACCTAGTTTATAGGGGGAGAAGTCATTGCTTTCTGAAAAGGAGACAACTTAAATATTTCCAAAATGAGGCATTAATTGAGTCAATTTAAATGTTCTTTAAAATATCTGGGAAAGCATGCTTATGGGATGCCACACAATTTGGAAAAATTTTATATATCATTTGTAGATTAATGGAATTTTTTCTGATACTGGATTGCAGTCATCAGAAAGATAAAGTAGTTATCTGTAATTTGCAGGGAAAGACCTGAGTAGCCCTCACTGATATTTTAGCATCCCTTTGCTGAGCTTTCTTTGTCACCAAGGAGGGCAAATAAGATAGACAGCATAGGGTGAATTGTGTTTATTTCTTTAAATTTTTTAGAGCCAAGAGGGAGCAAGAGATCAAGAATAATATGGAAAATTAGGCCATCCACAAGCAAAGTGAATGAGTAAAAAGAAAAGCTAGCAATCTTTATGCTTTGATGCATAGGCCAGTGACAGGGCATAAGAAGACTATTTCATCATTCTGTTTTCTATGAAGCATCAAGTTATTAATTAAATTGGACTGATTTGTTCCACTGTGAAAATCTCCATGTTTATGTGACAGATGAAGACTATGCATAGCAAATCACACATTTCAAAATCAACTTCATCATTTAAATAAATTATTTTCATCTTTTAGCCTCTCCTACCCTCTCATGATTCTCTTAACAATGTAAAGCACTGCCCAGGATTTTCCCCACTTGGAGGATAGTCCCTCCAAGATGTGTTTCCATGTTTTGGCTCAGGGATGTGCCATGTCTCAGGAGCACAGCTGGAGATCAGTTGCTGCAGCTGCACTGGTGAGCTCGGCTCCAGCTCCACTCATCCTGACCTTTCTTTGTGCTGTGCCTTGCCAGGCAGAATGACTGCTTCCCTCTGGTCCCTCCTAGTGCCCTGGGGCATTCAGAGGGCATGGGCAGGGTGTGCAGCAGCAGAGCTCAGGTTGTGCTGTCTGACCCTGTACATTTCTCAGAGATCTGAGATCACTGAGAAATGAAACATGAAGATCAGTTTGTTTTTCCCATCTCTCTGCCAGACTGTTCCACATGTCCCGGCTCGTATCCTACCAAATCCCAGCTGACATTGGTTTGCATGCCTGCTGGCATGGACATGGTTATTTCTGTTCTGTTTACAACAGTGAACAATTCTGCCTTTAATTACATTATTTTTTGAGGATATTCACAGTCAACTTCTCTTTTCACTTTGGGCTGAAAACTGAGTTGAAACATTAGTAATATAAGGAGATACAGATCCATGTTCTTGTCTCCTTTTCTGCCAGAGGAAATACTCCAGCTGGTAACACACCTTCTCCCAGCAACCTGCTATCAGTTGACTTCTCTGAGCATACTTATTAGAGGACCAGCATTCCTCCTGGTGTGATAAAACTTTTTTTTCACAAATCCTGTGACTTCTGACTGGTCACAGCAGGATATTGCAAGCTTCTTCTCTGCACCCTTTCTGCTTCCATTGTCAAAAACTCACCATGTGCAATCCACAGGCCTATATGCTACAGAGGAGTTAAAAATACTCCAAACTCTACCCAAAAAAGCTCAGGTTTTCCAAGGTGGTCAAGGGAATGTGTTACATTTGACTAATGCTTTTGAAAATGTTGTTCATCACAACTATAAGGGAACATGACTCAATGGGTGTTTTGCTATCAGCAATATTTTTTTTGTTTGTGTTTAGCTTTTTTTTGTTGTTGTTTAAGAACTGGCAGATGGCAGTACCTCAGGTAGAATAAGTCCTTTGAACAAACATGAAAATCACAGAAGTCCCACAGTCAAATAATCATAGAAGGCAATAATATTGGTCAGTTAAATAAGGTGTTAAATGGCTTTAACTGGTAGATATTTCAAGCTTTACACCAGTACTTGTGTTGTTCAAATCACACATATTAAAATCTACGAAATTCAGCAATAATTACCAAGGCTATAATATGGCGGGCAGGATTTTTTCATGAAGTTTTGGTGACTTGTATGGTTTCTCCTGATGATGTGCAGACACTGTGACAGAAAAAGCCTTTCAAAAGTGTAGCATACAGAGGTGGGACTTCTGGGAACTGGTATTTGATTTGTTTCTTCAAGATCAGACTTTTATGCTGTATATGAGCAAAGTGCTATTAAAATAGAGTAATCTGTAATGACAGTAACTTATAAAACTTCAGTGAAAAGTTATGCTTTATTTACTGCTCCTATGAAATTTATACTGCATTCATTCAAGGTACTTTTCCTGTCATCTCCGTGATCCAGTAAAAGATCTCTCCAAAATAGGAGGATAATTAATCTGAAAGAAAAGTGTTCAAAGCATTCCTTTTATTGCTTTAAATGGATATGAGAAAACATTGATGTCCATTCCTCCTCCACCTTAATTCTTTTCATTTGTCATTTTAAGAGTTTTGCACACTATTTTCCAGCTGATATGATCCTGCAAATCTAATTAAGAATTACATTAATAGCTGGCAATCATGAGGAGAATAGACCTCTGTATTGGACAGATCCTGTTGGGTACGTCTGTGCTATCATCTAGCAGTCTAAAAGATGTAAAATGTCAAGCAAGTCATCAAGGTTTCCTCATTCTCTGTTTTGGACAGAGGTAGGGTCCTCCAAGGAATTCTCTCATTTTAAGGCAGGTCTGGTCTCATTTTTGCTTTAGTTTTCCTCAGAAGGCAATGGCACTTCAGCAGATGTATCAGGTCAGTTGTCTCAGAAGAGCTCCTACCTCAAAACGCAGGAGGCTGTGTTAGGGTCATAGACCCCAGTTTTGTGGGATCCTAAATCAGAGTCTGTCTTTGGAGCAAGACAGATGAACTGTGGCAAATTTAAATAGGTATCTAGCTGGGTACAGACCTGAAATCCAGCCATCCTTGGGGCTGTGTTTAGTACAACACACTGAAAAAATCTGAAAGAAATTTTTCCACAGAGTTTTTTTTAATGCCTAGCTTCAAAGACATGAATAGATTGGAATTTGGGAAATTTGGATTGAACTTCCAGTTTTTTGGCTGTGTGACTGGATGAGTAACATTGCCTTTATGTTTTGTTGATCGTTCAGTTCTTTATCTGTTGTCCTTATTTCCGGTGACCTTCTTCACTGTATTGCATGAGGTACCATCACAGTAAAACCAGTAGTAATATGTGTTTAATAAGTCAGCTTCTACATTGTATCATTTGTTATGCAGGCTGATAAATAAGTCTCCATTTCACACCTAATGAAGTATTAATTTAAAATAAACTTCAGTGTGATTCAACATATTATTTCTTCATTAAAGAAAATCTGTCCTTTTTGTCTGATCAACGTTGATGATGTCTGAATACTTAATCTGGTCTTGCTTTTCCTCCAATAGATGAGCCTTTGCATGAGCAACAATAACAGTACCTAGTGGTGATTATGCATCCTCTCTAAATTAAAAATACAGCCAAACCTCTACAGCGCTGTAGGTGCCAGTCAGGTGAGTGGGGCTGTGTTTATCTATTAACAGCAGACAAAGAATTAACTCAGTGGCCAGCTGGCTGGAAAGCAGCTTGGCAGGGAACTGGGACTGGCCATGGACCTGAGCAGCCTGCTGTAGGTGACCCTGCTCTGAGCAGGGGTTTGAACTAGGTGATCCACAGATGTCCCTTCCATCCTCAGCTATTCTGTGATTCTTAGAAACTCATCCACTATAAATACAGCAGAAAAATTGTGGGCAAGCATATTCTATGGTTATTATGTTCACCTCGGGGTATTTTACCTAAACCTAGGCATGAGAATCCTAAAGTATCTGCCCACGTTGTTTTTAGTTCAGTAACTGAATATTTTCAGAAGAGGATTTTATTTTGAGGTTTTTCTCCAGGCTAAGGCTCAGTAACAACCTAAAATAGACAGACAAAAGAAACAAAATCTAATTATTTATTTACAGTTAATATTGGCTGTTCCCATTAAGGCTGTGAAGCCAATAAAAACCCAGTTAGTGATGGAATTCCCCTACTACAGGAGAAACCATGAAATATAACCTCTAGCTGTAAGAACAGACGTCAGTGTTAGCACAGTGCCTTTGAGATAATAATTGCTATTAATCTTTTTTCTCATCTTTCACTTGTTTTGTACATGATTACTTCACTAGAACAGGCTAATTCTGTCTTCTCACATGTGGGTCTCACTGCTTTCCCCCACTGCTTCAGACTGGAATAATTCCACTGCACTGCTAATATAGATTCATAAAGACAAAAGAAAGGATAGGCCCCTCTTCTGAACATCAGGCAATACTCACGAAACTGTTCTTCCCTTCAGCTTTAAGAGATATTTAATTTGTCTTCAGGAGTCAAAAACCTGTGCTTTATTTCACTCCAGCTCTCACTGTAATGATGGGGTTTTCAGTCACATATAATTCAGCTCAAGGTGTGTTCTGCCACCAGGAGATTACATGTCTTCTTTTTCACAGTAACATGCCTCCTGCTGCAAGATGAAATACTTCTGAGAATTTTTTTGAATGAAGCAAGGATCTATTTTGAATTCTTTTTAGAACTGGTCTTAGCATTTCTTATATCTCATTTGGGGTTCAAATAAACTTAAAGAATTAATAGATTTTGCATAACTTTGGACACAAGGGTAAATTTAATGTTGTCTGTATTTCAAATCAGCTTTGCTCCTGTGTGATTCCTTTATTCAAGCAGAAGTCATTTCTCTTCACGCCTTTTTGAGAATCCTCTGAGTTAATATTATTACCTGCCTCATAAGTGAGGATGTGCCCTTTTGACACTGACTTTGTTCATGCTCTCTTAATGTTCTATTTGTGAAAAAATGCATGTATCTATCTCCATATACATTTTATAACTTCAAAATTGCAAGCCAGTCCCAAAGTTCTGTTGCAAATTAAAGAAAGATAAAACTAAGATTCATAGAATCACAGGATGGTTTGGGTTGGAAGGGACCTTAAAGATCACTTCGTTCCAACCCCCCTGCCATGGGCAGAGCTGCTCTCACTAGACTGGTTTGCTCAGGGCCCCATCCAACCTGGCCTTGAACACTTCCAGGGACAGGGCATCCACAGCTTCCCTGAGCAATCTATTCTAGTAATTGCTGGTAATTCCTGCTGTCTGATCCAACCTATTTCTCTGTGAAAGTGTCCCTGCCCTCCCAGAGAGCCCAGTGAACAGCAGGGACTCTGTGCCAATGCATGAAGCTGTCTGATGAATTCACCACACCTTTGCTTGCTGGGACTAATGGCAGCGCAGCAAATCTGGCAGTCAGAGCAGATAGATTCTCAGTTGCCTAATCTTGCCTCTGAAGCCTGAACCAAAATTCATACAGATACAAATGATTTTTCCCTTGTCTGTGTTTCTGCCTGGGAATCCACACAGTCTGTTCAATTAGGGCCAGATGGGGCCATCCTTTAGTCCAGCCTTTTCATACCACAAGTCATAGGACTTTGCTGACTTCATGTATGTCTGATCTAGAGCAACATTTTTGGATTTTCAAATATACATAGAGTAGGACTCCACTGTGACTCCCAGAAAGCCTTTCCTATGGGTAATTGGTCACTCATTTAACTTCAGCTTCCACCTAGTGGATCTGTATTACTTGTAGTTTTCCAGCATAATGAAAAAAAATAGAAGTAACTGTCAAAAGAACCCCATTATGACATTATCTGAGATATTAAAAAGTGATGATCAAATCTCTCTAAAACATCCTTCTTGGAAAATTGAGAGATTTTATCAGTTTGGCAGCTTTTAGTCCACATAATACATGCCATGTTGATATTGTGTGGTTATATTTTGTTTAAAATGTCATGCAGTCTTAAGCCAACTTGCTTACTTAAGTCTGCTGTTATTATATCAACACTAGTCATTTTATCATCCAAATATATAAAGCCATGAAAAAATCTTCATTCAGCTGCTTCACCAAATCTGCTTTCTATAAATCCACATTGATATTCAAAGATTGCAATAACTTCTGTCATTCTGTGTTAACTGAGTGTATGTCACATGCATTCTTACTTTCCTGGGGATCAATGCCAAGCTCACAAGCTTGTAAGTGCACAGGTCACAGTAGCCAAACACTGTTCCTCTTAATGCCAAGATGTTTTAAAAGGCCCTAGGTGTTTTAACATCCACATTCCTTAAGGACTAAACAAATAAGCTCAGCACGAATAAGCCAGAAAAGTCCTGGGCTGGCTCTTTCAAACTCTCATGTGCTGTTTGGACAGGCATGCTTAAAAAAATGTTTAACTTTATTTACTTACTACATAATTAATTAATGAACTAATTTAAACTAATTAAAAATTAATCATGAATTTATTAAATTGTTAAATAAATAATCAACCTATTATTTAGTTATTAACTTTATTTATTATAATTACTGATTGACATTTTCACCAGTTGTTCTGTTGATATAAAACTATTTTGACATCAATTTGATAGCTATATATTTTTTTAACCAAAGAAGAATCATAATGTTTCTTGAACACTTCTGTCTACTCTTCATAATTGTCCAACACTAAAGGTTATATACAGCACAAGAATTTAAACTTGGTATGATACCTGAGATGCTTAAAACCCAGCATGTTATTCATAAGTCTGAAGATCATGGAAGTGTATTTCTGGGTGTTAATGTGAGTATGCTTATTTGTGTGTATCCCTGTGCTACTTTTTCTTTTCTTTCTTTTTCTCTTTCTCCAGATGATTTGTTAATTAGTCCTATTTTTCATTAGGACATTGGCCATTTGGGCACCTTGGGAAGTGTTCTAAGCTTCTTTCAATGATAATTTGTGTGTTTTTTACTTCATTGTCATAACTGATTTAGTGAATAACAATCCTTGGCTTTGTGCCATGTTTAGTGGTCAGGACATTTGCTACATGACCTGTAATCAATGCACAAGCACTTTTTCTGGAGTCACTACAATTGAAGCAATCCCTCCTATAATCAGCTATATTTTTTGTGTCAAGATGAAGCCTTAAATAGTTTTTTTCCCACAAGTTAGGAAAGTGAGAGACATACTTTAAAAATTTCTAGGCATCACTTAGTACTGACAGCATAAAGAAAATTGAGCGCATGTCACTTAAATCAAAGGGTCTATCAGAACACTTTTCTTCCTGCTATATGAATGATAATATTTTTTAAGGAGCTGATCTGCTATTGTTCTTGACAGTAATAGTTGAATCTTCAACCCCTACCCTAATTTCTGGGAAATGGACTGTTTTTAACTAGAATTAATTGACTAGCACTATCTGAAATTTCAGTGCAGAGAAATCAATTTGAAGTTTTTCTTTGTTAACCAAGTTAAGACAAAGAGTTTTCCTCTTCTAATTGTGCTCCATGGTAAAGGTAATTACTTCATTAGGCAGGGTCCCTGTATGCAGCTAGAGAGGTGGGTGGGATGTGTCTGCTTGATCCACTAAAAATAGTGACAAGGAGATGTCACTGTCATCAGGAAAAAACAGCCCTGCTCTAGATATAAGGTGTCAGTATGATGCCTTGGAGTGGCTCCCTAAACCAGAGGTTAGACAACATTAAATAAGAGAATAAAAGTGGATATTTGTTGAAGGCTTTCAATAGGTACACCTTGGGCAGTCAAAAGCCTCTGAGGGGCTACACCCAAGGTGGACAAGAGTCACAAGTTTTTCACACCGTTATAAGTTTGACCCATTTACACATCAGGGGTTAATCCTCCAATTACAGTTTCAGGTAATGAAGTCGTTTACTCCAAGTTTGCCCCCCCCTCTCAATTCACTGTTGTTTACATCTCTTGGGGCCTGAGACAGTGAGATGTCATTGAGTTTCAGGCCTAGAGAGGAATTATTTAGTCTGAATAAAATGGGAGAACAGTAGCTAACACTCTATATGGAGTTTATATACTGAAGAATTGCAGGAATACAAATATATGAAAAATATAAAAGCTAAAATCCTAAGGCAGCAAGTAAAATGGACAGAGGACCATTTCATTTGATGAACACTGAAGGTTTTGAAAGGCCCCCAAAATCTGTATCTTGGGTCTGTGTTATTGAGGGGTTTTGAGTGATTTTCTGTTCTCTGTCCAGATTCACACAGTGTCTTTTACAAAATGCTCCATTTGGTGTGGTTAAAATCTGTACTTGTTTTCATACCCATTACTTTCCTTCTGTTCAGCTGGCTATCCAATGCTACAAGGCTGTGATTTTGCTTCCTGAATCACTACCGAGCCTTTCCTTTGCTCAAAGGGCATTTTTTTTCCAAATTCTTCTGTGTGCAGTTCTTTTCAATGCATTGTGTTGCTATCTGTAGTGCTCTTGCTTCAAAGCACAGAAGCCACAGAAGTGAAAAAGGCCTGCTGTTAATTGTTTAAACCAAAGTTAATATTTCAGCCTTCCATACTGGTTTCCACCAGACAAAAAGAATCCCTCTTGTTCCTTTCACCTACTCTGACAAAGCAGGCTTTCATGCAACACCCAGAGCAGCAAGCGGGTTACACTTGCCTTCCAAAATCTGCAGCCCTGTAGGTGGATTCTTTGTAAAGGGTTTGATCTTTGTGGAGCACCACTATGAGATGGCACAGTCTGTTCCTTACAGACTATTAGAGACAAAAAATAACTCAAGGAAGAGCTCAGGGACTACAGCTAGACCAACTTTATATATCCCATCAAAATTAGTGGGGCTGCTGGCTGGAGAAAAGTTTGCTTCCCTTGGCCAACCACAGTGACTTTAAATTGATGAAGTGTCTCTTCCTCTAGATTAAATGTCTGCCCCGCCCTGTTCCCAGTCTCCATTTCCAGGTGGCTTCTTCTGATCCAGATCCTTGTAATGTGTTCCTCCCTCATGCCCGGTACTGTAATTGCTGCCTTATTTATTTTTCCTTCTTTCCCTCTGTGCCCCATAATTTGGATTTTCCTGCTGGAGCCCTTGCTGTGATGGTCAGACAGGTATCTGCCTCTCTTGCCTTGTGCAAGGAGCCTGACCTGTAATGGAGCTGGGAGAGCCACATTACGTGACTGGGATGCAAAGATGGGGCCAGAGGGGACAAGAAGGACTGAAGAAAAATGACACATCTAAGATGTGAGCACATAACTCTTAAAATTGGACCCAGCAGGTAAATGTTTCACTAAGCAGCTGTGTATGCTCTGAAGAAAAGTGTGACACTGTGCAGTGCAGGAAGAGCCAAAGAGGGCAAAACCTACATCTCTCATCTACTAAGTTGTGCTGGTGGGAATAAAAGGGCTTGATGTGCAGGAACCAGTCATTGGGATGTTCCTTGGAATAGCTTTACATGGCCAATCCAGCCTTTTTTTTTGATAAAGAAAAATGATTTTTGGCCTGCTTTCATGGTCAGCTTGGCAGCAACTGCCAGTATTGTCTCAAGAAACACATGGAGATGGAATCACAAATTTGCTGTGGAAGAGTAATAACTTACTAATGTCTAGTTCTTACATAATTTTGTTTATTTTTGGGTTGAAAGTGTTTTACAGAAATGGTCACTTAAATCCATTTACAGAGAAGAGGTCCATGACACAGGGGAGTGAAGTGACTTTCTGAATCCACAAGCTGTCCCAGAGGAAAGCCACATCTTTAGGCTCTCAGCCCAGCATCCTGCTCATGTTTCCCTCTCCCTGCAGCTCATCTTTATTTCTGTGGCAATCTTTGCAGACATTTTTATGTTTTCCTGTACATTACCATAAATACTGAGTTTTTTTCATGCCTTTTCATTATTGCTGCCCAGGGAGTCCAATTAAAACAAAGCTGAAAGCAACTTCTTGTGGCTTTCTGGATCATTGTCATCACTTCCCTGCATTCCCAGGCAGGGAACTGGAGGAAATGGCTTTAGATGTCCTATTCTTAGCAGCTATTGAAAAATGTCAGGAGCACCACTGAGCTGTCTATGGTAACAGACTTCTTACACCAGCCCACGTACAGGGGAATTTTCAGTGCTGTGATTTCTCTAAGAGTATAGCTGTTCAAAGCAAATAGCTCAGCTGGCATGAAACTACCCTGGCCAGTGCAAAATGACATTTTACAAATGTAGTAGCTGCCGTGATAACTGGTTTCAAATTTCATCTGAAAGCCTTCATTATCCTAGAAGTCAAGGTTGGACAGATAAAATATAAACCTTCCCTCATATAAGCAAGGAATCTGCTCTTAATGTACGTGTATTTGTATTTTACCAGCATTTGGATTTTAAAAAATGGTCAGTACTTCACTAACAGAGCATTAAAACTCATGCCATTGCCCCTGACATAGGCAAGGCATAGTAAGAAAAGAATTTTATTTCCTTGATGAAGTCACTTTTCAGATAGAACTCTCCTGGTGTAACTAGTGATTCACAGTTTAAGATAAGAAGTGAAAATAAGGAGATTGTAGGTATACGTAGGGAGGATCTGAGCTGGATAACTTCTGATTTAAGTGGAAATTGGCCAAACTAACTTGCCTTGCCTTCTTTGCTATGCTATGCAATGCTGTGATATGCTGTGCTATGCTTGTTTCTCAACATCACAGGACCTTCTGGCAGTGAATTCTTTAATGTGACTAATATGTAGTATGCTTTTTCTGTTCCTTTCTGTTGAAGATTTTCCAGGTAGTTGTTTAATTTTGAATGCCTAGAGAAGATGTATCAATATGCATAGGTGTGGCTCTTTTTAGAGGAGACAGGGTCAGAGAAATGTGCTCTGCCCTGTGAGCAGCAGGCAGGGAGGCTGGGGACCGCCTCTGGTTTCAATGAAAGTGCACCTCAATGCTCAGTGCTGTCTTCTGAGAAAGTCTGGGAGCTTTTCTCCCCTGTACAGAGAAGTTTTTATTCTTGCCTTAGTGAGTTTTATTCTGCTGAAGCCGTGAATTGTCAGCTGAGGACTTCATGTAGAAGTAGGTGCAGGCTGCAGTGTGCCTTAGAGACCTGTGTGGGATTTTGATTTATGATTTATTGCTCGGGGGCCTTGGGAGAGGCACTGTGTGACAAGGAAAGTAATTTAGATTTGTTTCTTAGAGCTAGTGTGGCTGAGGATATCTCGGATGTATAGATTGTATGCTAATTGGAATATTCCAAGTCCTGAAAAAGTCAGATCAAGTGCATTATTTATTAAACATGCTTGTGAGTAATATTACTGACATTATTTGTATTAGCTCACCGTGCAACAAGGAGGTAACAAAGCTATGGAAGCCAATGGCCAGACCACAGATTTCAACAAATGAAATCTTCTAACTGACCACAGAACATTAGGTGATTTGGGGCCTTGGACACTTTCTTCTTTTCAGAAAGTCAATTTTTCATTTCTTGAAGTACAATGCAGTCATACTGAGTTCGTGGAAAATGGTGAGTGGAATATATTTTAACTTTGGCAAGGAATTTACTGTGGAAACCACATGGTTTTCACCATAGAAACTGGAAAAAGTGAACTGGATGGAACAAAACAATGAATGTAATCCTTAAAATTTCATTGTGAAAATACTTTATGTGTATCAAATAGTTTTGCTGCTTGGATGGAGGTAAACAACTGCTTAAAGAAGTGTTAGAAACCAAAAATCCAGAAAAGTAGTCATGCCATTCTTACTGGTACAAGTGCTACATTTCCAGTACATGGGAGGACTGGACAATTTGGAATACGCTGTGTCTGTGAAAGAGCATATATGGAAACATGCCTCCGACAGTAAAGTTTCAAGGAACAAACTTAGCTTACTTAAAAAATTTCACATTTCCAATTACTACAGTGAGTTCAAACCTCAGAGCTGAAAATACTTCACATGCAGCACTCAGAATCATTTCCTCTGAAAGATTCAGAGGAACATTCAGGTTTGAGAAATT
Source organism: Argya squamiceps (assembly GCA_037834095.1). Classification (NCBI taxonomy): domain Eukaryota; kingdom Metazoa; phylum Chordata; class Aves; order Passeriformes; family Leiothrichidae; genus Argya; species Argya squamiceps. The sequence goes on along the minus strand of JBBMKD010000001.1, from coordinate 43,205,595 downwards.
CCTTGAATTAGCTTAAGTATTTTTGAAAGCTGAAATGATGAAACTCCAAAAGGCTCTGCAGCAGTTAGATCAAACTCAGTCTTCTTGACAAAACTCAGCATCTACCATTCACTGACAGGGACAGATAGTAGAGATGGAAATGTTTTGCTGGATGTCTTCTTGTCCATAGCAGAATTTTCTAAGTGTTTTTGTACTTATGTGTATTCAGTGCTACAAGAGAAAGGTCTTCCATGAATTCCTCTGACATGCTGTTCCAGTGTAATGAGCTTTCTAATTAGTTAATAGTTGCTAATATTCAGGCTTCATTTTTCTTTCAAATTCCATATGAAGATAATCCTAATTTTATGGCCTGCAGCCCAAACTTAATCAGAATTTCAGGGCTATTAATAGAGCTGGTCAAAATGCAGAATTACCTCCCATGGGGCTTTTTCTCACTGTAGTATTTGTTTTTGTTCTCAGCTTGGAACTGCAGAAATTTTGAACACCCCTTATTATACAGAACATAATATATTAAAGTAATTCTGCATGATTTTGAAACATTTCTCTTTTTTTCTGTAAATCACATGAGTTTCCCATCATATTTTAATGAAATGGTCCTATATTCTGAATGAAAAAAAAAAGAAAAGGACTGTGTAATATCAAGAGGCGCAACTGTTTACAGTTGCGATGTCTTCCAGCATTTTCCTCTATGTTGAAAACATTTGATCCTAGCATGGAATATGGTGCTAAATGAATGTGATTGCCAAAAAATTTTGTTGCTTCAAAATATTTTTTTTTGTGGCAGAAGCCTGTCCCATGAGGTTTTGATCAGAACTTATCACAGTCAGAATTAGGATTCAGATTTCTCCACTAAGCAAAGCGAGTGTAACCTGGGAGGCCAAAGAACCATTATCCATGTTTCTTCACCAGAAATTGTGAATTTGGAGACACTTCAGAAGCACTGATTCTGCACATATTTTTCTGTCTGTAGCTCTGAATCTGTCGGTAGTCAGAGCAGCAAATTGAAACTAGGTTTGATTCCTCTCTGACTTATGCTGCTGGTAATGGCTAATAACTTAAACTGATATAGTTATAAACAGAGGTGATCAGTGAAGTGAGGTCTGGGTTCTGGCAGCCAGAAGCCAAGTTAAGGACACATAGGTCTGATACCTACATCTGTGAAAGACTGCTGGGGATGATGGAAGTGATGGGAGAGAGATGGAAGTCAATTTCAGCTGAAAGGAAAACTCTGCTACATTGAAATTCTGTATTTATATATTCTAGTGGGTATATAAATATATACTTTTTTTCTCAGGTCTCTTCTGATGTGTTGAAAGCACATAGTTCATACCCTTTCACTAAATTCCAGTAGGTTAAACTATCTGCCAACATTGTCTCTGGAGTGTCTGATTGCAGTAAAAGCCTGATTGGTCCAAGTGGGTGACCAAAGGGAGAATCATTTCCAGTTCAGCACTTAGCATATTAGTCAGCATTTTAAAATCCAGGAAGAAATATGGGATGAGCAGAATGAATACCACCTATCTCACACTTTTTCTTTTCTGCTGTCTGAGAGATATCCACTGATGGTTGGTGTAACAGCTCAGAAAGTGTATAATCTGTCTATGAAGTGAGAGAAATAGCATCAGTGCTCAAGTACTGATTCACTGATTTTAAAAATCTCAAAGAAAGTTATCAGTATCTAGTGATAACCTCACTGGCCTCATAATATTTCTGTATTTATGCTCACATTGAAGGGAAAAGGAAACACTCAGAGTCATTCCTCTGAGGAGAGAACCAGGTCTGTCCCCCACTGCATTTGGTGACGTTTTCACAATGGATGTTAGTAAGACCAGGATTGACACCCATAGTCATTTATGTGGAAAACATATACCTGTGAGGCCAGGCTGACAAAGTGTGTAATAAATTCTCCAAGTCCCCTTTTAATTAATGAGTCCAATATCCATATGGAGGTAATTGCATATAACACCTTATTTGTGTTCCATCAAATTAGATTGAGCCATTTCCCTCTGAGAACAGGTTCCAAAAATCTGCTTCTAGAGAGCATTTTTATAGTTTGTTTGTACAGGACTAGCCATGTGCCAGCTGCTTTACCAGCAGAGAGGAGCCAGGTCCTGGCTTCAAAAAGTTTTCAAACTGAATAGATTGCTTGAGCACTGAAGGGAACGAAAGAGAGCTGTGCTGTTGAGACAAAGAGTTTCCCTTGATCCCATTAGAGCTCTGACTTTTGCAGTGTTGGTAAAAGACTTCATTCATTGAATATATACTAGCCGTACACAGGCTGAAGAATTCTCATCCTCATTCAAATTTAGTCACTTGAAGGAGAACCTAAGCATGCTTGGTCTCCTCTAATTACTGGAGAGAGACAGGCACTTGCAAGGGATGATCCATCCTATCCTGAAGAAGGGCAGGAAGGGTAAATTCAGGTTCCTTCTTTGGTCTTCTCTCCCCATTTGCATAGTAGGATCCTAACATCTTAAACTCCCAACTTTCATATGGCTGACACTGGATGAAACAAGCCCTACCCTGAAACCTCATCCTATCAGCAGTCCTCTTGCTCAGTCCAGTTGCTGCTGTGTGTGTTTAAATTACTCCAGACCAAAGGCTAGGAGCGATCCTGTTGGGAATGGCCAGCAGATCACATCCCAGCACACACCACTAGCATTGCTGATACTGTCTGCACACGTGCTTTACATGGTGCTCCTGTGCTCAGCCTGGCCAGAGAGGGTGATCCTGGAGAGGGGTTCCACATGCATTGTGCTTCCAGCAGTATGGATCTCTGGCACCTCCTGTGTCACCGTGGGCAGCTGCCTCTGACACCTCTGGTGTGTGAGCTTCTCCTCGGGCAGGAAGGTTTAGTGGAAGTGTGCTGCTGGCACCCACTGGCATCCACAGAGGAGGCACAGCTCACACTGCACAGCAACATATGGAAAACATCACACGGAGAGAACATCACTCTCCCAAACATAAACACATTTAGGACAATACAGATATGAAATCAACATGTCAGAGTGCAGCCATACTTCAGAGGAAAAGAGGATTTTGGATGGAACACAGAATAGGCTCCTAAATAAAAAACATCTATAAAATAATATGCATCTCTTGAGATGGCAGGTAGCCATGGATGTGTGTTTTTGTTGAGTTTGCAGATGACAACAAATTGAGGGACCTGTTGGTTCACTGGCAGGTAAGGGTGCAACTCAGATGGACCTAGGCAGGCTGGAGGAATGGACTGACAGATACTTCATGAAATTCAGCAACAAATAGTGCCAAATGCTGTCCTGTGGATGGATGAGCCCTGCACAACAACGTGGGCTGGGGCCAAGTGCCTAGGGAACAGCTTGTGAGGAAGGTCCTGGAGCTTCTGATAATAAGAGAGGCATGGGTCACATGGGTCAGCAGCACGTCCCAGCAACACTACTGACCAAGAGCAGCCTGGGCTGTATGAACAGTGACAGAGTCAGAGGCCAAGGGGAATCATTATCACCACCCCCACCCCCTGCCGCTGCCCCAGCTGTTAGACCACATCTGCACATCTAATACAGGCCAGACTCCATTAAAACAGCTGTTGTACAGGGGAGGCTCCTAAAGCTGGTGGGGCTGGTGCATGGACTCTGGGAGGAGAGGCTGGGAGAGCCAGGCTTTCTCAGCCTGAGGTAGAGATGGCTTTGGGGAGGGGATGAAGCTTACAGAACACCTCTGGGGAGGGGCATCACTGAGGGGATGTCTCAGAGTGGAAGGATGTGTCCCCATGAGGACAGTCAGTCAGGTTGCCCAGAGAGGCTGTGCAGTCTCTGTCCTTGAATGGTTTCAAGACTTGACTGGTTGAAGCCCTGAGCAGCCTGACCTACCCTCAGAGCTGGCCAGCTGGAAGCAGGAGGCTGGACCAAAGGCTGACCAGCTGGAGCGGTGACCATGCTATGTCTGACTTGATGGCCTCGAGTGACTGCTGCACAGAGCCATGATCTGTCCCCATGAGACACCAGCACAGTGGACAGGCTGCCCACCCTGGCTCATGATGGCCACATGTCTGACTGAGACTCAGGAGGTTTGTGGGGCACCAGGGGACTGAAATCATGTGCACTGTGCAGGTATCTTCTGGTAAAGGACAGCTTTGCAATTGGAGGTTGACTTTGATTGGGACAATTAAATTTTTGAATAGTTGAAGAAAAACTAAATGGTACCAAATACCATTATGGGAAACCATTGTTCTGCCACCCCAGCTTTCTCCCTGAGAAGCTGCAGTGGCTTTCAAGGTTCATTCCTTGGTAACATCACTGGTGAGATGGAAATTAAACCTTTCAAAGTTTGATAATTCTGTTTTTCCAAATATGCTAACCACCACACTAAGGAAGGTTAGAGACATGACATGTCCTAGGTTGAGGGTGATTACAAAAATCTGCTGTTACAAGCCCATCAGCACGTGCCCTGCGTTGACTGTAGTATCTCTTCTGCAGATTGTCAGGGGGCATGCTGGCCAAGGCGGTGCTCTCGTGTGCCTGGTTCACTGCATCATGCACCTTTCTATCAGGGTACCTTTCTGCTAAGAGGCCAATTTCCCTCCTATCCCTCAGCTTCTATATCCATGTCTGTAGGAAGCCTGAGGAAGGAGATTTGACCCTTAAGGATCCTTGCTGTGCGAGGAATATACCCAGTCTTTTTCTAAAGCATGAAAACCCAAGAGAGTTTGCATTTTCTTTCCAGGAGCAGCTCAATAATAATTTGCTGCATTTATTCAAATACAAAACACCATTTTCCTCACATCTGGCTGACATATACCTTGGCAGTTTTCTTGAGTCTGTTACTATGGTACATGGCAAATACCAAACAGGTGTTTGCAGGACAGGAGCAGTGAAGGGCCAGCACATTGTGTTTTGAAGTCTAGTTTTTTTGCCAAGGACTGATGATGCTCCTGTCTGAAGTCAAATCATGGGGTTGGTTGCAGAAGTATCCATACATTAGTGACAAAAGCCATTTTTGAATTGGAGTTTAAAACCATTTTGAAGTTCAGTGTAACATCCAGAGAGCCTGCAGATCTGCCTGTGAATGACCTTTAATTCCTGGGTCCGTTATTCTCCAGGCAATACTGGGAGGTGGGCATTTTCCTGGCTCATTTGAAGAGGGCTCAGCAGTTGCACAATTCCACCATATCGGATAGCAAGACACATAAACCAGGCCAGGTACTGTGAAGGGAGGAAGGGAAAGTTACATAGTTTACAGAGAAGAAATGTAGTTATTTTTGAATTCTTTATTCTGAAAACTTAACATGTAATGGAAATCAATGCTGCTGCTTTGGTATGAAAAGATGCAAAGCCAGCTTGTTATGAGGAGTATCTATGACAACTGAGTGATGAGTTGAGGTGATGGTGAGCAAAGGCAATTCTTGTATGAGACTGTCCAATCACTTTTCTTGTGTACCCTTTCTCCATCAATTGTATTTTTTTATACTAATAGAGTCTAATATCTTTGGCTCTTTGCTTTGTTTTATTTTCTATGGAGCACAGCAGAGCATATTCTGCTCCAATGTCCTAAACTGGGGATTACTATTTATGCTGCTATTACTCAGAATATAATCTTGTATCTGTACACATTTTAGGACAAGAGGAAATAGCCTCAAGTTTCATCAGGGCGGGTTTAGATTGGATATTAGGAAAAATTTCTTCATTGAATGGTTGGTCAAGCATTGGAACAGGCTGCTCAGGGAAGTGGTGGAATCACTGTCCCTGATAGTATTCAAAAGATGTGTGCCTGTGGTTCTTAGGGACATGGTTTAGGGATGGACATAGAAGTGTTAGGTTAATAGTTGAACTTGATGGTCTTAGAGGTCTCTTCCAACATTAATGATTCTATGATACTATAGTTTGACTTTATTATTGCTTTTCAATATTAAACACAGTGCAGCTTATTTAGCATTAAAAGCCATGTACTGTAGAACCCACTGTTAGCTCACTAATTAATTGCAGAGAATAATCAAACTCGAATACTGAAATGTATCAAAACTAACATGGAAGAAAAACCTCGCAGTGGAGTGTTTGCCTTTGTCTAAACAAAACCTGCAGCCATTTTTCCGTTGAAAGGTCTCATTGGAATGGACATATTTCATTGAAATGCCTCACTTCCAGGTGCACTTTCAGAAGAACACAATCTAAAACAAATCAAAAATGTTTTGAGCAGATTCTCATGAAATATAAGAGGACTTTTCTGACATGTACAGTGGAACCTGGGTCAAAAACTCGGGTGCTAGCCACCATTGAAAAGGCCTGGCCTTATGCAGAACTGAAATAAGAGACCACATACACTGTCCTAACAGAAATAGGTTTGTCTAACTCCATGATGGGAAATGGCCTTCCAAGGCAGGCAGTGAAATGGAGGCAAAGTGCTGTGCACAGTGACTAACAATGTCTTTGTTTGTCCTGCTGTGTCCCAGAGGAACATGGAAACCCTCCATGGACTGACTGAAATTAAGTCAGAAGAGATTTCAGATTTTTAGAGATTCCAGTCTATACTTAAGTAAAATGTAAGGCATCAAGTGAAATAAAGAGTGCTGGAGAAATTGAACTGCACTCCTACTTGAAGGCAAAATGCATTTGCCAGCTCAGGCTGGGACTGAGATTTTCTCCCTGTGACACAGCTTGGCACAGAAATACAGGTGCATTATGAGGTGTGTTTTTATGCCTCCCGATGCCAGAAGCAGGCAGCTGAACAGGATTAACCCCTGGTCCTTTTTGGTACAGCAATTTACATGTGATTTGAAAAACAATGTGTTGTGTCTTTAAGGCTCCCTAGTAAATTAAATAATTTGCTGTTCATGATGTATTTCTGAATTTTGTTGGAAGGGTGTTTTTTTGCCAAATGGTAAGTGTACAAATGCTAGCAATTCTGCCTTTGTAAGTGTCCCTGCTATAATAGATCTCTGATTAAGATGTTGCTAAATTATTTTAATGTTTATTTATGCTATCAATCATCTCTGGTCTGTATTTCCAGTCCATTCTTTCTTATGTTCAAACTAATCCTAGATGACATAATTTGCACACACAACTTCAGTCATTATCTCTTTTTTTGGTGATTCACAATGTCCTTTCAATGGCCACATAAATTGAATTCTGTATGCTTGTAAATAATTGTTCCCAGTGGAAGTTGTTTGTTGAAATTCTGAATCAGTAGGGACTATAAATGTATTTCTGACCTTAAAATCAATGAAGCACCTCACATGTAGTTGGCATTTCATTAGCTATTCCTGACCTTCTGTCCTCTGTGCAGGCTCTTGTAGCTGCACTCTGCTTGAGCTATTCTGGATTTCTGCTGCCACTCAAATGTAGGCTTAAAATAGAATGACTGTGGCTCTCTCTCAGTACTCTTCACTGCCTCTGATGGGATACCAAATCAGCCAAAGCTTTAAAGTGAATTTGCATAGGCCTTTCCATAAGGTAAGCACTGCATGAAAACCAGCCAGGACTTACCAACTAAAAGGAGTGACTGATATCACTTATGCAGGTTTCCTTTCATTTTTTTTACTTAGGCATTTTTTTTTCAGTGTTTTTTCCTCAAGGATAGTGCTAATAACACCAAGGTTGTGTGTTTTATCCCAGTATGGGCCACCCAGTTAAGAGTTGGACTCAATGATACTTGTGAATCCCTTCCAACTCAGAGTACTGTCTGATTCTGTAACTCTGTAATTTGACCAGATGCTAAAAGTCTAGGCCTCTCCTTCTCCTCACTTTCCACCTGCAGCTGAGCTACAGCCAAGCTATCCACAGCTGCTCTCTGACTTATCTGGGGAAAATGCAGGGGACTCTGATTACTTACTCACTGACATGAAGGTTTTCAGGGCAGTAATTGTCAAACGCAATAAAATGCTATGACGTTGCAATAAAAATTGCAATGATTTAATCAGAGTGAATTTAAATTCAGCAGCCTATCTTACCTATTAGTTTTGGTTCATTTTTATTCTTGGGGCCAGTTCCAGAGATCTTTCAAAATAGCTGGAGCTTTTGATGGAATATAGGTTACAGTGTAACTGTTGGCATTCAAAATGACATTAAGAATGTGCTAATTGTCAATCTTTTTTCTTCTCTGAGTGCAACAGAAGAAACATGTCACTATCTTTGTCAGATCTGTTATTTTTTGTTGGTCCTTGAAAATGTTTCTATACCATCACTATGAAGCCTACCAGCACTTACTAAAAACTTGTATGATGAGAGGTAGAAATATATTTTGTATTTTTTTCTTTCTGTAGTAATTTTGGAACAAAACTCTTCAGCTTTCCTTCTGCCCAACTTCTAGATGCCACAAAATTTATTATAAAGCCAACTGATGCTGACACCTTTTTTCATTCAGCTTTTACAAGTAGAAAGGTTACATTTGCATGAAAGTACATTTGCATTTTCTTATTTACAGAACAAATATAACTGTATATGAAGCAGAAATGGAAATGCCTTGTTGCTTATTAACCTCTTCTATAGGTGATAGTAGAGGCTTTACTAAACATTGTGTTGTTTTTAATATGACTCTTAGTATTAAAGCTGTGGAGTGCTTGAAAAACATGAAGGTAGACTGCGGAAACATGGGCAGAAACATACCTAATAGCAGAGTAAGAGTAGAACACACTTGTTTTTCATGTTTTGTAAAGCATTATTTGCCTTTCTGTCTGCAGGATTCTCGATCTGACCCTTAAATCTCAGCAGTGGAGCTCTAGCATGGAATTCAGTTGATTATATTTGTGTGCCTGTTGCTGATTTAGGTGCTGTGAGGTATCCAAGAGAGTTTCATGGGCCCGGTGGATATTACACCTGTGAAAGACACTTCTCTGCTGGAGATGGGATAATTAAGAGCAGCTCAGGATGTTTTTCTGTGGAGTCACACCCTGAAAATACAGTCAGTGCAGTCCATACATGTCCCTCTCTGTTTTATGGTGAGTTGAATATCTCTCTGGGTTCTGTGAGCGTCTTGATTATATCTCCACTGACAACAAAGGGAGCAGGGACACTGAGTGCGCATGCACACTTCTAAATTTAACCATGTTAGTCTTTGAGCTGAATACTACCTGAAGAGTTCAAAACATTGCTGTGCCAGAGCTGGTATACCAAAATTTCTGTTGTCAGTTTTCATCAGCCAGCACTGGAATGTCTTTCTTTGATGTATGATTTTATCCAGAGCAGCAGGTGAAAAATGTACAGTGGGTGTCTACTAACTGCTGTCAATTCCTCATTTGTTTTCAGCAAGGATACAGCTGCTGCTGTTTGCTCTTTGTTCTGGGGATCCACAGGTAATAGTTTTTCTTCTTTCTCACTCTCTTCCCCCTGCCCTTATCTCCAAACACAAAATCACAGAATCATAAAAACGCATTGTTTAGAAAAGACTTTAAGATCATCGAATCCAACATTAGCCCAGCACTGCCAAGTCCACCACTCCACCATGTCCCTGAGCACCACACCTAAAAGTGTTCTAAATATCTCCTGGGATGGTGACTCCACTACCTCCCTGGACAACCTGTTCCAGTGCTTGTCAACTCTTTTGGTGTATAAAATTTCCCTAGTATCTAATCTAGACTTCCCCTGGTGCAACTTGAGGCTGTGTTCTCTTGTCCCTGCCACTTGTTACCTGCCAGAAGAGACTGATCTCCACCTGGCTACACCCTCCTTTCAGGCAGTTGTAGAGAGCAGTAAAGCCTCCCCTGAGCCTCGGTCCAGGCTGAACACCCCCAGCTCCCTCAGCTGCTCCTCACAGCACTTGTGCCCCAGACCCTTCCCCAACTCCGTTGCCCTTCTCTGGACACGCTCCAGCCCCTCAATGTCTTTCCTGCAGGGAGGGGCCCAGAACTGAACACAGGATTGTGGCCTCAGGTGTGGCCTCAGCAGTGCCCAGTGCAGGGGGACG
>JBBMKD010000001.1:43178478-43195561 GCA_037834095.1 Argya squamiceps | reverse complement strand
CTGCCTGAGGTTGTTGTGACCCCAGTGCAGGACCTGGCACTTGGCCTTGCTGAACTTCATACAATGGGCCCTGGCCCTTTGATCCAGCATGTCCAGATCCCTCTGCAGGGCCTGCCTGCCCTCCAGCAGATCAACACTCCCACCCAACTTGGCGTCACCTGCAAACTGACTGAGGGGGCTCTCGATCCCCTTGTCCAGATCATTGATGGACAAAATCAAAAACTCTTCTATTCAGCAGCTTGTTTCATGGAGGCTTTTGTTTGCAAGTTCTAAAGATGCTCTTGATATCCTGGGAAGCATTTCAAGGTATTAAACAGAACTGGCTCCAGTACTGAGTCTGGGGAAGACCACTTGTAACACATCCTTCTCTGACTTTGTTATATAGTCTTTATCATATACATATATGGGATAGTATTTTTTAAAGATTACAATATATGTTAATAATTATCAAGTGCTTTTATTGATGTGGACTATTGTTTACTACCCCAAGCAGAGTAGAATACAGTGTCTTAAAATACCATTGGGCTGCCAGGGAAAGATACTTGCTGAAAAAGACCAGGTTTGCTAAAGAAAAGTGCATTGCAACATCTGACAGAGATCTGTGGGGACCATTACTCCACATTCATTTTACTATAAGACTCTTATTTCAAGATATGCACTGTTCAGAGGACCACTAGAACAGATAGAGAAGAAAGGTTAAAAAAGTGTGGGTATTTATTGTAGTCTTGTAGACACAGCCTCTTACCTGGTAATATTGCTCTTGTTCTAAATGCATATTTCAGCTCAGTAGCTCTTCCATTTAGCAGCTCATTCCATGGAGCTTTTTGTTCTGAAGGTCTAAGGATGCTATTGATGTCCTGGGGAGCATTTTCTCTGCCTCAGAGGCTTTAAAGTAAAAGTTGGGGTACAGGCCATTCCAGAGATTGTAAACAGCTGTTGTGCTGGCTCACACAGGCACAACACTGTCTCTTTAATTGTCCTGAAAACTGCTTAATTGGTAAAGGCAACCAAACTCAAATGTGTTAGATCTCCTTGCATTATCATTATAGAACACTCTGGAATCAAAAAATTGATTTCAACAAGTGAGAATAGGACCAAATAGTACTTTTTATGCATCTGCTCTCTGACAGATTTTTTTTGCCTTTGTGTAAAATAGTTTCCCTTGAATGTCATCTAGGCACATAAATATTGTGGATTTCATGCAGATTAATGAAGGTTTGATTCATTTCTATATAATTCAATTTCTTCCCAGCTGCTAATGGGAGGAGGGAACTGTGTTTGTGTGCACAGACTCTGCTCAGCATATGGTCCATAGCTAGCAGCAGATCACATCACCCAGCTGTTGTATCCTCCAGGACTGCTCCAACAGATTCTTCAGACTCTTCAGAGTCAATTTTCCATAAAGCTCACCCATAAAGGGGTGAAAAACATGTCCATTTGCAAAGGACCAAGTAGTAGGTAGCAAGATTAAAATAAATTAAATCTTTGTAATATAACAAACAAGTAGTTGCATGTCAATACCCTCTGTTTACCATGGTGTGAATGTAGAGAAACTGTTCATTCAGTAGCATCTATTTTTACCTTTCTCCTGATTATGGATGGTAGGAAGAATTATGTGTTTGTTGCTGGATTTGGGACTTGAAAAACAGGCTCCCTAGTCCACTGTGAGCAGCAGGAATAGATTATCTTCTTCCTCCCCTCCTTGTCCAGTGCAATCCAATTTTGACCTCTGTGAGAGATTAGTTTTCCAGTATCATCCCTTTCACCACTAACCACGATGGCTGTTTCTTTTCTGCATGCCCATAGTAGCTGAAAAACAAAGGGAAGACAGTTTCTTCTGTGTTACTGCCTGGGCATTGCACCATGACCAGGCAGGAGCACAAGTTGCAGTCGCTACAGATCAGATTCAAAGTGGTGATGTGAATTCATATTTTCTTTCCCAGTATCTTCCTTCCATGTTCCAGGATATGTTATTAGATGCCATTTATAAGTTCAGCAAAACAAGCTTGCCCTTCTTATTTACAACACTTTTAATGGTCAGTAGGGGTTGGGTAAATCTTCTGGCATCCCACGTTCTGCAGCTGCCTATTATGACTAACACAAGTTTGGTAAGGCTCTTGCTGGCTTCCTTTGTGCATTACTTTGTTTAAATTGGAGAGTTATGTTACTTCTTATTGGCGTATGTTTACATCTTCAGAACACCATTCGCTGTCTGAGGCTAATCCAGTTTATTCCTTGTTGACAGGAATATAGGAGGGACTGTCACTTGCTAGGCTCAGTATGAAATGTGATTTCATGCTGACTCTCCCCTGAAAATGAAAAGCCAACCAAGTGTTACAGAATGGAGATATTTTAAAGATCATGACAGCTGGGAAAGTTTTGCATTTTGCTTAGCCTTTTCCAGAATTTGATGGTTTTGTTGTCTTTACAGTCTTAGTACAGACTTGTTGGCTTAAGAATCTTGTTGGATTTAACTTTCTAGGGTCTAATGTTTGCAAGCTTGGAGAGCCCATATGCTTCAGTAATTGGTTTAATTAAAGGAGATTCAGCATGTTGTGACACTGAAGCAGACTTTATGTGGACGAAAAGTTAGGTCAGTATGTAAGTGGAAATTTAATTAGAAGCCTTCCCCCTTATTACCAGAATATATTTGTCTACCTGCTAGAAACAGTGACACCTTTCCTAAGAAGGGGAATTTCTAGATGAACATCTCGTGCATGGGCCTTGCTTCCTTCTGGAGTTCAAAGCTGTTGTATGGGACAAACCCACATGCAAAGGCTGAAAGCTGTGCTGGGAGCTGCCTAGGCAGGCACTTACTTGAGGATTGAAGTCTCAGGTTGTTGTCAGTACTGGTGAAGTTCATCTGTGCAGACACCTCCAGTGTGGGCACCTCTATCAGAGCTGGTCTTTCTCTGCTCTCAGGATAATCAGTGTAGACACACAGACTTTTCCGAGGACTTCCTACGGGAGAAAACTGCCCTAGAGATCTGATGGGAATAAGGTGCCTCTGACTTGCATCTGATTTGTAGAGGAGCTTTGATGGGAGATAGATGCTCTCCTAGTAGTGCCAGGAAGTTGCATTTGAGCATAAAAGGTGTGCTGCTCTGCAAAATAGAAAATTAAATGCCTACAAATTGATTTATTCCTAATTTCTTGGCAGTCTAAAGTGCAGAGATCACTGTGCTGGGCTTTGTTGGACTGTGTCCTATGTTTTATATGGATTTAAATTATGGTACATGTACGCCCTCAGTAGACTTGCTTTGTGGTTTTGTCCAGAGCTTTGCTCTTCTGTTTGTTCAAAAACATGTGCCTGAGAATATTGCCTGGAGTAATGGATTTGTACTCTCTGGGAGGAAATCAATATCCAGGTGAATCACAGGGTGGCTGAGCCCGGAAGGCACCTTAGGAGATTGCCTAGTCCAGTCTGCTGCTGAAAGCAAGTTCCCCAGGACCATGTCCAATCCAGAGACTAAATAAACTTCTTGGGCAACCTATGCCATCTTTTGTTTCCCATCTTCATGGGTAAAAAAAAGCTTTTTTAAGTGCACTGTCCTATATTTTGGTTTGGGCCTATTGCCTCCTGTCCTCTCACTGGGCACTACTGAAAAAACACTGCCTCCATCTTCATTACATCCTCTCATTTATTTTAATTTCCTGGGTGTTGTTGGAATAGATGCAAGAAAGCTCAAATGTTTTCTCCTGTGGCATATTACCAAGACAGCTGAAGTTCTGTATAAGGAGTTCTAGTAGAGAATTAGAACAGATTTTTCCCCTCTCTATTTTCAGTCCAAGAGCAGAAATTACAAGAAAGCTCATGAAAAAAGCAATTTGGTGGGGTTTCTGTGAGAATGAATAAAACCAAAGGTGTTTAGGAGAGAATTTGTATGTTTTGAATATTTTTTCTCATATCTGAACTCACCCTAAATTATTTTCCTGTTTTTTCCTAATACCTAAGTATAGATAAGAGATTATTTTCCACCAGCAGTTCCATGTTAGGACAAAAAAGGATGTAATGATTCCTTTTATTTTCTATCATCTTACAGGACTTTAAAATCACATCTAAATTGAGAAAATAGCTCTCAAAGAGGAAACTGGTGCTACTGCCAATTTTTAATCCACCAGTGCGACAAGCCAACAAAAGCTTTGCATAAAAATTCTTTTCATATTTACATTTATTGAATTGAGTATATCCAACCACTGACATACCAGATCCTTTCCTAGAAGCCTTTATAAAAGGAAATCAATTTAATTGTATTAGAACAAGGCTGGATTTATTTGTAATCTGAAGAGTTTGGGTAACTGGAGACTAATTTTTCTTGAAACATTTAATTTCACAATACTTTCTGATATTCCATTTTGCACATGGCTGGAGAGAGTATGTTAAGAGTGCCTTGGACTCTAGAGAGCAACAACTTTCGACATACAACAGAATGAAAAGTGTACCCATTGGAATATTAAAGCATTCTCTGTGTGGAAGCATACTTGGCCCATAATTTGTGGAAATACCAGCATGTTACTATGTGTTATGTGAGTTTTTATTACCCCTACCATTTAAGGAATGTTTCTTGCTTTCACAGTACAAATATGAATTACAGAGCTTTGAAACGATGACTGTACTAGTCTTGACAGTGGCCTAACAAAGACACAGAGACAAAAAGTCAGAGTCCCTTGACCTTTACAAACATTTCAGATTGTGACACAGCCAGTGCGGTTTGTTTTGTTCCAGAAGACCACAGTTCACCAACTCCCCTCTGACTGTGGATACACTATGGGTACAAGGAAAATGTGGCTTTCCAGTGATTTCAGGCTGAAGCCAGTCCTGCATATTGCTGTAGAATGATCAAAACTGTTTCGCACATAGAAAGTTTCAGAACTACAGTACTATGAAGTGCATAATCTGCTTTCATTTACTGATAATTTTTTCCTTTGGATATCCTTCCTCCTGGATAATTATTGTCAAAGGTCACTTAAAAATGGACCAAATATCAATATGTACCCTCAATCTGAAATCACCCCATAACAGATTCTACTTCAATGAATTTAGACATGTTGTTTCCTATAACGGGGCTTGAAAATCAGGTGGGAATTTGACCAACATCATGAAACACAGTGCATCATATCATCCAAAGGGTTTATGGATGAAATCAGACCTATATTTCAAAGAAATATCGAAGTTAGGATTTAAATAGTTTGATCCACCTAAAAAGGAAGATTTCATAATAAGATACTTGAGAAAACCAATGGAAGAGGAAATGGAAACTAAGCTAAATGTACCAGTTTTATAAGCCCTGGACTTTTCCTGGTGTGCTTGGAATTGAGGGAGTGAAGCAAAAAAAATCTAAGTAGCTCAAAATCTGACATGTGGATTTGCAAAAACATGAGGCTGGATAAACACACAGTATAAAGAAATTTACAGCTTTGGGTACAGTAGAGACAGTCTCAGATAATGACAAGTAGAATCCAAAACTTATCACTTCTGAAGTCCTGGAATCAACTTTGTCTGGGAATTGTCCCAGTTTGTGCTGCCAGAGGACCTTGTCATTGTTAGAAGTCAGCAGGATTTTTTAACAATGTTTTTAGTAAGGAGACATCAAATATCACTCAGCAGGCATTTACAGATTGTACATAGGACACTGAGAGGATTTAATCTGCTGCAGCCAGCTGCTGGCATTGCCACTGTAATGCTGGCAGTGGGCTCCAGTTATCTGAGTTCACTCAGCATCCATGCACATCCCAGCCAGCAGGAATGTGAAACAGCCTCCTTCTGCCACAAGCCCCTAACCCAGGAGGTAAATGGGAAGTGCCATTGTCTGCTGGATAGAGAAAGCCTGTGACACAAAGCTGAGCAGCTCTGGCTTCGTCCCGTGGACAGTGATGGCACCAGATCACTGCAGACACACCAGACCATTGCAAGGCAGCTTATCTTTGCTGGGAGGAGCTCAAAGAGGGAAGGTGGCTCTCACTGCTCTGCTTCAGGCTGCAGAGCCATGCTGTGAAAGGCAATGAATTAATGAACAGGTGGTCTGAAAGTGTGTCCCTCAGCTATTCACCTTCCCTGGAGACTTCAGGGACTGGATTTGAGAAAGCATTGCTTAATTAGCTCATCAGCCTCTTTGAACCTGGAAGCAGTTGGGTTTTAATTCACTTTTCATAATATGCTTTGTTTTTATGAACCTTGTGTGGAGCATTCACTATGTAAATAAATTATATTTTCACTTTTTCC
This sequence comes from Argya squamiceps, assembly GCA_037834095.1. Taxonomy (NCBI): domain Eukaryota; kingdom Metazoa; phylum Chordata; class Aves; order Passeriformes; family Leiothrichidae; genus Argya; species Argya squamiceps. The sequence continues at coordinate 43,189,338 of JBBMKD010000001.1, read as the reverse complement.
TCTTCTCTGCGCACTGGGCTCATTTAATACTCACTTGGCTTGTATCTTAGAAAACAATCACAAACCGGAAACACCAGAGTTCTTTAATTTAAACAAATCCATTATCCTGGAGATGAAAATTTAGTTTAGTCTCAGCAAAATAACAAGCATATGCAGTCTTTGGAGTAATTTTTATTTATATATTTAAAAGCTTGTTTAACTGTTACTGCCTGGCTGCCTTAGTGTCTGAAGGCTGCCTAAAGATTTAAGGTTAACTCAATAATAAAGCAGTCAGAAATCTACAGTTGGGGTTCAGTGGAATTCAAGGCACATCTCCAGGGATCAGCAAAATACTGTGCAGAGCTGCCTCAGCTAATGATGATTGAGATGGTTTGGTTATTGAAGGCAAGGCAGAACCAAAGGCATGGCCGTTTCATTATATGATGGAGCTCCCTTGTAGCAGTGGTGTTTGACAGGTCCTAGTGAATGACTGTGCCCAACAGGGAACCTTGTGATGCTGAAGTGCCTTGACCAAACCCTCTGTCACTGTCAGACTCTCCCATAACTTAAGTCACTGCCCCTCTGAGATTTACCTTTGCATCTAAAGTTAGAGGCTTCATACTCTCTACCCTGCTGTTTTGCTGGTGTTTCCAGCCCCTCTTGTGGAAGTGGCACTTGCTCCCTGTGTCTGCGCCTCTGGCATGCCAGCTCACATGGTAGCCCAAGCTCTTCCTGGCCAGCATGCCAAGGAGGATAGCAGTGCCCCAGCTGGGAACACAAGCTGTGTCTTCCCTCCTGGCTGTGAGTAGCAATGTCTTGGGGACTATGAAGGGTGTTGTACCTTCAGCCAGTAAAGACCCATGTCCAGAGGTCAAAAGGCTTCCCTGTAGCATCTGGAATCTTTGGGGGCCTCGAGGGCCTGCCTCGAGGGACAGGTATCCAATACTCTGTTTTGACTTTGCATGTAGCCTTTGCATCTCATTCACCCTGGTGTTATTTCAGTTTTATGGGATGAGTCCATCCAGCCCTTTACTGACAGGAAGAGGGATTTAGAGCCTTTAGGCTGCATTACCCCTCTCTGTAGGGGATGCCCAGACAACTGCTGCTGAATCCTCGCCAGGAGTAGGCTCAGCTAATGCAGGTCTTGTAAGGACATCCAGCCTCCACCTGCAAACCACTCAGGAGATTCTGCTCATTAGCCTTTAGCTACACTTTAGACTTTTACACACTGTAAGATCCTTTGCTTCCCTTTTTTGGAACTAGAGTTTCAACCAACGATTCCAACATTTCACAAAGTGTTTTAGTGCCTCAGCTACTGTAGAAAGCTATACTATCCTGAGAGTTTAGTCAATATTGTACTTAGGCTATTAAATAACCACTGTGTGAGAGAGTCTCATGTTCAGAGTATTTACTTGGCTAATCCAACAAATTGAGTATTTTGTACACGAAGTGGAAGACTTGCAAGAGTGGAAGCAGAAAATACCCTTGCAGAGTTTCTCAAGGTCCCCAGGGAAAGTGGTAGGTAGCAAGCCAGACTCAGCTTGGAACACAGCACTGGGATGAGGTTTGATTTGAGGCTAATCCTACACCCAAGCCCCTCTGTCTCCTTACTGCCCTACAGGGTCTGTGCCTCTACATTCATTAAAAATTACCCAAACTAAACCAAAGAAACACATTTCAGGTTGAAGAAAATACATAATTCAAATCAAATGGATTAGTACTTTTTTTCCTAGTGGCATCTGAGTGACGCAGTGTCTGGCACAGTTTACCAGTGAGTGAAGCCACATGCCTTAGAGGCTGGAGGTAGAAATCTGCTGTTGACCTCCCTGCAGGAGGAGCTGGCCCTGGAAGGAGAGGTGATGCCTTAAGCTTTAGCTTTCATGTTTTTCAGATTAAGGGCTGCCTAGGGATGTAGTTCTGAGGCTCATATTAAGTGTTAGTAAGCTCTCTTCACAGAGTAGGTAGACAAAACAAATCCCTTTCCTTCCTGCTGAAGACCAAGGACAACAAATACAGTTTCAGGTCCAAAAGCATAAACAATGGTGGATTGAAGAAGGAAAACAAGAAGGATGATACTTCACAACCCAAAGCTGTAACTGGACAATTAAACCCCAATGTGCAAATGGACCAAAACTTATAAAAGTATAAGATCTTGTGACCAGTTGTGCATTTTGCGACCATGTAAAGTCTACCTTGGGTGTAGCCCTGGCCAGGCTCTTGTCCTGCGCAAGGTGTACCCTTAAAGGCCTTTCAATAAATATCTACTTTATTCTCTAGCTTTGTCCAGTCTCTGTTCCAGGCCAGCCTTCCCAAGGCATCAGAGGAGCCCCTGGTGTCAGCCCAGGTTTGACACCAGGACCCCAGTGTGGGGAGCTGGGTGCCCGAGCTGTACTCCAGCTGTGGTAGAAAAGGTGTATTTCATTCCCTGTTTTTGGGTGGCTGCCATGGCAGATTGGCCTATGGTGGGTGCTGAGGTGACCAGAGGTCCTGCTCTGGCAACATCATTTACAGTTACAGCAAATCTAGAGCTTTGGGGAATTTAGCTGTTAAATTATGCCAGAGTGGATGGTGTTTTTCAGAGGCCCCTGACTCCATCAGCTGTAGGAGTTTTTTTAGTCACACCACAGGGAAACCACCTTTCCAAACATCAGGGGTATGCTGCAGCATGGGAAACTGCTAAAGCTGCAATGTGAAATATTTTAACATGGGAGGGGAGGGCAGTTCCTTAGCCTCTTTTGGAACATCATGTTTTGGCTGGAAGTTTCCAATGAAAATCAACCAAGGATAGAAAGATTGAAGGGTGAAAAAAAGTTGTACAGTTGGACAAAATCATCAGCAAGTGAAAATAAGACCTTGAAACAGCAAATCTCAGGGTATTTTTAACTGCATCTGTTGCTATCTGTGCTGCCTGTCAAAACAAGAGCCTGTTTCATACCCCCTGTGTTTCTGACAAGTTCTGTGTGAGGTGTTCTTGGATCAGCTTTGCAGTTGAGGGAAATGCAGCTGCCTCCGAGATGGTTGCAGCATGGAGGAACAACAGATCAGGGAAGGAAGATGGATACATTCATCAAGTCTATCTTTAGAGTAAATTTTAAGTAGACAGAAGTTAAATATTTAACTGAAATGTAGTCAGGATTCCAGCCCTCTGTGTAAAACAAATACAATCAACTTTAAAAGGTAAAAGAGACTTGTATTTCTCTTTGCATATTTTGTCCAAAATTATTAAAACATAATAGAGAAAATAATTCAAACTTGTTAAAATCTTTATAGTAAGAAAGGGAAATCTCATAGCAGCTGTAGCCGAGACAATACTTTTGACTTACCACTTTTCTGAGATAATTAAGCTAAACAATCAGCCTGTATATATGTCTCCAGACAAATACTTAATCATCTACTTTGGTTGTTATTGCTCTAAGGGTAGTTCTTTATGGTAATTTGCCAGTGATGAGTGGAAAGCAATGCTTGTAATGTTCATCTTCCTTCAGTGCTCTGCTGAGTGTGCTGAACTGCAGATAGCACACTGTGGTGTATTAATCACGTGAAGGGATTTATGCTCCCTGTTCTCATTGGACCTCGTGGAGATAATGTGCATTCATAAATCCTGCAAGCTTCCAGATGCCAGAATACTTATTAACTAGCAGACCTGGGTAGAAAATATTGGGAGATATACATTTTCTTTCCCCTAAAACTTGCTTCAGTATCGAGGTTCCCTGAATAAACTTGTCTGAGCCAAAAATACTTTGGTGAGTATAACCCAATTATAAAGTACGGATGGCAGGTGCACTGTGTGCATGGTTGAAGCTCCAGGTTTCTAACCCTCTCCAAAGGAAGGCTAAAATCCCAACCTGACACCTCATCCCAAATATATTCTTTGTGAGACAGTCATAGGAAGAGGAGTGGGGACAGTCAGATCTCGATGGCAGCCAAGCCAGGAACTGCCAGGAGATTGCAGCAGATCCTTGCTATGAGTTTACCCATACATAAACTCATGCAGACCTTTCCTACACTGCCAAAAAGACACTCACAGGAGGTAAGGATTGAGTGCTAGTCTCAGGACTGATTTGAGTGGTGGCCCTTGCAAACCAAAGAGGCTTAAAACAGGGGTGAAGACAGCCCCAGGGGTGAGCAGAGCACTGATATCCTGCAGCCTTGACCCTGAGCCCCCAGGCTGAAGGAAGATCCACCAGTATCACACAGGCTGAGCAGTTTATTTCACAAGTTCATGGACATACTGATGGGAAGGGACCCCAGGAGGTTTCCACTCTAAGCCTCCCACTCAAAGTGGTGCTATCAACAACACTAGATCAGCTTTGTTTGTGGCCTTGTTTATCAAAGTCTGGTGCAACTCCAAAGATGGGGATTCCCTGTCTCCTGTTACCTGGTTCCAGTTTTGCCCTACCCTCAAGGTGGATGAATTTTTCCTAATGTTCAGCCTGACCTTGCTAAACTACAATCTGGGCTGTTACCTCTTTTAGATATTTGCCACTACCTAAAATTGTTTGCTCTTGCACCTGCCTTTTCAAAGGGGGCTATTAGACCCCTCTTAGCCTCCCCTTTACCAGACAAAGCAAGCCCAAAGTCCTCAACTTTCTCTGCATCTCGTAAGTTCTGGCTCCTTGATCATCTTGGTAGCAGTTTTGCAAGACCCCTCTTTAACTGGGGCCCCAAAACTGATCCAGAAGTGCAACAAGTCTAATCCACTGGTTTTACTGCAGAGGATTTATTGATGCCCTGGATTCTGGTATGAGTTCTCAGGCATCACAAACACCACAAAATTTTGGGTGTTTGTGATGCAGAAGCATTCTGTGCATGTGCATATTGATTGTGCATCAGGCAGATACTGCTCTAGGCCTTGTATGTTAGGATAGTCCTGAAGCCCAGTCTCAGCAGACGCCTCTAGAACATCCTGGAGAACGGGAATGTAGCCCAATTTTAAAAAAGTATTGGTTGTAGATTACAGCTGACATTCTGCAGTACTGTGAACCCCACTGATGAGCAAAAGTTTTAAGATTGCCTTTTCTTCAAAAAGATAGGCAGACAAACAGATTTTTTTCATTCAAGCACTAAATAATATTTTTATAGCAATCCTTTTAAAAGTCTGTAAGTTTTGTGCAAGTAAGCCTGATTAGCTTCTTAAATGTATGGTTTCTTTATGCAGTATGTTATAACAAAAAAACCCCAAAACCACAAGTGATCTAGAGCTGTCTTTGAAAAGAATATAATTCTGCTGCAATTTCAAAGAGGACTGAAAATAATTGTTTGAAATGTATGTGTTAATTAGCATTTCTATATCACTCATCCTTGAACATTGAGAGCCCTGAACCTTTGGAGCCCTGAAATGATTTGCTAGAACTTGGACGGATGTGGTAAGAAGAAGAAGAAGGTATTTCCATCATTTGGTCCCAAGGCCAAGTTCTTCAGTGCTGCTGAAAATGCAATTTTCTTGGCACAAATAAAGACATTTTCTTTTAACAAAATTAGGATTTTCTGGCATACTCTAGCTGGCAGCTCTGAGAAACTTTACAACATCTGAGGAAAAAAACTGAAATGGGAAAGGAAAACTGAGGCATCTGACACCATGTCTGGCCTTGCGTATGGGTTTTATTTGGAGGATGCTTACTTCTCCCTCAGCTCTGTTGCACGCTCCATGTGCTGATCATACCAATTCCTGTGGTTATGGCCAGATGTGACCAGGGGCAGCTCTGTACTTTTCCAGCAACCCACCTACATATATCCACCTGCCAAGACACTACTATGGGATACAAAACTCCAGTCCTACACTACATCATGTGATTCGTGGTGTCTGGGTAGTTTTGCCGTCTCTGTGGCATAAGATTCTTTCCACATGATGCAAACTGTGCCAGTGTATATATATGCACTGTAGATAACTTCTGGGTGGAATCCATTTCAAGTAAAGCTGGAAGTCTGCGAGCTGGCTGGATCTAAAGTAGATTATCAGTTGAGCTCCCTTTCATAGTCATGGGACAGAAATGGGCACCCCTGGAGGGTGAATCGCTTTCCCTGTGTTTGCCTGTTGCTCCTGACTGACTCAAGAGGAGCTCTCTAGCTCTCTAAGGCTGATAGCTGAACGACATGGCTCAAGTTGTGTAATCACAGAACCATTGAGGTTGGAAGAGACCTCCTAGATCACTTAGTCCAACCATCAACACAACACCACCATGATCATGCCTAAGCCACATCCAGACACCCCTTGACACTTCCAGAGACCACTTTCCTTCCACCCACCATCTCCCTGGGCAACTTACTTATTCAAGTGCTTAATCACCCTTACACTGAAAATGTTTTTCTAATGTCTAACCTAAACCTGAACCTGTTTGTTGGGGGTTTGGTTTTTTCGGTTTTTTCTTGTTTTGTTTTGTTGTTTTGGATTTTTTATCTTTTAATATCTAATCTGAAGTTAGGTCCACTAGACCTCACTTCTGGGGTTTGAATTGAAGTAAAATTCTCCTAAAATTCTATCCAGGTAAAAAGCCATGGCTGTTTCTCTGTACAACTTTTCACTAAGTGGTCTGGCTCATTCCTTTATTCTTTCCACATCCAGGCACAGGCTTAGTTTTGACAGGTTAGAGACTGGAGCCAAACAATTGTGGGTAACAATCAATAGAGATCCTTGTTGAGGTCACAATCATAAAACTGTATCACTAGGAAATCACTAGAAAAAACAGAGGATGTAGAGGTTAAAATTAATGTTTGTGAAAAATGTGCCAAAAACTAATTTATTAGGCAAGCAATGCTGGTTCAGTTAGTGATAATTTGTTTACACTGTGCAGCATTCCTTCACTTACAGTTGTGACATATCACTTATTTCTTTAGGACTATTCCAGCAAGTAGAAGACCATATTAAGTCCTAACAGGACCTCTGGGACACAAAACACTCTCTAAATACTTAGAATTCATTTGCCTTTAAAAGCATAAAATAAATCATGAACTAATCAGACTCTTCATTGAATTTTGCCTGTAAACCATATGTATTTTTGAGTTCAGTTTCCTTATCATACCAAAAAATTTTCCAGCAATTATTTTCTAATTGTACAGATGCAGCAACAAATCAAGCACTGTAACTGTGTTTCTAAAATGCAGTAAAAAAAAATCCTTAGAACATTAAGACTATAAGCATACATCGCCACACCTCTTTTAATACCTGTGTATATTTGCAATAGGAAAAGTCACACAGCTAGAGAATATTAATAAGAGAAGAAAAAGGTCCTCATGATCACTCACACATATGGAGAAGCAATTTCTCTTTCAACCAATGATGTCACCTTCCTAGGACAAAGAGCTGAGGAGGGCCAAGGAATAATGGAATAATTCATCTTGGAGTCTTTCTAATTTTTCAGTGGTCTGGTTTGCAAGATTCAAAGTTGTTTTTACCATACATTTATCTGAAACAGACACAAACACTCCTTTTAGAGTTTTTAAAGAAAACCATCAAAAATGGTGATAATTTCACAGGTTTCAGATTGAGGTATTCAAGCAAATGTGCCCATCTCAGTTTTCTGTGCAGCAACATTCCCAAGTGAGCGTGCTGCTCTACACAAGCCTCTGTGAGCCAAGGAGAAGGACTGAGGATGTGGAGGTGTAACACATTTTCCAGTGAGGATTTAGCACAACAGTATAAAAGGTGTGGGGCCTCAAGAAAGTAACATGATTATTAAAAAACAAATGGCCAGCCCATCCTGCATGTGGTCTGTACTCCTAAACCTACTATCAAAAACATAAGAAAATCATGCAATGAAAACTGTGTGTGGCCCAACATAATCAGAAAGGAAAAAGACTAGAAAAGATTACCCAAAAGAGGGAACAGAGCACCCATAAAACATGGCAGTTCAGATGTAAACAGAAAAATAAGAGAGCTACAGAAGAAATAAGTGTGCCTGGAGAGAAGGGGGATAACAAAAAGCTGAAAAGCAAGAATACAATCAGGAAACTAGTAGGAGCACTTGCTGGCCAACGCGTCAAAAGTACATTTGCAGATGATGAAGCCAGAGCAGCAAAGATCAGTGAATTTTTTACATCAGTCTTAACACAGAAGATCATGAGTAGATTCTTTGCAAATAGGTGAGCAGAGCTAGATCAGGTTGAGATGAAGAGACAGAGTATAGCAGTCTAAAGAAGAAAACCACATCCTATCAAGTAGTGAGATTGGGATAACATTGATTTGGGAGTGCTGAAGAGCTCCTATGCACAATTATAGGGCTGTGGGCCAAGGTGTATGAGCTGTCATTACAACCAGCTGCTTGATAGAGACCTCGTGGATTTTCAGGGGAACTTCTATCCATAAAAGGGCTCCAAAAAGGCACTATCAGTCAGTGCCTCTGACTTCCAACCCTGGTAAGGTGGCAAACTCTGATGCAGAACAGGATCGTTTGACCACATGGGTTAGCATTATTTTTGGGGGAAACTCAGTGGAACTTCTGTGAAGAGAGGACCACCCAATGGTGGTGCACTGGGAGGGTGGTAAAGGGAGCATGCTGTTAAAGGGTGTATTCTTATTTGGATATAGCAAGTGTAGATTTGCAAAAAGCTTATGATGAAGTTCCACACTGAAGGTTGTGAAAGAAGTTGTGTTGCTATGGGATTGGAAATAGGTCCTTTTTGGACTGAAAGCTAGTTGAAGAATTGGAAACAAACCATAATTCCTAATGGTAATGTTCCAAATTCTAAATATCAAGATTTTTCAAAACAGAAAGTATTTCTTTACAAGGTTGGAAAAATTTCTTCATGGAAAGGATTGTCAAGCCCTGGAAAAGGCTGCCCAGGGAAGTGGTAGAGTCATCATCCCTGGAGGTATTTAGAAGTCATATAGGTGTGGCACTTGGGGACATGGTTTAATGGCAGTGCTGGGTTAATGTCCAGATGCAGTTCTTGAATGTCTTATCCAACTTAAATGATTTTATGATTCTAAGTTAGTAGTCATTTTTTTATTAGTTGTCCCAGGAGGTTGCAGAGGTGCTTAACCAGAGGAGATTCAAAGAGAGATGAAGCAGATTTATAGACAATGGATTCAAAACAAGTACTAAAGGGGAAAGACAGGTATTTAACCTTTGACATTCCCCATCTAGATTAGGTATTGATGGCAGATGATGGTGAAGTAGGATGGAAAAGGACCACAGAAAATGGCCATGTGTCAGTGCTCTTGAAATAGCTTCTCCTATTGCTGTTGTTGTGGTCTTTTTCCCTAGAAAAAGTCAGAATTCTGGAAAGGAAATATAGCTTGTTAAAAATAATTGTGTTTCTACTCTCACCCAAGAACTGAGGGCTATGAGGAGGGGAGTTTATGTTTTTAATGAAAGGAGGCATGCCAACCACATATAAATGAACACAAGCAAAAATGGGGAAAATCTGGAGTAAATCTAACTACTCCTCAGGTACAAGTCTGACACCTGAAGCTCTCAATGAAAATGGCTATGTAGATCCCTTGCTGGCATCATAAAACATCAGCTGGGATTACAGATGGCACCCAGCCAACAGAGTAAAGTACCCTTCAGCCTTTTGTGTTGAACAAAACTTTTCTCTTTGTCTCGACAAAAAAAGGAAATCCAGCTGAAGAGAAAGTTTGGCATTATCCCACTATGTCCCTTCCATCCCTGTCTTGGCTTCACCTCTGCTGTGCCCTGTGAAGCCTGTGCTCTAATCTATCCTGGTACTCCTCTATCCCAGGAACCCCCTGGGGCAGATTTCTTCCCGGCAGCTTGTGGGAGTACCTGTGGAGATCAGGCTTGTGAGTAGAAACCATATTGTTCAAGGGTAACACAGAGAAATTGCTTTCACCACCTGGAACCCTCAGCTGCTCACAGCTAGCAGCTCCTGCCTTAGCAACCTGTTTGACTCCCTCTCCCTCCTTCCATCCTATCCACCGCAATGGGCACTCTTCAAGGCATCATTTGTCTCCATCTGAGCAAATCCCAAAGCTGACCTGGCACTCACCTCCCACAGACTTACCTGCTGAGTGTTTTAAATTTCACAGTTGGTACTTGCTTCTGACATAAGTTTCATTTGAAAATCTTGCCTTGAAACACATTTTGAAGTTAAAGCTGTTTTTCTGATTTGTTGTTCCCAAAGGATTTCTCCCATTCCAGGTGTTCTCTGATTTCTACTGGAAGAGGGATTAACACCTGGACTAATGGCTGGGTGATGCCCCTTGATGTAATGGTGTCGAGAACCAGATGCTATTTGCACTTTCACTGCTGTGTGTGCAGCACTCATATATGAAAGTTGTTCACAGAGACACTTCCCAGTCTTCCCAACTCAGCATGGATTGTGTCATTCAGCTCTGCTGGAAACCTGTAACTGGAGGCATTAAATGATTTTCCTCTAGAGAAAAATGCAGGCACTAGTGGCTTGGTCTAAGTTCTTCCGCTGCGTCTCTGTGTCTATTTCTGAGTGTGAGTTGTTGCACATATATATTTGCTGGGCAGTGTAGGGTCAGATGGATTTACAGCAGACAAACACGTGCCTTTGAACATGCTAAATTTATTTACGTTATAATTTTTTTCTTTTCATATGTTGATCTGAGGATTATTAAATTGATATTAGAAAACACTACATTGCAAATATTATCTTTATGACTCTGTGTCCAGGATGCCTTAATGATTGAGAAAAGGAAAGAAAATGGAATGAAGGCATTCTGTCAAAATTAGGTGCTTAGTTCCTACAAGCCTCCATATACTGTTGGGAGATCTGGAAAAGTTCTTAAAAAATCAGTACATACTTAGAAAATGTTGGAATGTGTTTAGGAGACACTCTTCTTATCCAGAAGACTCCTTAAATCTTGACAGAACACAAAACTGCTTGACAGAACAGAAAACTGCTTGACAGAACAGAAAACTGCTTGACAGGTCCTATTTTGGAAGCTAAGAG
>JBBMKD010000001.1:43112951-43170781 GCA_037834095.1 Argya squamiceps | reverse complement strand
TCCTTCCTTCCTTCCTTCCTTCCTTCCTTCCTTCCTTCCTTCCTTCCTTCCTTCCTTCCTTCCTTCCTTCCTTTTACAAACTGGAACATGGCAGGTTTAAGGCAAGCAGATGGTCTGCAGGCAGAAAGAGATGCTTAAGGTGCCTGGCCCAGAGGCATCACCACACATTTATTCAGACCAGGGTCTATTTTGGGCTTGGCCCCCTTTTTGGCACAGTCCTGAGCTTCTCCTCTGACTGCCAAAATGTGAGCTGAGTCTCCTTTTTTTTGACAGAACTGGCACATGTTATTCTTCATTCACAATCTGTTTTTTAGAGTCATTTTTACAGCAAATAGCCAAAGGAAGCAACATTTTATTGCATAACAAGACAGCTCAGAAATAGTGAAATGGAGGTGAGAAATACGTTATCAGGAATTAAATTAATCATTTAAAAAAAGAGGTTTGAGAGCAGATTAGCTCATGCCTTTGTGCTATTTTTATGACTCCTACTATTGCATTGTCAGGTCCTGGCATAGCACTGTGTCTGGAGCTTCAGCCTGTGGTGCTGACTGCAAAATAAGCACTCACTTTGGAATGCTCTTCTCATTTTGTAAATCATCTTTCCCTAAAGAAAATCAATGAACAAGTGACCCAGACAGTCAGGTTCACTCACTCCAACGGTGCTGCAAAGCCTGGGATGCCAAGGGCTGGCTGTGCCTGGTGCTTGCTCTTGCCACCATGCATTTGAACACTGATTAAGTGGAGCAGGAACAAACGCACCTTCCCCAAGCTCCAAGCAAGGTGTGCAGGTGCAGGCTCCTCTCTTAGAAAGGCACCTGCTGTGCTGCCAGGTTTGAACAAGCCACAGCCACTCAGCTGCTGAGGCTGCATGTCCAGCATTGAATTCTCCAGCAGTCTGACCTGAAACACAAGAATTGCTCCAATGTTCCTCCTCCTTAACACGTGCCATCAGCATTCCCCAAAGTGGTTCCAAATCTCCTGTCACTGCATTGCTCCCAAACTTCCAGATGCTCCTCTGGTGCCTCCTGGCAATGGCTTCTCCTACATGAGTAGCCACGGGGCAGCCAGGTTGTCCTCTGAGCCCAGGGGCTGTGTCTGTTCTGGCATGTGGGGCATGCCCAGTGCTGGCTCTGAGCTGTGTCCAGCAGCTGGATGGGATGGGTTAGCTATTCTGCTCCAAAATGATGCTGGGATTGTGCTAACAACTTACTGGGGTGGACATGTTCCCAGGCACTCAGACACAAAACAGGCTGTCCAACTGAGTGAAAGCAATGACCGTGCAATGTCCTCCCTGGATAACAGAGCAACTGGCCCCTCTGAATTTCTGTAGGTCTCAGGCTGTATGTATCTCAGAGCTGACCAGTCCCAGGTTTCCTAGTCTTGGCCATCCTGAAATTTCATCCATCAAGAAACTGAAGGTTTACTCAATGAAAGTAAGAACAGGCAGAAGGAGAGAGAACTTTGACACCTTGCAGGTCATTCCTACCTACAGGTTGTTTTGTAAAGGGAAAAGTCCTGACATGATTAAAGAAATCCAGTTTTGAGAGGTTGTGTGAATGGATGGGTAGATAGATGGATGGATCAATGAATGGATGATGAACATGACAAACTGAAAAAGAATAGTTACAAAATATCTAAAGCCTGTGAATACAAACATAAAAGAAAGGTAAAGATAAGAAAAATACTGTCTTTCTAGATCCATCTTTTCATTTAGCCACACGTTCTGACTGTAGGGATCCTATTTGACAACCTCTTTCTAACCACAAACCCAAGGCAATTTCCATCGATGAGCATATAAACCAGGATTAGACACTGGGAACCGCCCTTAAAGTCATGGGAGACATTTCACATGTAACACCAATTATTTTTAGCCTAAAAGTTATGTTTCCTACCCATATATGGTCTTAAATCTTGCTCTTCATGCAGACAGGTACTGTTGTAAACAGACCACTATAAACGTACATCAAGAGAACCAAAATTACGGGCAGACTTTCACCTTCACATGTTTTGTTGCAAAGACTGATATTAAAATGTAGTGAGTACTTTGCAATGTGCACCGCACAGATCAAACATAACACGCTTTGTTACAAACTGACCTTGGCTAGACTGTAACATTTTTAGGTTTCAAACCCCAATGAACTGAAGACCTGCAAAGACAGCTGGAAAAATTTTAGCATCTAATTTCTCCTAGAAGTTTCTGGAGTAGAAATTCAAAGTTCACATTTTTGCCCATGGACAGGATGATGTATGTGAGAATTCGTGTGACATATACTCTAGTTCATTAAGAGAGTAATAAAACTTAAACCTTTCTGCAGTTATAAAACTATTTCTCACCTGAATCACCAATATAGAAGTTTGTGAATGTTTCCATCTGAATTGTGCTGGAAGTATAAAATGTTATTAAATCAAAATAATTTTCAACCCCATTTGACACGCGCACACCGAAACATCAGCCTTATTATGTCACAATTTTAATCTATTTATTTCCTTTACTTCTCTTTCTTCTCTTTTTATTTCTATTATAAATTTAAAAAACTCACAAAATCTAAGAAGGTGGAAACAAATGCTTCGACTTCTTAGGACATTGCTTGCTTGTGTCCAGTTTTCCCATAGCAGAAGGAATATACATTCCTTGTCTCCTTTCTCGTGGCTCTCAGCTTTGAATGGCCAAGTTTGGTTTACTTGGTTGTTGCAAGGAATCATGTCCCAGCCTTTTCTCTTTTCTAATACCTATGTAAATAATTGAATAGGGGATACCAGGACTATTCCAATAGAAAACTCCCCCGTGTGATAGAGAAGGAATCATCTCCCATGCTGGCCATGGGGCTGGATGCAGCAGTGGGCAGTCAGCTGCTACTCCTGTGCCAGACATCGTTCTTTATGTGGCAGGAACATGCCAGGGCAGAGGTATGACCAGATGCACGCAGGTCAAGCCCAGAGCATTTGTTTTTTTTTAATGTCAAAGTCTGGATGTTTTTTCGCTTGCTCTAGCATACAGGACCACATCCACATCTTCCAGTGCATGCAAGCAGGCTGCACTCCCACCCTGTATATTGCTCTACAGAGACAGCAGGACTCCTGTCTCTGCCTTGGTCCTGAAGTAGTAACGGCTTAGCTGATGCTTTCAGGATCAGCCAGGTCCTCTTTTAAACCCCAGGAGGGCACTGCTGTTCTCATGCCTCTGCCTCCTCTAATGAATTTCTTTGCATTTATGAACAAGCTTCAACAGTGCCATCATGCTGGGTCTTAGCCTGTGTCTGGTCATGCAGTGTGGCAGCCACAGCGAGGCTGAAGAAACAGTTTGGCAGTGGAACAGGATCCTTAGGACTGTGTGCAACAGGCATCCCTGAAAGAATGGGAATGAACCTCTCACTGGGGGAGTGGGAAAGTATTCAACTGCTGGGAAACCAGCTGAATTTAACAAATGAAAATTGTTTCTTCATTCGGATAGCGCAGGCTGCCAGCTTTTCTCAGTAGCTGCCTGACAATCAAGTCCTGCACCTGATTTCTGGCAGGCCAAGTGTTTTCCAGTTTCTTGACTTTCACCCCAGCCTTTAGCCATGCTCCTTAGAACCATCATTGGTTTCTCTGGCTTCTGCCTGGTGTTTGCCTTTGACTTGAGAGGTGGTTGTTATTTCCAAACTATTGCCACAGACAGCTGATGAAAGCTGAGCCCCTCTCAGACAAGCATCACTAATACCTTCCATTTCTTACAGGTGCTGTAGTAGGAGGTTCTTACCTCTTGCATCAACTGTAGAATCTTCTCTCAAGTTGTCTTAAATGTCTCAGCACTCTTGAACTGTGCTCAAGTTAAAAATTTGTACTGAAGAAGTTCGTGCAGATTGATGTTTTTGGATAATATGTCAAAAGCATAAACCCATGGCTTTTCCTACATCTTTTCCATGCAATTTCCTTCAGTGTAGTGCTTCAACTATCTTCTCATACAATCTGCTGTAGATTAACTTTGGAATGGAAACTTGTGTAACATCTTTTCTAACACAGAAAAAAGCAACTTGCTTACATTGGTACTTGACATATCAATGTGCATATCATCCATAGAAAATATCAATAGTTGGGATGAGAAATTTCTTCAGAGAAAATGAAATTAATGTGAACAAATGTTATTGTAGCTAACTTCCATTCTCTGGAAGAACATGCCACTGAAAGTTATTATAGATGAAAAAAATACCTTAAACTACGAACACTGACAGGCAGCAGATCATTGGGTATGTATGTGTGAACAAGTGACTGTCCAAAAATGAACTTTTGAGTGCTGAAGAAGAAACAACCTGCCTGTGGGAGGGACACATAGGCCTGAGGGGAAGAAGGGAAATGACTGCAGCATATAATGACAGAAGGCAAGAGCTTGAAATTAGGCTCTTAAACCCCACTACCCAGATCCACCACGTGTTGTTATTTACTATGTCTCACTTCTGACAATGTTGTAATTAAATCTTGAGCAGAGCAGAGAGGACTCCATCGATGAGTAATGCAAGCAGGTTTTATTTAAACAGGCATCTGTGGAACAGAAAGGGAAGAATGTCTGACTGGACATTTTCTTTTATAAATAAATTTTGGGTTTTGGGTTTTTTTTTTGAAATGGGAAACAGTTGGCTCAACAGCTGCCAGTTATTTGACTGCACAAGTTTTGCAATGATGATATGATGAGCATATTTGGAATAAGTTTTTGCTACACTATTAAAAATATGCTGGCAGGGGAAGAGACATTTACAACTACTTTTAAAAAGATTTTTGTACAGATTTTGTTTTCTACATCTGAAAACATTCTTATCCCAAAAGAGCTCTATCAGATTCTGAAGCAAATGGTATAGCAGGAAAATAAAGGCAAGGCAAAACTCAATAATCCTGTGTCAAACAAAATGTAGGTGTGTGAAATGCAGTTTCTTTCTGACAGGTGAGAGAAAGCAAGCTGCCCCTACAAAAGGAACACTCCTCTTTTTTTCTGACCGGCTTTACAGTCAAAGTATGTCTGTAGTTTGAAAGGGATAATTAATAAATAAAATGCATTGTTTTTGCATGAAGGAGACTTGGGAAGACTGTGCAAGAAGTTAGGTAAGCCATGTAAGAAAATATTCCATGTCTCAGGAAACTCAGAAACATGGAAAAGGACATGACAGTGGTAGCTAATCACAGCAAAAAGGAAGGATGCTGTCAATGACACAGTCATGGCTGGCATGATAAACGATGCTTGAATTTCCCAGGTAAGCACATTTCTTAACTCCAGAATATAATTCCCAGGGTGGATTGATAGAGCTGTACATACACTAAAACAAAGGTGCTGGGGAAAAGACACTCATGGAGGGTACACCCAGGGCACACCCTGGCATGGTAGTAACCTGTGACACTACAGCTGTCCACAACGTTTGGTGGTTTCTGAGAAGCACCTGGTATGTGCTCATCCAGCATTCCTTGAAGAGGATCTCAGCTAGAAGATGTCAGACTGAGGAGATGGAGGGTTGGACACACAAGTGCAAGACCATCAACCCACCCAGTTCACACTGGCTATTCCACCTGGAGCTCTCAGGAGCTACTGGGAAGGTTTCAATACATTTTGTCATAAATAAACATGAAGTTCTCTGAGCTTCTGCCGATGTTTGCATTGTGCTGGATTACAGAAATTGTTTGGACAAACTCCTGTCACATCGGCAGCAGTGAGCTCAGCATCATGAATTTTGGGAGGTGTCTGCAGAGGGATGCTGTCATGGCCTGCTGTGCCACACCACTGATGCCTTTGGTCTCCGAGGTGTATTGAGGGGTCTCAGAGGGACTTACTGGGACAAGTGTGAAGGGAGGCTTGTACAGCCTGGATCAAATCTGAGTAATGCACAACTATTTACAGCTTCTGGTCCAAGCCCTCCCTTTTCTGTAGCTGAGAAGACAGATAGTGAAATAGTTCCTTTCGAGTTATTATCACCCTGTTAAACCATCTACTTGATGGCTTTTTTCCCATTCTTCTCTTTTATTCGGAGGGTTTGTGTTTAGAAGCATTTTTGCTGTTGATCACATGGTTTAAAAAGAAGGGTTACTCAAAATAAAGATCTTGTTGCTGGCTTTATGTGTGACTTAGTCTTACCATTCCTGATTTTCAGTTGAGGCTCATCCATTTTTCACATGCTGGAAGCCTTGAGATACTCCTGGAAAACTTCAGTGCAATGAGCTTAGGAATTTTTCCATTTCAGTTGATAATATCTCTTCTCTCCTCCTCCATCATTTCTCACAGCAAGGCTTATGTCAGACACAAACAGCACTGCTTCTCAAATAACTCAACCTCATAGAAGGAGGTGAGCTGTCATTTATTTTTCAATCTTGCTCAAATAACTCACAGAATCTGAATGACTAATTTACCCTGTGCTTGGAGAAGGACAGGAAATATCAGAGGAGTGCAAACAAGCAGACAGATTTTGCAAAGTCAACCTTCATGTAGGCTAGATTTCTCCACTTAAATTAATGTCCTAGACCCCCTTCTCTCACTCCCTACACCTGGTGTTCCCAGCCTCAAATGGTTTTGGCACAGCTGTGTGCCAGAACGAGCCCTGTGTGTTGTTCTTCACCTTAAAACACTGTTTATATGATACCAAGATGGTGCTCAGGCTCTGTAGTAGCCCTCTGGTTTCCCCTGTGCAAGGGAGCCCTGGCGCAGCTGCCAAACTCTCGGGGACTTGGGAAATGCACGCTGCTCACATGGGGGAGATCCAGCAAATCTGCTGCTGCTCATAGATGCTTTAATAAGCTGGATAAATGGCTGATTAAAGCCTTGCCCAGCCCTGCTGGAGGCTGAGTTGTTACTCTGCTTAGATGGTGCCTTGGCTGAAACAACGCACCTCCTGCAGCTCCGCAGGAAGCACCAGTGTGATCCGCCCTGTGAAGGTGTCACGTCCCAAAATGTCAGCAGGAAAATGAACAATGATTTTTCTGGCACTACAAAGATGGTTCTGCATGTACTGCCTCGTATCACAGCAGGATTGCACAGATGATAGACAGGGCTGGTGAGAAAAGCTGTTTTCTCCTGAAGCTCACAAGGCCAGAGAATGCTCATGTTGCTGGTTGTGCCAGCTCCTCAGATAAAAATCAGCTTCTTGACTGTGGGCTTTGAATAGTCCTTAAAAGGCATCACAAGACGTAAGAAGATTAAGGTGCTTCATAGCTTTCACTTGCTTGGAAAGCTTTTGGAGCAGGGAATTTCCTCTCTCCCATAAATTTTCCAGCATCTACTGTGCTATAAATCTTCCCAGCAAGCAAATACATGGGAATGAATAGCCCTTCTTGGCAGGGCTGCTCAATCCCTTCATCTCCCATCCATCCTGTATTGATACCAGGGGTTGCCCTGACCCAAGTGCAGCACGTTGAATTTGGCCTTGTTAAATCTCATGAGGTTCTTATGGACCCACTTTGTGAGCTTGTCCAGGTCCCTCTGGACAGTGTCCCATCCTTCAGGTGTGTCAGCCATGCCACTCAGCTTGGTGTTGTCTGAAAACTTTCTTGATCCCACTGTGTGTGTCATTGATGAAGACAATAAACAGCCTGGTTCCAATATGGACCCTTGAGGGACACCACTTGTCTCAATTTTCATCTGGAAATTGAGCTGTTGACCATTACTCTCTGGATGTGACCACACAACCAATTTGTAATGTGGTAACAAAGTGAGGGGTTTCTGGAGGCTGTCTCCATGCCCCATGGCCAAAGATTTGGGACCAGCCCAAAAGTGGACATGATCTCCACTGTCTCTGAGGATGCTGTGGGTAAGAGGCAATGGAGAGGATACCTTTCACAGGTACAGAGGTTTGTCCTTTACAGGGAGACTCTGGCTGTGGGAGAATACTTGGACATGTATATTCTAATTATAGCTGGTAATGCCTCTTGCTGACAAATCACAATGTTTGTGCCCAGCACATTGGAGGCAATCCCAGTTCTAACACTTCAGACCCGCTTTAACACTCAAAAGGGTAAATTTGGGTTTTTTTATTAGTGAAACAAAATATGTCTTGTATTTACACATGCAGGTGCAGTTCTGTCAAGGTTTAAAACCATTCTAAACTGGGAAAGTTAGTGCCTGAAGTGATAGCTATGTCAGTGTGAAAACTGTGACTACAAACATTGCTGGAGGTGGACTGAGAGCCTGAGCATAGTCTAGCTGCTCCTTAAGAAAAGCAGTGGATGCTCCTTCCCAGAAGGAGAGCAAGTAAATTCATGACAGCTGATTTTTCCCCTATGACAGTTCTTCCCTTGGCAAAGCAAAATGAATTCAAAACAAAATCCCAACACAACATCCACCCTGTCCCTGTGGTGTGCAGCTGAATGTATTGTAGCAGATGTCTCTGATGCCCTCTAAGAGCACAAGGACATGATTATTTTCAGTAGAGCTGAGTCCTTAGTCAGAAAAAGAGAGCACAACACAGTGGCTACAGGCTTCATGAGATGGACAGACTGGAAAAAGGCTGACATCACTCCTGTCTTCAGGAAGGGCAGGGAGGAGGCTGAAGGCTGGTCAGCCTTGCTACAGCTCCTGGGAAGATAATGGAGCAAATCCTCCTGGAAGCCATAATTATCATCTGAAGGAAAAGGAGGTGATGGGGATCCAGCCCCCTGGACTCAACAAGAGCAAATTGTATCTGGCCAGACTGGTTGCTTTCTGTGGTGCAAACTCTGTGGTCAGGAGGGAGTTGCTGGAGAGTTCAGACAGATCTCAACAGCCCAGAGACATGGAGTGGCAGAGACCTCATAAATTCAGTAAAGACAAATGGAAAATAGCTGGAAGAAAATAATAACCCTCTATCACAGTGCAGGCTGGAGGCCCACTGGCTGGAAAGCAGCTTTGCAGAGGAGGACCTGAGGATCTTGGGGTCAAAAAATTGGACATGTGCCAGCACTGTGTCTTTGCAGCAAAGGAATCCAACAGCATCCTGGGTTGAATTAGGCAAAGTGCTGCCAGCAGGTCAAGAGAGGTGATCCTTCCCCTCTACTCAGTGTTGGCGTGACTCATCTGGAGTGCTGGATACATTTCTGGGCTCCTCAGTAAAAGTGAGACATGGACACCTACGAGTCAGTCCAGAAGGAGCTCTGAGGAGAGGCTGAGGGAGCTGGGCTTGTTCAGTCCCCCAAAGAGAAGCTCGAGGGGGACCTCGATGCATTGTTAAGTTACTTAGTGGAAGTTGCAGGAAAGATGGAGCTGGACTTTTCTTGAAGGTGAACAGAGAAAGGCAAGAACCAATGGAGACAAGAAGCAAAACAGGCAATTTCTCCTGCATAAGGAGAAAATCTTCTGAATTAGGGTAAAGATCAGAACAGAAGCTGAGAGAGGCAGTGAGATCTCCATCCTTGGGAGGATTCAAGACTCATCTGGGTAACCTACTGTAACCTTGCTTTGAGTGCTTGGTGGTAAAGCAAGAGTTCTTCCAGCAAAGAGGAAAGTTTCAAGATTTTAACAAGAAAATACTATACAAAATGGTTCCTGTAGTTCATCAGCTGGAATGCTGATGATTTCACTGGTAATATTGCCTGTCTCCACCTTTTCAGCAGTGTAGAAATTGTTAGGAGTTTGTTGGGCTTCCCTCAGCAAATGCTGCCACCAGAAAGCAGAGTATAAATACTGTGACTATACTACATGGATCAATCCTGCTTTGTTTTTAAGGCAATTCCCATTTCTTGAAAAACACCCTTGATCTGCTTTTCTCTCGCCACCTGAGTGGGGTGACATAGGCTCCTATGGAGTTTTACACGGTGTTTGTTGTCACTAATGGACAAAAAAGAAGTAACACAATAGGAAGGACAATTTCTGCTTTGTATTTGGCTCCGTCTCTTTTTTCTTCAGCAGCTGAGATAGCTAACTTGTGGTGGAAAGATACATGCACTCAGTCCATTGGCGTCACACATGTCTGACACAAGCAGACTACCAGATTTGCCCTTGAATTCAGAGAGTGACTTTGAAAACAGGCTTTGGAAATATGGCTCTAGCTCTGGTACAGTTTGAAAAATCCCATGTTGCAGGGACATTTTGTACTGATGTCAAGCCTGCTTGACATCAGCACGAGAGTGTGAATGCAACCACAAAGCCTGTTCTCACACCGGGGGTGTGCACTGGGAACGTGCTGGAGAGCTGGGGAGCAGCTCTCCTTCTCTGCAGCCCTGCCTCTCTGCTGCTGCAGCAACACTCCTGCACTGCTGGGGCCTGTGCCAGCATGCTCCCAGCTGTCACTGCCCTGCCTCCTGCCCTCGGCTCCTAAGTTAAATTGACAAATCACCAAAATTAAATATATGCGGCCTGACTTGCAAAATGGATATAATTAAGCGTCTGGACGAAGGAGTGCATTAACTCTGTGATGTTCAGGGGTGTCTAAGAGTCTGTCTGCTGCAGATGTGAATTTCCTGGGGACCTTTGTGCTGAGTGCCATGGTGCAAGGCTCTAATCCATCAGGCTGAACAGCACCTTGAGCATGGCTGGACTCTGGGCCACCAGGTAACCCCATGCATCCTTTTATTTGAGCAACAGCTGAACACAGGCTCAGTTTCTTGTTGCATCCTGGCCAAAGCAGAAGGGACAATCAACTTTCAAAAAAGGGAAAATTTCCCCAAATTTGAGAAAAAACTGTCTGTAAGGAAAATTGACAAAGATAAATGTGAGTAATATTTGGAAGTTAAAACCACTTTACTATGTAGTAAAAAACCCCCACGTCACCATGTGCTCCTAAAACCATTATGACACAAACACATTAGGAACCTATAGATGTAGGTTAAAAAAGCCATGCTGTGTAGAAAGGAGGAGAAAAAGAATAAACACAGAAGGATGGAAGTTAATCTACCTAATTTAGACATCTGACTGTTGACAAATAACAGTAAAGCATCCCTTGAATCAACCTATTTCTCATTGCTGACTGAGGGAGACACATAGACACCTTCTTCAGGAAGGTTTATCCATTTGCTGCAGATTAGGGGCCCCAGCTGGGCACCTAGTTGGCTCTCCCACAACTGTCACAACATTCAGTGATTAAGTGGGGAGGTTATAGAAGTGAAGATATAAGCAGTGAGGAAAACAAGAGAAACAGAAGAGACCAGTGAGGATAACAAGGAGGATGCCCTCTCTTCCCACCTGAGTGGTCCTGTCATCCATCTTAAACTTAAAAATGCTTCAGGGAACACCTCAGTGCAAGTGCTGGGACACAAGATCAGTAACAACTCAGACAGGATGCACATGCTGGGCTGCATTTAGGTGATAATTACCACATGTAGTGATAAGAAATTATTTTCTATCCAGCATTAACTGAAAGGGATGCTAAACAGCAACTGCTAACAGATTAAAAATCTAGTTAGTACAGCTTATATCCAAAAGATTGAGGTGCACTGGCACTGATAGAGCAGAAGTTACTCTGGAGTAAATCTTTGACAGTAAGGCAGGTTCCAGCATACAGCCCTAAGGATGAGGCTGGAGCAGTTTTTAGAAGGAGGAGATAAATAGCCAGACAGCTTTGCTAACACCACACGCCTCTTGTACAAAGTGATGGAATACCCACCTCCTCCCTGCAGTCTCCAAGCATGCAGTAAGGAACACAGAAATACCAGGGAAAATCACACAGGCAAAATAGTTTCTGTTCCAAATCATCAGCCCTATTAATCACCCAGGAGCTGTCCCCTTACTTAGCAAAACAAGAGTATAAGAAATTATTACAGTTTTCAGGATTTGTAATGGATCCAAGGGGATTCATAACTATTTCAGTCCTCTTGATTTCACTTGTGTTTGTTAGCATGCACTATGCTATGCTGGTAGTGCCATATCAGCTAAAGTGGCCTAAGCTCTGTATTTTGGAGGGTGTTCTTTCCTGGATGACCCCGATACCAACTTCTTTCCAAACATTGGTTATATCTTCCATTGTTTCTTGACTGCTTTTGTGCACGTGTGCATTTTCCACATGTTCATATATTTGGATTCTGTTTTCTCCTTTGCATCCATTTTTAGAACGTAAATATAATGATTAATCCAAACATTTCCATATTCTCAACGGAGACATTTTAATAGTGATTTGAACAATTTTCTCAAGAGAGAGAGCAGAGTTGAGGCTGTTTTATGTTAAAGCTTTCAAACACAGCTGTTTACCTTCTTTTAAGTGTCAGAAATTTATTATTTAAATAAAGGAGAGCTAGAAAAGCCTAATGGGAACTAGGAAAGTACTTAAGTGTACTGTTTAAATGCCACCTGTTTCCATTACATATATTGTAAGGAATCTGAGCAGGCTCTGCAGTAGCTGTGGTTTATGTCCTGTGGTGCCACATGCCAGTGTGACATGGGTACAGAGTGCACAGGAGCTACCATGATGTTCTTTAGGGGCAAGGACTATGTGTCTTCTAAATGACATATGCCTGAAGACCACAACTGTGTGTTTCAGATATCCTCAGCAGGCAGCTTGGTAGAAGGCTGCTAAAAAAAGGAGAAGATGCCTTTAAAGAACATGTACTCCAGTTTGGAATGGCCCTCAGGTGTTGCTTCATGAACTGGAATATGTAGGAAACAGCTTATGATGGGGACAGAAGTTTCCAGACCTTGCCAGTACAATACTACGTAGCCTCATGGCTGGGATCAGTTCAGTTTGAAAAGTTGTCAGACACAGGCGTGCTCCAGGGAGGGAGAGATACAGGACAGACCTTCCTGAAAACCTGAAAAAGGTGTTCATGGATCTGCTGGGACACCCCCAGGAATGGTTCCCACTCTGGCTGCCTACCAGCATCAAAGATGGGTAGGGAAGTCTAAAGTGATTAAGCACCTAATTTCAGGTGTCCAAATTAAGTGCTTAAATGTAGGTGAGATGACTCTGGGCAAGGACAACCTTGCTGCAAAATGCAGGC
This sequence comes from Argya squamiceps, assembly GCA_037834095.1. Lineage (NCBI taxonomy): Eukaryota > Metazoa > Chordata > Aves > Passeriformes > Leiothrichidae > Argya > Argya squamiceps. The sequence continues at coordinate 43,157,929 of JBBMKD010000001.1, read as the reverse complement.
AGTTATCTAACTTTTCCCAGCAGATGTAAGGAATATTTTGATAATAAACCCCATAAGCAACAGGAAGCAGCAGTTTCCTTGTACCTCTGCAGCTGTGAGCAGAGTACTGAGCTGGGCTGTCTGTAGGTCTTTGCTGGTCAGGGCTCCCATCTCCAGGCTGGTGAGACCTTTCACAATCTTGATGACTTCCAACTCATTTTGCATGGCATGTTAACTTAGGAGCAGATTCTCATGCTTTTATTCTTGATGAGAGATGCCATTCTTCACATGAAGTCTCATGGAGTTACCTGAAATTTTTGTTGACATCAGCTTCAGTGAGCATATTATTTCTGTACATGGGAAGTGCAATGAAATAACAGCATCTTTATATCTCCTGACTCTGAGACAGGCATCAGCCTTGGAAACTCCATGTATCATTCGATTTTTCCATTTCCTTGTTATCTGCCACTCTTCTTGGGCTTAGGGAAAAAGATGCCAATCCTGATTCCTGCATCCTCTTGACTTCTGCTTGGGCCTGTGAGCTGGAGGCTCCTGGAGAAGGGGCTGCTGCCTGTGTGTTCACCATAACATCATCTGCCTGATGATACAGATCAAAACCTCTTGACTTCTGTAGCATTTTACAAACTCATTCTCTTGAAGTCCTGCCCCTTGGGATGTCAAGAGTGGCAGGTCAGTGACAGACCCTGGAGGTTTTTTTCTTTTTTCTTTCAATCTGTCAATATTGTAATGATAAGTTATTTTACAAATAGAGTTCTGGCAAACAGTAAATTTGCCAGAAAGTATGACCCCACATTATCCTGTAATTAAGCATACAGATAATTCACTAGAGGACTCCACTTAGAAAAATATTTGTCTGATTAGGACTTCTGTAGTCTGAGGGCAAGAGGCCACTATGTCTCTTGCATCCAGGGATCATCACGTTCCTCCAGAGTACATAATCTATATTTAGAGACCCCCTGCAGCCTGAGGGATCTGAACCCCGCCCATGGCCATCTGACTGTGGGGTGTAGGGCAGGGAGCCCTTGGGGTGACCCGGGGTGATGTGCTCGCCTTTGGTGTGGGCAATACTCGATCAGTGCATGCACAAGCAGTGAGGTGCGGAAGAACTACCCCAAACCCTCAGTGCGGGACAAGGGATGGCCACTGGGAACCTAACTGCTGGTCTTGGCTTTAAAGAGGTTTTCTCCTACTTACACGTGTGTCAGGGCTGCTTTATTGAATTCCTGATGGCAGCTTGGGACCAGACAGCAGCTTTGGGTGGGAGTGGGCTCCGGACAGCCTGTTTGGTACCTCCTCTGCTTTATTCCTGTCCTTCCTCAGCACTGCCTCATGCAGTTGAGCTGCCTGCAGGAAGCTGCACTGCGGATGCAGGGCAGCCACTGAGCAGCGGCCACATGAGGCTCTGCTCAGCCAGGGTGGATGAGGAAAGCCAGCAGAGCTGTGCTTCCTTGGCACCCTTCTCAGGGGAAAACTTCTCTTCATTCACCCAGCAAGTTTAAATGGGCAAAGCAACAACACCCACGTGAAAAATAGCTGCTGGGATCACAGCAGGGTAAGCACAGCTGGCTGCAGTGAGTCACTTCTCACACCTGTGTGACACTGCTGACTTTCATGGAGAGCATCCAGATTTACAGCCCTGTTGGGGGAACAGAGCTAGTATGTCTTTATTTCTTCCCTGGTTGTAATCTGCCCTAGCCACTGGAGTCTGTGCAGCAAATCCTCTGGCTGAGATGAACCGCAGGTTGGTGCTGGTGATGACCAGCTGTATCAGTTGGTGCATCTTTTCCTGTGGAAACTGATTGAACCTCCTCAATTCCCCCGCCTGTTCCAAAAATAATCAAGAAAATATAAAACCTAAGCTGCTTGAATGGCAGAAAAAGCTACAAGCACACTTCCCGTCCCTTTCCCCCCAAAAAAGAAATACCCAAAATCTTTGGCACACCCACAGCTGCCACCACTGAAAGAGCAGGCTTTAAACCAAACACCTTAGGCAGAACTCTGACACAGAACTGACCTAAGTAAGTGGCATAAAGCCCTGAGGAAAAAAGCCCAAAAGAAACAAAGTTTCAACTCTAATAGCTACATAAGCTTTACTTAAGCTGTTTTAAAAATCTTCCCTTTCCTTGTTTTGTGAATACGGTTGGTAAAAAAACCTCACTGATACAATAATTACCGAAAGATAGCCTATTGTATTTTTCTCTAATATAAACTGACATACAGAAACACACTGGAGGTGATGAAGTCACCCACAGTTGGTGACAAACCTTTCCTCCTGTTAAGCAGGGGACAGCTTGGGGGTCCAGCAAAATCCTCCACCCAGAGTCCACAGAGATGGGTGTTTGCCAAAATGCCAAACAGTAAAAGAGCTAGTTTCTCTTGTTCTACAACATGACCAGGAGCACACAGCGCTCCAGGAGCAGAGATATTGTCCCAGACCACACATTTTTTGTGTGCTGGGTAAGCATAAGCTGCTTTGATTGAAAATAAACACCAAGGTAGGTGTGTTCTCATCAGAAAACAGCCAAGGAACAAGACAAGGAACAGCCCCATTTTGGTTACAGTGTTTAGGTTTATTAAATCAAACAAGGTCCTACTACGGGCTTGCTTTGTCCCCACAGTGCCCTGAGCATGTGCATGTCATTAAGACTTACTAAGTAAAGATAAAGTCTGATGGCGAGGAGCCTTTATAGAATGTGTTTCATGTAACCATATCCCTGGAAATGCCTTTCAGATCAAAGCCCTGCCTTGACCTGCAGGGGTGAATAATGTGGGACAAGGGAGTATTTTTAACTTGGCAGCTGGAGCTGTGGGTGCATCCCAGAGGGATGCCCAAAGGCACCAGTCTATAAAAGGGATGGGAGAAGCAGCCTGGCCTTGAGCTCATGGGGCTGGGGGCAGTGACCTGGGTCTGCAAGGTCTCCTCAGCCCACTCCCCAGGCAGTGACACCACTGCAGGAATGGGAAGGGGATGTTAATTTTTAGATGAGAGCTGAATGAAAGACCAAGTGAGAGGGCACTGGGGAGGTGACAGACTTTGTGCACCCTGACAAGTGATACACGCCTGTGTGTGATACACACTTGGAGTGGTGACTTGGGGTCCCAGCACCACTGCTGGTTTGGAATCAACCACCCATGCAGCTGGTAGCTAGCAGTGGCATGGGAAACACAGGTACCTAAACCCAAACTTCCAATTTCATATTTAAACATCTGAGTATGTGATCCAGAAAAGCTTCTTTTGAGCTGCCTGTTACCAAGCATCCCAGAAAGCCAATTTAAGTACTATTGGTATGAATTGTGAAATTAGTGTGAATTTAAGGGTCTAATTTTTGGCACCCAAGTTGTGAAAATCTAAGTTTCCTGGTCTAATCCATAAGGGAAAATTCTTCTTTTCAGCCTTTGTGAGATTTCTTTCCTGATGTGGAAATGTATTTCATTTTAATCTGTGAGACAATTTGTGATGGGGGCTAAATGTTACTTCCTATTAATACGAAACTGAAATGCTAGGAGCATTTTAAAAAACAAATGTTATGAATAGGAGAGGAGAAAACAGGGAATAGGGAGAGAGAGGAGGTATTTTTAACGAAGCAAAAATGGAGACAATACACTATGTATTGTGCTGTATTTATTATTAATGGGACAAATCAAATGAAATGCAGATCTGCTTTCCAAGGAGCCCACTGTGTGAGTCTTGGAGTGCTTACAAGTACATGCATTTCTCATCCCCTGACGTCCTGGAGGTTTGGGGATTGGTTGATTTATGGCCACTGACTCAAGCTGCAATTCTCTTTCATGGGTTTTATTTCAGTGATATGGGTAGCACTAAATTCAGTGTGGCCATAAATCCTGTGCTGGTAATTCAGTGACAAGTGGCAATGCTTTGTCAGCCCTGATGAGGGCTGGCATGGTCCCTGGTGAGGGCTGACATGGTACACACTGTACCTCCAGCCCTGCCTGCACTCTCCACCCTCACTCAGAGGGTAAAGAAAGTGTCCTGGGGAGGGACCCCGTGGCCTTCTGGAGCAGGGATGGCACAGCTGTGCTTGCAACAGAGCTTTTTCATGAAGAAATGCTTGATTACAATATTATTCTCACTTAGTATAAGAAATGAAGATCCTTAGATGTGACAGATATCCTGAGTATGGTTTCCCAGCTGCCCTCAGTAAAGCAGGAGACAGCAATTTTATTCTAAGGGATCTGACTGCAGCATACATTTTAAAAGGAGATTAAGTCAATTAAAAGTCTTTCTGCCCTTAGGGAAAACATGCAAACCTTCCTTACCATACAAACGTACTCATCTACCCCGTGCCAAATTGTTTCAATGCACTGTCAGAAAAATCCCTCTCCAGAATAATGACAGAGCAAATGACTATGGCCAAAAGAGGGATCCCATGCAGAAAACATATCCTGAAGATATGTCAAGGACTCCATGAGGTCTCCTCACTTTTTGTGTTTAATTCCACATGAAAGACACTCAGCTGTGACAGCAGTGGGGGCCATGGGGAGGCAGCGATGTGTTCAAACAACTGTGCAGGAAAGGGTGATGTAAAATGGGCCTAAGGACCAGAGGCTCAGCCTGATGGAGGGGTCTCATCCTTAGCAATCCTAAATACACATCCCATGCCTCTTGCCTTGCTGTTAAGGGGGGTGGTGCTGCAGGTCCCTCACACAACCCACCCACATGAAGCAGAGAGGAGTTTGCTCTTTGCAAATGCCTCATTATCTTGGAATTTTATATTTAAATTAATTATCGCAATATTAATCAATCAATTAATTAATTAATTGCCTTAAAGTTGCCTTTACTAAAGAGGAAGCTAATTTTGTCAGTTCACATTAGATGAGAGAAATGTCCCTTGATCTGTTTAGCTCAGATAAAAATACTTCAAGCCCTAAAGAGTTAATATTTACAGTAAGCTGAGAATGAGAGGCTCTGAAACCACAATCACTGCAAAAGTTTTAAGCATGGTCACACAAAGGTACTGAGCCATAAACAGAGCATCAGACTTCCCCACTTGAGGTTGATTTGGGTTAGAAAGTTTTTAGGAGATAATCTTGCTTCTTGTCTTTGAAAAGAAAAAAAAAAAAGAAAAACCAACACACAACAAATTTCTTCTCTTTGATGAGATGTGAGATTACATTCCTTTTAACTTCACATTTTATGATAGTTGTCACAGCAAAGGGGTGATGAATGTCCTGTGTACAAACTATTTCCAGCTGTTGATAAAACCACAATGACCAGTGGTTTGCCCTGGCCCAATGCTGCAGGCAGCCTCTGTGGCCAGATTTAGAGGAAAGGAGCTTTTGTCCTGCTCAGGAGGCCAGTTTTACTGATGGGCTTTGCTGGGGCACATAGAGAACTGACTGAATTTAACCCACCAGTTTTATGGAGTTGGGGTTCACCTAATTTTTAAGTCTGGATAGTTCACATATTTCTTCAAATGCTTTTCCTTCATGTCTTTCTTTGAAAGCATAAGCACACCCAAAATCATGCCCTGCTGGTTCCTAAGGTCCCAGAGGAGATGGGTTTTGCAGCCACTTGTCTGATGCAACTGATGCAGAAGGAGGAGCAGGATGACTTTTCATTGCACTCCCCTGTTGCACAGGGCTGTGTGAAGGAGCTGTGGTGGGCAAGACAGATCAGTGACACCACTGTGCACAACAGGCTGTGTTGTCTGGCTGGTTTTCCAGGGAGTGGAGTGGAGAGGAACAGCAGATCTTGACACCCTACCAAAACTTGCATGTCTCTTCACTCTCAGTGCTGGGAAATGCCATGATGGTTTTGCTCCGAAGAAGCTTCTCAGGCTGGAAGGGCATCCATCCACACCCACAGGGGCAGGACAAGAAGTCCTGATGCCTTGAAAGGCACTGGGGGCACACTCTGGGTCCCCAGATGCGGGGCCACTGCCTAATGGCACAGGCAGTGAGCAGAGGAGTAGGCTGCCCAGGGAGGCACTGGCTTCTACATTGCTGGAAGTATTGAACTAAACAGGTCAGAGGAATATATTGGGAGTCTTGGTTGCTCTCCTAGGGCAAGTGGGATGATCTAGAAGGAGGCAGAGCCTACAGATACATGGAAAATATATCGCTATAAAATACCCCATGGGATCCAGAAAACAATGTTTCTAAGATCACTAATATGTCTCTCTTCTCCACTGGTGCCATTGCAGCTGTGGGTAATAAATGTCTACTTAAATAAATATGTTTGGTTTTATTAAGGATTGCAGAACTGGAAACATGATATGAGATGTAAAATGCTGCAGTGCCTTCAGTTTAACTCTTCCCTTAAATTGTACCAGATCCCATTTATTCTATTAACAGGGAAAAAAAAAAAAAGAACAAACCAAATTATTTATTGTTCTTTGAGTCTTTCTGCCAACAGTGACACCATGTTTCTTTTCCACACTTTTGGAATGATACTCTCCTTACTTCTGGTTCTGAAATTGTACCAATCACAGCTGTTTTTCCAGGCTGTGCAGGATTCACAGATGTCTACATGCAGGTCACCGGCATCTCAATGACGCAAGGCTCATCTCCAAAGGAGTAACCGCTGGCTGGAGACATTTAGTATAAAGTAATAGAAGTCTGAAATTCTGCAAAATATATCAGGAGCTTGAGCAAGACTAACACATAGCACAGCCATAAGACAATTCCTCCCATCCTTCCATCCCATTTGGAAACCAAAGCAGGCTGTATGCTGAAATTTCCATACTAATTCTTTAAGTATTTTTGAACAGCAATCATATTTGAGGTTTTTTTCCTTGCAGTTCACTAACACGTGTGCATATGTGTTGGTTGTGTCCTGACCACCCTCTGGTGAGCTTGTCATCTCCATTGTTGGGTGATGGAGAGCTGTCATTTTGATAAAAGATTTCTGGCAGGGAAAATCTGAAGTCATTGTATCACAGATGCATTCCCCTGGGCCTCTTCTAAAGAGCAGTGGCAGAGTGGAGAGTCTGAAGTACATCTAACTGTTTGCTGCCTGCTGAAATTTATTCAGAGTTCTCTGGTCTGGAGAAGAGGTTCAATATGTCACGAGAACAAGATGTTCAGTTCCAAGATGTTCCTTGGCCTGGTCAGTAATAATTTAAAAACTCTGTCATACTGTATATAACCTTATCTAGTCAACCTGCCAAGGGATGTGCTGTGCTTATTACACCCTAGTATTAGAGTGCTCTGGCTGAGAAAATAATTACCAGGAGAGGCTCAGAGTGCAGGGCAGGATATATTGGAAGAGACAATATCTTTTATTAGACCTATAGTTAGAAATGAGGAAATGTGGACAGGCCACTCTTCCCTTGGAGCTGAAACGGGGCCGGGGTCTTCCCATCTTTTCTCTGGTGACACCTTCTGCTCTCCCAGATACCTTTTTCTAACTGTCTGACAGGTCAGCACAGTCAGACTGCACCCACAACAGTTGCTCCAGACCTGTATTGGATTCCTTTGCTGTGCCAGTCCTAAAGAAAGCTCCGGTTTCTTCAAGGCTTGTCTTCTCCAGCTGTGTCCATCCATGTAGAGATGGTATTAGCATTGCCTTAATTTGCCTTAGAAGGGGAAGATCCTTCAGGACAGAGATCAGACCAAGGCATAAAGAGGAATAGGAGATTAAAGTGACAATAATACAGCTATATGCTGTTCCCTGGCTTGACCTGTTACACTGTGATTTTGGCCCATGTCTCTGCTTGCAGAGCTCTTGACCCTGTAAATAGCAGCAGGCTGCTCTTTACAGCTGGCAGAGGGCAGCCTCACCAGCAAGGAAACTCAGGGCTTATGGAGCACTTGGTGCAGCTCCTGCAGGGTCTCGCTGGGTCTGTCAGCACATGATGCAGACCTGGTCCCAGTGTCCCACGAGTTTGGGGTCAAACCCTGCCATGCACCCACATGCTCCTGGATGGGGAGCAGCCCAGTGTGGGCTTCAGGGTGCCCACCCCATCCTGCCTGTCCCTGAGGAAGCTGTCTCCTATCTGCAGGCAGCAGTGACAGCTGTCTGCCTCCATGAACCATCCCACCAAGCACCCACATCCATGGGAGCTTGCAATGGGAGTAATAGATGGGTTTATTTCATTAACCAGCCTGTGCAAACAATTCCTTTAAGAATTCCTCTTCTTCTTGTCAGTTCTAAGGGTGTTTAATTTTTCTCTCTCAGCTTTTCCTTAGATTTTATCTGCACGGTTTTTCTTACTGATTCAGACATGAATACTAGGATTAGCTATTAGGAGATCAGTAGGAGCTGTAATCTTGGTACAGCTGTATTCATGTAAATGTAATAATAAAATACACCATTAGAATGCAGTGTAGTGTAGTGCACTTATACCACCATGCCAAGTAGATGCCAGTAAATAGCAGATGCCACCTTCAGCCACAGCTTGTCCCTGCCAGCACAGTTATGTTGGAAAGTCTTGCCCCAGACTGGTGCAGCTGAGATAGTAATGAAAATTCACACATACCCTGTGAAGACAGGAAGTGCTTTGACAAGGATAAATTATTTTATCTGGGCAGAACACACAGCAAAGACAGAGTCTAGAGGCACCTGCTGTAGGTCCAGCATGTACACTGCTAGCAGTGCACTAGCAGGGTGCTCTTTACACTGTCCTGGCCAGAGTGATCCTCCTCTGAATGCATTTGCTTAGAACACTACAAAGTTACAGTTCTTTCAGAAATACTGCCTCTGGTGCAGTGATGGAACAATGCCCATGGGACTGTGCTAGCACCCATCACCTGGCAAGCAGCATTCATCCCACTGGTTGGGAACTTCCAGCATGGCACAGACTCCTCTGTGAGCAGCAGAAATCACTGGAAGGACTTTGTTTCCTATGTAAATGCCCATGAAAATTCATATGTGTGTGTATCTGATGGCAATACTTTAATTTACTTCAGTAGGTATTGCATGCCTTGTTGATTCCTGTTACTATTCTCTTAGAGATTTAAGTTCTGTCCATCTGTGTTTTAGGCCAATAAAAAAGACATTGGTTTCCTATTTCTTTATCCAACTTGTCTCTTTCTTTGAGCATCTGCTTCCCAAATGTACCCCTCTTGTTCTGCACTGGAAACTTGTTCAAAACTAGGTAGGAGGTTTGATAGTTAAATTACACCCAGGGCTCTAATTTCAGGAAAAAAAAATTTAATAGAGGCTTGAAGGTGTGGGCTGCTTCTAACCAGAACAGCATTTAGGGGAGATATGCCCAAAATCTGATGATGCCTGTATCTGGGAGAGGAAGGATGGTTCCAGTGAAGGTGTGGGAGTTGTGCAAGATGGCTTGCCTGTCACACATGGGTTTTGAAACTCAGTAGGATGCTTTGCCTCACTTTCCCATCTTTACATGGCACCTTGTTGGGTAGGACTTAACATCAAACATGCATTGGCCAGATACTGCAGGACTTTGTTCATCACTGCTGGCAAAGCACTTGGAGGAGCAAGTGTTCCAGGCATGCATAGACATATCTTGATGTCAGATGATGGTTTTGGCAGAAAACATGAACAGCACCACTCTTGGTACAAGCCCTTGTGCACATTAAGTCCTGCTTCCCCTTCCATGTTGTTGCAGCCAGGCATGCCAAGACTCAGTGCAATTCTTTATGGACTGCCAAAGAAACAAATTATTACGCACTACAAAATGAAACTGGCATTTTAAATCTAAAACACATGACATCATCATTACATGTGGAACCAGTACCATCAAATCACATGCCACCTCATAAATATTCAGGCTGGTGGGGCAAAAGAAACGAGTGGTGGATTGCTGGACAGCAATGTTCCCCAGGGTGTACTGCTTCATAAAAGGCTTTTAAGCAATATGGGGAGTGTACATACAGTTCATTCTGGATAACCCATGAGGAGCTGACTCTACAATACTTGCAGATTTGCTTGGGAGGTTGTAAGAGGGACCTTTTTGCACCAGAGCACTGATATGGCTGTGTGCATCCAACACAAGGCCCACAGGAGGGGACAAAGGCCAGATAGCCATTAGCAGGAACAGAAGTCATTTGGCTCAAAATCCCACAGGATTGCATTGCTGCTCAACATCACTTTGCTGGCCTGATGGTACATGTGGAAGTGTGTGAAATCACCTGTTTGCTACCCCTTCCCTAAGGTATCCTTCAGCACGTGGAGGAATTGTCTCAAAAAGCACCACTTGTGAATCTTGCTGGAGGAGAATGGGGCTTCATGTTTGCCTTGCCAAGACCCCAGAAAACTGATGTACAAACTGGAAATTGTGGTTTGGTTTTGTTGAATCAGCCCCTAGTGCAACCTCCTTCCAGAGCAGATTCTAGATATTTTAAAACTAACCTGAATAAACTTAGCATTTGATTAAAATACGATTCACCAGTTTTTAGGGTTGTTTTTTTTTTTTTTTTGTAGCATTGGGAAAAAAATTAATTTTCAGAGAAAGAACTCATCCAGAATTCAAAATAGCTTGGTACATTAGAAATGTAATCCTCCCATTATCTCCCTGCACAACCTTTGTGAGAAACTCTATTTAAATCCCATCTACATATCTCTAAGAATAGACTATTCTGCTCTTAGTATCCATCCATCCTGAATTTATTATGGGTTCAACAAATATTTGCCTTTTTTTTCTGAATGTAAAAGTGATTTGAATTCAGACAAATCTTATAGCATAACGGGAAGCAAAGCTTACAGAAGATTTGGAAAGCATACTTATTATAAGACACTTCAAAATTGCTCCTAAGGGCCATGACAGGGCTCTTCCAGCATTTTTGATATAACCTGTGTGCTGGAAGCAAAATGCTGCAGTAATAACTGTTCCCTGATTTTTATACTGTACTTGTGAAAGACTGTTCCCCCAAACTCAGAGAAGACAAATATAGCAGAGTGTTTGGGGGAAAAGAGGATGAATTAGGCTTTTCTTTGCTCCTGAAATATCTCCATTGATCTCCTGTTGCAAGCTGTGGGAGGGAACGGCTCCCTAGTTGATCCAAAGAGAGGTATGGAGAAGATGTGTGTGTCCACTGTAAGAGGCAGGGTGCTCCAGCTGGGGACCTCACTGCAGAGACCTGGCAGAGCTGTCACAGCCACAGCACTCCCATGTTGGTTTTGTCTCCAAAGGGGAAGGCAGAAAAGTTTTCCCATGAACAAAGTTGCACAGTCTCTGCAGCCCAACTTCCTCACACCAGGTAGGTGGTGTGTTTCCAACAGCTTGGGTGTCGGATGCGGGTGGAGATAGGAAAAGTTTGAGCTAAAATTTAACGCCAGAAAAAAAGTCTGATTTCATCATGAATGATCTTGCTGGAATTTTGCAGTCACTTTTGCTGTCTCTCTGTGTTGTTACAGGACAAATAGCGATGGTACCTGATTTTGCAGTGGTGGGCAGGAGACTCCTGTATGAAGCCTGACTCTCCTTAGACAGGACCTTTATGGGGCTCTTAGGGACATGCTTACCTGTGGAGTTAAATAAATAGAGCACCCAGCAGTACTGTGGGGCTGCAGGGAAAGCCATGGTGGGGTCAATCCTCCCGGCATTGCTCACTAAACAAGCTTCCCTAAGGCTAATTGCCAGAAAGGGCTGTAGCACACAGCAGAAGATCCCTCAGCCAGAAACACTGGGAGCATGAAAGGTGGCTGTGGTGGCCCTGGGCTGGGATGTGCCATCTCCTGCACAACCACAGCCAGGAGAATGGCAATTTTCATCTCACTTCTTATAAAGAGCAGATTTCCAAGAGCAATGATTATCTGGAAAACGTGACCTGCAGAGAAGGCAGGAACAAGAACCTGCTATTCATAAGTTTTACGACACTTAGAGCCAGCCCATGGCTGGACAGCAGATCCAGGCTGTTTGGACAGCTGGGGCTTGGAGCGGGGCATAGGGCAGCCTGCGCCACCCCTGGCCCCGTGGATACTTCTGCCCCACCCCAACAGGCCCTCTTCCTTTCTAGAAATGAATGTTCAGGAGCAATTAACGAAAATAAGGGATTAAGGTGCACAGCAACAAATGACAAGAAATGAACTCATTACTAGAAATCATAGCAAGACAAAAAATTAAGCTCTTTTTATTTATGTTTTACTTTTCAATTTACATTCAGTTGGCTTAAAAGTGCAGGAAGGGTCTCTGTCTTCTTCCCACCTCCTGATACCTTTTTTTTAAATGAAAATCTTCTCTTCTGCAACTGTATAACAAAGCTCTGAAGAGGGAGAATGATTGTAGATACACAGAGGCAATAGATTGCTGCAAAGAGATAGAGAGGCCTGTGTGAATGCACGAACTAGGGTGGGGGAAGCAAAATAACAGAGACTTTTACCTCTTCTTTGCTTTCATTTATATTGAGCTACAGCTTTGTTTGTGGCAAGAGACAGTAAGTACTTTACAGGCAGAGATGCAGTAATTTTTAAATTGACAGTGCCCTTGTGAGCACTCACTTGTGTTTCTAATAAATCTATTCTGGACAAGTCAAGAGACAGGAGGTGACTTTTTTATAAATATGGTTTTTTGCTATTCTCCCAGACTTCTGGGTTCTATCCTTTTCCTTGCAAAGAGAAAGGCAGAATGGCTGTCTTTACCTCTCTCTGCTGGTAGAACAGATAGAAACTGAAAGTGAAGTGGTATGTGAAGAAAAATATTAAATAGAACAGAATAATACATATTAAATTGCCATCACCTTTAACAAGCACAGGGAGGATTACAGAGGTTAATAAGGACATATTTTAGAGTGTCTGCTTATCCTGAGCTCTACTCACTGTCAGTGCAAATGTTGATTAACTCAAGTGGGAGGAGCATGGCCTTTTTTGATTGCACATGATGAGAAGAAGCAACCAGAGAAATATAAAAAAAGAATAAGATATATCCAATGCCACAGTGGTTCTGTTACCTTCCTTTTTGTTACTTTCTCTCATGAGCACTTTCCAGCATTTGTTTCTTAAGTCACATCTTTCTTAGGAATATAGGGGCATTCAAGTAAATTTGCTTACCTGCAGTTTAGACCTTGACTTTCTCCTCTTCCCTGCCCGTGGGCACTTGGAGATTGCTCAGGTCAGGTGGGCTAAATGTATGATTTATGGGGGTGTCCCAAGCTGTCACCTTCTTGTTGAGGTACCAGAGCTGACAAGGCACAGCTGCCCCAGGGTTAAACTGCTGTAACCAAGCACTGAGCACATCTCAGCCCGTCTCTGCTCAGGGGAGAGGAGGACATTTGGTGAGAGGACTTGTGCCCCAGAAGTCTTGTTCCTGTGTGACAGATTTGGGTGAAGTCTCCTGCAACATCTTACTGAGGCATGTGGCTTGCTGGGGAGGGGGAACATGCCTGTGGGTGATATCCACAAGTACCACAGTGCTGATGAGCCTCCTGGCAGCCCACACCAGGACCTGGCTGTGGATGGATGGGGGGCCGGAATGATGACCTGGAAAAAAACTCCCTCTTGCAACAAGGGGAGTGAAGTTTGCACAGCACTTGGGAAGCATCTCCACATTGCTGCTGGTGCTAAGCGAGCAGCCACTGAAGGATGGGGTCTGCACACTGTCACTGGGGAAATTGGCAATTCCTTATCCTGCGTATAAGCATCATTACTATGCAAAGCGACACCATCAGTCTGCTCCTCCATACAGACACACACACGTGGTCTCTGCTCGTGAGGCTCTGTATTTCTGGGGAAACAGAGGGTGTCTCTGTGAAAATCAAGGTACAGGGTGAGGCTGTGGTTTCATGCCCTGGCTGAGTCAGTGCAACTTGTGACAAGAGGGACAGTCTGGCCCCCTGCCCCATCGCAGTCTGCTCCTTGCTGTGAGAGAGGGGAACATGGAGGAGCAGAGGAGGGACTGCTGGGCTATTAACAGGTTTTATACCTTCAGCATACACACAGCTTGGTAATGTAGCATGATTGGTACTAGTAGAAATAAAGTCCACTTCTGTCTGTGGCAAAATTTACTGCAATACTTGTAATATTTTCATTTGGCAGTGACGACATCACATACACTTAGTGTGGAAAATGTGCTTTTTTCCACCAAATTATTCCATTATGTACTGGTCCATGGACTGCCTGACCAATGAATACCAGTGGGAAAAGGCTGCAAGTTTCACTCATAAACTCCTTACTTTTTTAAGCTGCTACTAGGTTCTCAAAAAAATACACAAGTGTCTAGAAGGATGTGTGATGCTGAATTGCCACTGCTTGAAGGATACTTACCACTATCATAGATTTAAACTATTCATACATGCTTCAAGATATGTTTTTAAACACAGAATAATTTGAGTTGGAAGGAACTTTTTAAGGGCTGCTAGTCCAATCCACCTGCAATAAGCAGGAACATCTTCAGGTTGATCAGGTTCTTCAGAGCCCAATCCAACCTCACCTTCGAAGTTTCCAGGGATAGAGCATCTACAACCTCTCTTGTCTGCTTGTCACACAAGGTTTTCTCACAAAGGATGGCACAAGCATGCAGTGAGCCCTTCTTTGGACATCCCTGCCTGAAATACAGGGAACTTGCCTTTTTGTTTTCAGATAGAACAATTAAAAAACATGCTAGTTTGAGGTAAGAGATCCTAATGAAATCTTGATCTTGGGGATGGGTCATGTTTGTTAGCCAGCAAGACAAACTTGCCTCTCCTCTTTCTGGAGATTAATATACCAACAGGCACAATTCTTCTGAATTACAGAATGTTTATTAGCTGGTTTTGTTTCTTTTCTTTTAATAAAGAGGGGCTTAAAAGTAAAAGATATTGGTGTAGTGGTGCATTGCTGCTGATTCCAGTGGACAAAAGAGTGTACCTGGGGTTTAATAGCTTCATCAAGTGTTTTCCAGGTGTAAAGTCTTCTAAAAAGTGATGATACCAACTACACAACTTACAAGATTTCCATTCTTTCATCATCAAGGGGTACATCTGCTTGTCACCTCCATGTCTCAGGGCACCAGACTAATTTTTCATGGCAGAACTGGATGTTTCACACTGGGATGAGTACAAGACAAACCCCAAAATGAACTCTAGCAACGCATGATTCATCCCAAAACATCTCATCAGTGAAATGAATGATGAGGAACTCCTGGTACAAAAGAATTCTCTTAGTGATGGCATGTTGCCTAGAAAGAGCAGTTTCCAAAATAGTTGTGAACTTAAAACTCCAGACTATGAATGTTCCTTACAGATGCTAAATTAATTACAAATATGATAGTCCTTGCTTCAACATTGACCTTCATTTAAGAACAGGGGACCAGGTGTACAAAGGGTGAATATTTTAATTCAGAATGAACTACTCAAGGAGGAACCATGATTTTGAAATCCTGTCATTTGGTTAATGTTGCAGAATATTATGAATTAATATCCTAAGTTAAAGACTAATTCATCATCAAGAAAAATTAATCAAAAGGAATTTAGGCTGTTATGCTAATTTTCAAACCTCAGTTGGCTTGTGCTATTCCAAAATCAGTATGTTGCTTAGCTCCAGAGCTGGATGAAAACTCTTGGGGAATGGCATGAGCTTGTTTGAAGCTGGATGCTTTGAGTGCTTTACAACTTTCAGTTTCAATTATCTGCATTTTTGGTAGTCCTA
Source organism: Argya squamiceps (assembly GCA_037834095.1). Lineage (NCBI taxonomy): Eukaryota > Metazoa > Chordata > Aves > Passeriformes > Leiothrichidae > Argya > Argya squamiceps. The sequence goes on along the minus strand of JBBMKD010000001.1, from coordinate 43,142,436 downwards.
GGCAGTCACACTTCAAATAGTAATTATTTGTCTGAATCTGAAAGCTTTTTATTACATTGGTTTTTGTCACTAGATATCTGGGAGTGCTGCAGAAGGTGTCATGGTCCATTTTTATCTGAAGGGGCTTTCAGTCTCTTAGCTTAACTTGTCAGCTGGCACATGGCAATGGGCTGAATTTTCAGAGGTGAGTGGTCTCTGCTCAGGACAATGGTTTCTTTACCTACCTGTGGTCAGAGGTCAGTTGGGTCAGCTGGTAGGTCATTTTTATTATGCTCTATGACATATATGACATTTTCTTATGTCCTGTGACTCTTACTCCTTTTGCTTCTGCATAGGGCTGCTTAGCAGACCTCTCAGTCTGCATTTCTATCTGAATCTCCCTCTGAAAGGTGTATAGGCAAGTAGCCTGCTATCAGAAAAGACAAATCATTGCAAAGCTGATGAATAAGAAATGTGAGTCAAACCAATTGATTTGATTTATCCTGCTTATCACAGTAGCTGCTACTTTGGGGCTGACTTTAGGTGTGACTCATGTTGTACTTGCAAAATACCTGCCTTGAAAACATTTTGATAGGGTATCTCAAGTAATTGGCAGCATTTCTGTTAATGCTATATGTTGTGAATGCCAGCTAACCTTTACAAACACAGTTCAGGGCAGGTAGAGAGGAAAAAGAATTTGGACTAATTTTGCCAAAGCTGAAATACGTGACAGGAGATGACACAAACCCACTGATCTGCCTGACCAGCTCGTTGTCGTGCTTCTCCTTGCCAGGACATCTTGTGCTAGAGAAACACATGAGGTGGGGGGCATTTTGACAGTTAACAAATGGCTGATTAACATGAGCTACCTACCTAATTAATCATGAGCCTCAAATTAAATGACTGAGGGACTGATTCAGGTCAGGAACTGTGAAACTAAATGAAGGTTATTGGGGTTACAGGAGCTGATTTGCAGTGGAAACTTCATCACCGGAGGCTGGAAATCAGCCTGGTGTTTGAGATCCAAGCACATCACTTTGCCAGTTAGAACAGCTTTTTCCAGGCAAACAAATAAAATTTAAAAATGTGATGATGAGGATGGTCTGCAAACAGTTATCACTGGTGTCCAGTGAACTGAGCTACAGTGTCTGTGTTCCTGGAGCAATGCCGACCAGTGTTCCATCAAGATCTGATGCCCTGACTTTCAGCAATCTTCATTTTATGATCTCAGCTGGTGTTTCACAGCTCCTTGAGCCCAATGAGACAATTGCAACCTGTGAGGGGCTGACTGCAGGCAGCACACCCAAGGGGCACTGTGCCGTGGCAGCATGCAGGGCATGGCCAGCTAGCCCATCCCTTGTACTCTTCCTAGGCAGGTTCTTCTTTTGCTGGTGTCTGAACTTCATAAGGGAAAACAGGAAAATAAAATGTCTGGTCTGATATTTGGTAATCTGTTGGCCATGCAGAAAATGATGAGGAGTTGAAAACATGTCAATATGCAGATCTTACCACAGTGTGACTGTATGGCTGGAAAACTGTTTCTGTTTTCCATAATCATTTCCCTCAAGTCTCCTCAGCTTTCCAACATCTCAGTTGTTTAGGAATCATAACATGCGAGTTGCTTGGGTAACCAAAATCTGCCTGAACCCCTATATCCAGCTGACTGGGAGACTCCATGTTTCAGAATATGGATCAGTCCTGGAAAGAAACGTTGGCCAAATGTGACATGGCTTCCCTGCCACAGGCTCCGACAAAGCACTCTCAGTAAGCTGAGAGTCATGTACACAGACCATCTTTATGTGAGGAGAGGGAATTGAACTATTGCAGTACACACTGGTTGTAGGGTTTGATACTCTTGACAGTATTTGGTATCATTCCACTGTTTAAGATGACATGGGTCTCTGCTACAGGCATTAGGAGACGTGTCCTTGAGTACTGAATGAGGTACATCAGCAAGGTGTGTACTGTGGAAGGAATCGTGCTCTGGAAAGGAGCAGGAGACAACCTAGCAGAGTTCCTACCATGAGATCACTTCTCCTTCCCTCATTACAGCTCAAATAAACCTACAGGAAAGGACCCACTCTGTTCTGCTGCCCAGTTCCCCTGCTTGCAGTGGTTTCAGTGCATGTGGGATTTTGTCCATCCTCTTTGAGAGCTTTTCTGGACTTAGCCTGGACCTAGTGTTATTCGTCCTGCTGCCATTGTGTGCTTGACCTCCATGCCATCCTCCACACACTTGTCTGTTCTGGTGAGGAAGCATCAGCCTCATTTGAGAAATGGAGACAGAGATCCTGTATCATCGTCACAAGACACTGAAGAATCTCTTAAAGGGTAGGGCACTTAGTGCAGGGAAATACTGGAGACTCAAGTATGACCTATATCATTGGACTTTTCTTAGATTCTGCTCTGTGCTCAGAAATGAGACTTTAAACTCGGTAGGAAAAGACATTAACATTAGATCCACTGAAGCTTCTAGGAGCTTTATTCAAGATTTCATTGGAACCAAGGACTTATCCAGTGAGATCAGTAATGACCTCTGCATAAAGTGGATCCTAAAGCCTAGTTAGATATATCACATACAGCACTTGCATGATTATCTTAATTTATGTTGAATTTTAAAAGCACAGCTGGATTTGTGAAGAGAAAATCCTACAGTGCCTAGATAGGATGGTACAATGCCAGGTATCATGGCTCATCCTGCAGCACATGCATGCTAACACAGCTGACCTCATAGTGTATATCCCCAGATACATCACACACCATGCCAGACTCCTCCCTTATTATTCTGTCTCAAAATCACTGCCATTTTATTACCGATAGGTTGAATGATCAAATAAATTTGGCAGATAACAGATAGCTTTTCAGGAAGAAATGCTTTTCTTCCTGACAGATTCAAAACTAGTTGCACATTTCCTTTCCCCATAAACCGTGGGCTGTCTTACAAAAAAACCCAAGTAGAGGAACTTTTTCCCAGGAACACTTCTTAAAATATATTTTTGGTAATATTTTCTACCATGAACTGTTAGACTATAAGGTACAATGAATAGAACACTTAATCTTGGGAACAGAGGGCATGAGCAGCACCCCTAGTGCTGGACTGGACCCTCATGGTTTTCAGGACATCTCTCCTGATTGTTCCTTTATGCAGGTTTTGAGGTCTAAATTCTGATTTGGTGATTGTGTGCTGGAAAGTTTCAGCATGTCCCCTGAAGGTACTTCACCAGAACTCTTCTCATCTCTCTGATTTTCAGAATTGATGTCACTCTGCCCCTTCTTAATTAATCTGACCTGTTGTGCTGTGCTACTGCTTTTGCAGTTGGGACTTTAACCGCTATTAGAAGTATGATGAATCATTTATCTTTTCCTGGAACTGTACTTGAATCTTCCACAGAATTGTATTCAGTCCATCCCTTCCTATCCAAAAACCTGCATATGTTTCTGCTGTGCTCTTCGGCTGGAAAGTGTTACTGAGTTCAGGACTAACTTGGTCTGAGCAGTTCTAACTGCTTAGAACACTCATTGTTATAACACAATGTTCTTCTGAAAGATAATTGTTTTCCCTGCTTTGTCTAAGGAGACATGCAGTGATACCAGGAGAAGTGTGAGCTCCTTGCTCTGGGTATTTGTCCTGCCGGAGCCTTTCAGCCAGGCGGGCTGCGAGCCCACGGCAGCAGGTTTTGTATGAGCATGGCACAGATGGTCCTAATCCAAAGTGCTTACGAGCTAATTGCCATGTCTCTGTACTCATTAGCGCGTGGGCACTTTTCCCAGCCCGTGGTGCAGGGCTGTCCGTGTGCCTGCCCAGCTGATCCACATAATCACAGCGGTGCTTCCCTGCCTGCTCAGCTCAGCCACCCGCAATGCTGGACACAAGCCACCAACCTCCAGAGCCACGTTCACAGCTCCTCCATTGTCCCGCGGTCATCTCCTGCACATGAAGCTGCCACACAGAGCTTCTCCATCCCTGACTTCTGCCAGCTTCTCCTCCTGGGACCGGTGACTCAGGCAGGCACAAGGATGGACTCTGCCACACTTGTTTGACCCTGTTGTCAACAGCAAGAGACACTTGAGGACTTGTCTGACAGCATGCAGATTAACCAGGGAAATGTTCTCTGCTGTTACTGCCCCCAAACCAGCCATGTTTCTTTAAGTAATAATAAATGAACACGTACTTACCTAAAAAGGCACTTCCTTGCCCATTTGAGGAGAATTGTTTCCCAAGACTCTCTTGCCCTCCTTTTGTGGCTTCCTCTTGCTAAGATGGCTGTCCTGTTTATCTCTTGTTTTTCACATTTCTAATTTGCCTTCTCTGAAAAATATCTGCAAGTAGTTAAATGGTGCTAATATATATCCACCAAGGGATGCTGTAAAATTTTTAAATGGTGATTGGGTGTTTGGCTGGCAGAAGGTGAATTGCTCTGTCTTTCCATGATCTCACACATCGTATAAGGGTGAACAAGGAATTTTCTAAATTGCAAAGTCCCAGTGCTGCTGTCATTCAGCAAATGTTTGAGCCACACATTGAACAGCTCTTATTTTTACTGGAAATATTTCACTACAGCAAAAGAGTGTTGAAAACCAGAATACCATCCTGTTTCTCAGCCCCAGAGAGGGAATTCTCCAGGTCAGAGTTGAGCAGCTCTGGAGGATGCTATTGTCAGGGAAGTTTGCACTGCTGTGCTGGGTGGATGAAATTTACCCCTAAATACAGGATTTTATTAGGATACAGTTAGCCCCAAGGTCTTATGTCTTCCCTTTTTACTGACCTGTTCCACCCTGCAGGAACAGAAGCTATCACTCTTCAGTGCCTTCATTCTGAAAAATCACGTTTATAATATGTAGAAATAAATAGCCTCTCTGTATGTGTTAGACCAGAAAGATACTGCCACACAGAGTGTCCTGCCCTTGCTGTCACCTGTGCTACTGAATATCATAAGCTTTCTAGCCTCCCCAGGACCAATAAACAGGAAAAAGTGATATACAGCTAACCTTCCCAGTCTTTCCAGTTTTAGCCACTTCTGTGCAGTGATTTACCTTCCGTTTTAACCTGTTCTGAAATACACTAGCAAGGAGTGAGGACAGAATGGCTGTATTTCAGTGGTTGTGGCTGGAACAGCTTTATGTTGATGCTGAGCACACATTTATGTTAATAATAATGACACATAAGTCTCATTCCTACAGAGAAACATGTCCAAATTAATCCCATGCATACAAAACCAAGGGAATTACTCATCATGCATAGGCCACCAAGACAGTTAGAGAGATGGAGCACCTTTCCTATAAGGGAAGGCTGAGAAAATTGAGGTTGTTCAGCCTGGAATAGAGAAGGCTCTGGGACGACCTCATTGTAGCCTTCCAATACCTAAAGGGGGCCTACAAGAAAGATGGAGAGAGGTTATTTACATGTGCATGTAGTGACAGGAAAAGAAGAAACGGCTTCAAACGGAAAGAGAGTAAGTTTAGATTAGATATTAGAAAGAAATTCATTACTGTGATAGTAGTGAGACACAGGCTGCCCAGAGAAGTTGTGGATGCCCCATCTCTGGAAGTGTTCAAAGCTGGGCTGGATGAGGCTCTGAGAAACCTGGTCTAGTGTAAGGTGTCCCTGGCAGGGGGATTGGAACTAGATGATCTTTAAGGTCCCTTCCAACCCAAACCATTCTATGATTCTTTATTAATTAATAATAATTAATTAAGAGGATTAAGGAAGCATGTACCTGTGCAGAAGCAGGACTGTGGCTGGCAGACAGCAGGGCATGGTGCAGCTGCACACTGTGTGGTAATACTGAGCCCCTGTGTGCCACCCTGAGCCTGTGCAGACCCTGCTGGAGCTCCCCAGGGGTGGTTTTGCTGCACAGGGAACGACCTGCCCCAAGAGCCTCCATGCAGGGTTTGCTTTCACCTTTTTGGAAGCAGGTGAAAGGAAGAGCTTTCACCTGCTTCCAAAAAGCCCTGTTCTGGGCCAATCTGCTACACCTTTATTGTTCTTGTGGAGCTACACCTGCTTCAGCAGTTTCTGGAGCTGTACAGGGCAGCAGCTGGCACTGGGGAAGCTTCCTGAGAAACCTTTGTTTGCTGCAGTGAGGAAGGGGTGAGAAAGGGTCACAACAGATCACAGGTTAATTCCTGAGGCTTGCATGAAAATGATTCCTCAGAATGAAGGAGAAAAAAACTTGCTTTGTCCTTTTTTTGTTTTTTTAATGTAATCTGGTATATTACCAGCATCTCATATTGTGGGTTGCATCATCCGCTCTAAATATCACCTCTTTTCACAATCTGTCCTGACATATTTCTCTCAGATTATCTCATTTTGCTGTGTATAAATGCATCTGTGTCTTTACCTAAAATTAAAAAGGAAATATGATAAAAATGGGTTATTCATGCCAAAGCAACCAGAAAGTAAAGCTTTTCTTTAGTGTCTAAGCACAACATTCCCCTAACCATCTTTGGTACTAGAAAACCAGTTTATTCAAGTTAAATATTGAATGTGGGTCACGATTCATCAAAAGACATCCTTAGCTTCTAGTCCATGACTGTCTCTGTAGATGTCTACTGAAAAACATCAGGATGTGCTGAAACCCTTCTGAAAACTTGCATAATTTGGGAATAAGTGCCTTTTGTGCCCTTGCTGCTTGAGTCTAAAAAACCCGGAAATGTGGACCACAGTTTTTAGCTTTGGAAATTGGTTTCTGCATAGATGTCTTTAGCAGGCAGGGCATAGAAAGCCTTGAAGGACTGGATGCACAGTTGCAGTGGCCAGCAGCTACAGTAGTCCCACACTACACAGTCTGTAGTATCACTGACATGCTCTGCCAAACCCCCACGCTGAAGTGTTTCCAAGGAGATGTGCGACCATGTTAGTATCTCGTAGGAGTTTGAAACCTGCTCCACCTGACATATTATTTAATATTTCCATTAATAGAGCTTGGTGAAACTACCGATTTCTGGTCAAGCTTCTATCAGGCCAGAAGCCAATAGCTATTCTTGCACATGAATGTGAGTTTGGGTGTTCACACGCGAAAAAAAGTGGGAGAAAGTAGAAAAGAGAACTTGGAAATACTTTGAGGTTAGAGAGGGAACTTGTAGTGAAATTCCCAAGACAAACTCCTTGGTTTGCAAGGGGCAGAAATGAGAGCAGAGACTGTGAGAAAACTCAGGCAAACAAATGGAAAAAATGAAAATACTTTGTTTTGTAACACTTTACTCATCATGTGTTTTGGAGGAAAATGGATTAAAAGCTGAGTTTTGCTACTTAAAATTCAGTTTTTTCTTTCTCTACAGGGACAACACATCGAATAGTCACGAGCACAGAATATATAAGGGACATGCCCAGGGCAGACTAGAAAAGCACACTCCTCTTCTGGGCCCATGGGGAGAGATGAGTGGAGCAGCACTGCTCACCTTCGTGTCTGAGACGCTCATTTGTTTTACCATTTATTCTTATCCTCCAAAAAATATGACTGTGTCAATAACAATTTCACTAGTAAGGCAGGAATGAAATACTTACTTTGGCCTGGATTTTGACCCTGAACCCCTATAAAATACCAGTGAGCTCTCAGAACTCCTCTTATCCATTGTTACATTACTTCCCTGGGGATCAGACTGGCACACAAGTGGTAGTCAGCTAAATTTTGCAGCCAGAGATATTTAATTTTACAACTTTCTAATTAGAAGGATAATTAAAAATTTTTTAAGACAAGGTCAGAGAAACATCCGTCAGGGACAGTCTGGATGTCTTGCAGGCTGTCTCAATGAGGGGTTTGGGCTGTGTGATGTCCCAAGGCTCTCTGCAGCCCTCTGCTTTCACACCTTCTGCTTTGAGCGGTTGGACGGCTGCAGCAGGCTCAGCTCCGGACACAGCACCCTGCCTCGCCCACCAGCTGTGCTGTGTGAGCCTTTTGCTGACAGGGAAGACAGGAGCCTCTCAGGTGTGAGAACGTTAAAAGCAAATATAATCTTGCATTTTAAGTGGCAGAGCCGAGTGCCTTCCCTTCCTTGCCAGAACCACTCAGGTGTCACCTCACTGATACTAATTTTGCTCTCACTTCGTGCTGGAGAGCTGGACTGGGTTATGGACGATGACTGAAGAATGTTACGGTCTTTAGTAAAGCATTTGGGCTGTGTGCTTCTGTTTTCCAGCCTTGTGAGAGGCTCTTGTGTGAAATACTATTGCTCCCCAAGGATGGATGTGGGTCAGACCTGATGAATTTGCTTACTGGATTAGTGGACAAGGGGGAAGCAGTACAGTTCATCCAGCTGTCAGGGGTGCATTTAATACTGCATTGCACAACAGATTGATTTGCAAGGTCAGAAAGCATGGCATAGAATAGGCAAGAAAATGCTGAAAGGGATTAAAAAATGGCTTAAGGGTAGAGAAAAGGCAAAGTCATTAATGAGGAAAATTTTACGCAGTTATCTTTATTATCGTATGCCTCTCTTTTTTTGTGCCAGCTCTCTTGAGGAACATACTTGAAAAACAGTGAAGGGGGAGGATGGTCTAGCCCGGGAGAATGGCAAAGGATGCAAATGCAGAGTTGAGGTGCCTTCTAGCATTCTCCTTTCTGTCCTTAGGAACTGGGTACCAGTTTACACCAGATTCAGATTGGACCCAAAAAGCAGAAGTTGATGAGCAGAGGAGTCAGTCTGCTTCTGTGGGAACCCAGGCTCCTGCTTGCACACACTCAGCAGGACTGAGTTTTCCCCCTTCGCTTTCACATCTTCTCCCTGAGATCCCCTATTGTTTGAGAAAAAGATATTTAAGTCCTGGGTTTCAATTCACCAAACAGATAAATCTTTCTCCCAGTGATGCCCAAGAGCTTGTCTTTGCCACTTGCATGGCCAGGCCAGGCAATGCTGAAGTGTTGGAACATGGGGAGACCCTGCAGAATGACCCTACACAGCTCCAGACTCTCTGCTTTGTAAGAGTCATTGAAAAATTGGTTAAAATGGGTCACTTTGAACATACCTGAGCTGTAGCCCTCTTTGAGACCCTCTTGGCTTGGGGCAAAAAGGCCGTCACTTTCAGATTAATTTCTGCATGAAATGATTAGGAAAGATGGCTGCAATGGTATTGCTTTTGGAAACTTAGGGGGTTTTTTTTCTTCTTCTTCTTCTTCCTGGTTTTCAGATTTAACACATTTTCTTTTTTCAGCTATATGCTAATTAAGATCAAACTGTAATGAGATAGAATAATTTAAAAAATAACTTAAACGAGCCAAGAGTTATAAAAATAACAAATCCTGTGGGTAGCATCCAAAAGACTTTCTATCATGCTGACTGATTAGAAGACTCACTTAATTGTCTGTATGGAAATTTTGTATCACCAATTCCTAGCATTCAGAAATTTTGAGATTTTAAAATTAACAGGGTCACATCACTTCTATTTGCTTTTTGACTGATTTTGTAACCTCTACACTGCAGGCTCCTTTGCTTTGATACTAGCATTTTTTTCTGAAAAGTCAAGGAAAAGGAGCTTTTTCAATTCTTAATGGCAAGTTGAGATTCTCTGATGTTCACTGGGTTTCAAGAGCAGTAGTCTTAAAATAGTGCAGATGTTGGGCATGTCACAGAGGCTGTAAGGAACTGTAGGAGTAATTTATTTTCAATATGAGGAAAATACACAGATTTCAGTTTCAAAAATTTTCTTTTTCAGTGCTAAGACATTTCCATCAGAAATTGGACTGACTGTGTGCTGTTGGGCTTTCACGAGGGCAGTGGTGCAAGATGGACAGCCTAGTTGATAAAGCAGGCCATTCAACATGATTTTTTAAAGATTGCATCCTGGAGGATTTAAATTCTTCATTCTTAAAATGACTGGAAAGGGTCTGATGGAGTTATACCCATCACTGCTTGTCATACACACTGGGATGGCGCCCCATTTGTTTGGGTACAAGGGGTGGGGTCCACATCTCAGTTGAACACTTCCTGCAAGCCAAGGCGAGGCTCTCAGAGTGGCTATCCAGATGGGGCCAGGAGATGGATCCCAGGGAGAGCTGGACTCCCCAGGGAAGATGATGCTGGTAGCACCATGTCATGGGAGCTGGACCCTGTTGCAGTGCTGGTTCCTGGGGAGAAGACAAAAGCTCTGCACGGCTGATACCTTTGGGGAAAGGGATGGCAGGAACACTGATGCTGCAGCATACATTTCAGGAGACCAGGTCTGCTCAAGGTCCTGCTAACTGCAACCAACACCTTGGGTATTAAGCAGAGCTGGGAGACAACCACTTCATCAGAAGCAGTCCCAGTAGCAGTTAAACTGGCCACAGCCAAGCTTTCTCCAAAATTTCATCATCCCTATTTCAGAGGGTTTACATAAGGGTCTGACTTGAGCAGACAGGCAGTGTCTGAATGCTCAGGAGACAAGGGAAAGTGATGCAGGAGGGTCAGAGCTGTGTCACCATTCCTGGTATCAAGCATGGCTGTGGCCATAGCTGAGCTTTCTGTATAATGGTGTTGTTTAAAAACTGTGCTCAGGCCAGGCTCTCCTTGATTAAGAGCAGCCAGATGGACACCATAAATCAGCTGGAAAGCTCTGGGCCAAACTCCATGCTCACACTGATTCAAACAGCCCCATTTAATGTCACAAATGGGATTTGTGCAAACGGAGCCCAGAGCAGAATTTGGCCTTTCATGTTTGTTTAGATTAAGAAATTTGGACAGTAAAAGCCCACTTATATTCTGGCTAGCAGGGTGGGTATCAGAGCACTTGAACAGTGGGAAGCCCAGACAGATGGTTACATGAATCACAGTGAGGCAGGTCTGATTATCTTGATATTTTCCATGAGATAAAGCGGGGAGATGCGGTGCCATATGGTGGAATATGGCTGAGGGACTCTCAGCAGCTAGGCAGGATGTGAGCACTTTCCAAGGCAAGTGGAAGACTACTCAGAGGGTCAGACAAGGAAAAGGGGGCTTTCTGGGACAGCCAGAGATGCTGAGCCACTGGAGCAGCAGTGTCTTGAGAGAAGGATGAGAGAATAAAACCAGACAGCTTGGCCAGTGCAAAAGCACAGCAGCATGGAGGGAAACAGAGGAGAAAGGTAAATGTGTGAGGGTGAAGAAAGAGGAAGGAACAAAATTTTGCATGGAGGAGGAGGGAAGCCAGTGGCATTTTTGGGGCTGAGTGCCTATGAAGGGCAAAGGGCACTGGAGAGCAGTGCTGCTGATGTTCTCTGTCTCCAGAGGCTGCTGTTGTTTTGCTGAACCTCACAGATATTTCATACAAGCTACCCTAGAATAGAAACAGCCTATGGTTTGCCATCTTATCCTGAGGACTGCAGCAAAAAGGAAATTGCATAGAAGGAGTGGATTTCCACAGATGCCTAAAAAAGGTGACCTTGTGCACAGTCATTCAGACTCACTTCACTTTCATGAGCTGTTGGCTGGGATTGCTGGTCCAAGACTTTCTGTTTTGCTTGTAGCAAATCTATCTGCAGAGTACCCCATTTTAAAATAATATGCTATCTAAAAGCAAGGAAATTTACTCTTCTGAGGTAATCAAAGGATACAGTGGGTTCATGTTTTTGAGCCCAAATGACAAGAACTCTCTGGCAGACAGTGCCTAGGGGCCTGCAGGTGCACCAGGACAATGCAGGTGCCTTTCACATAGAGAGCATCAAGAAGATGACACAGTGCCACAGGACCTTCCAGAAATAGCTCTCCACAACAGAAGTAAATCCAGAGCATAGTGTAAAAAAACATACTCAGGAGGTCAAAAAGTTTTTAGCTGCAACTCACTGGATAATCAAGGGTGCAAGTGGCTGATCCAAGGTCTGGATACCCAAGAGTGGATGCAGGGGCATGAGATGCTGAGAGATGTGCAGTGCTGTATCTCAGCTTGACCAATGTTTCCCAAAGAGGATGATTTGTTTGTTTTTTGTTTTTTTTTTTTTTCCGGTGACTGGCAGGCAAATCTCACATGTTTAAATTGGGGAAGTGTTATAGATGTTGTTTGGGTCTGGTCAGGAAAATGAGGAATAAGTTTTCTTTTGTTTGGGTTCCGTGGTTTGCTTGAAGCTGGCTGCATGTTTAGCAAACCTCAGAAATAAGGTTACGTACATCAGTGAGCAAGTGGAAAAGTACTGTGGAGGAAGTGTGCGAGGGCTGTCTGGAAGACACCCCACAGGCTGGCTGGACCACAGGCCGGGTGAACCAAAGCTCATGTCCCGCAGTGCCGGATCTGGCTGCGGTCACAAAACCCACGGGACACAGCGTGTGAGCCCTGGTGACGCTGCAGCAGGGGCCCTTCACCTCCAGGCCCTCCAGCACCAGGAGCCAGCCCAGCCTGGCAGGACAAACTGGAAAGGCAGCATTGGAGACCACTTGAAGGGGCAAAGTATCAATAAAGTTGTAAGGAAACAGCTCGCTGGAAGTTAAATGGGATAAACAGTTTCAAACCAGGTACCTAACTTTACTCATCAACTAGCATGCAGCTAGTTGCTCTGATTTATTAATTAACTGATGTCCAGCAGTACAATTCCAGAGAGAAGCCATAATTCCCACCTTCTTTATAATTGTAGGCATCTCAAAAACCTATTGGGAGTACACGTGCAGGCAGTGCAGGGAAAATTTTCAGAGTGAATTACATGCTACTGTTTTATTCTAAGAATAGGAAAGGGACTGCATGTTATTTCTGTCAAGTCATTACCCCATAGAAGGGCTGATTGTCTCTTGCATGCTGAGGAAATAGCAAATGTCTCTTTTTTTTCTGTCAGAAGATCAAATAGACAGATTGCACAACAGAGGAACTGGACCCTTTGCATGGAGAAGTAGCTCTGTGAAGTAAGTGATAGCCTTTTGAGTCAGCAGACAGATACATAGAGAAATACAGGGTATATTTGCAGGGATGTAAAAGTGCCAGTGTGTGGGCAGCCTCTCACCAGAGGCAGGTAATATGAGAGGCCCAAGGGAAGTGGTGAGGGGCAACCTTGTTATGGTCTCAAGGTGGGGCTCATGTCATGACACACAACGTGAAAAGCAGGAATGATTAACTGTGGATGTAAAAAAGCAGGATTTAGGGTGAGAAAAGAGAATCAATTTCAGATTTAGTGTCTGAGGTACTTCACAGAATGGCTCTGGCAATTTGTTAGCCAGATCAACATATGACTTCTTACTTAGGAAATGTTCACCTCTGCTTGACACGCCAACACAGGGATGGATGTCAGTGGAGACAAGAAAAAGGACTGGTTTGCCTTATCTGGCCTCTTTTGCAAATGTCTTCACTTTCAGCAGTTTATCGCTTCCATCTTGTCCACATAATTCAGAAACATCTGCAGACAAATCCTGACTTCAGAAGCCAAGCCACAAGATCCCTTGCCAGCAGTGACCCGGTATGCAGTAGAATTGTGAACCAGTAGCTGGTCCTCTGCTGTTGCCATTGCCAGCAAAGGCACAGTGAGAGGCAGAGCTCTCCTCCCAGGTATCCTCTGAGCTCAGGGACAGGCATTTGAGGGATTTTGGCACGCTCCTAGATGATGGGGTCTTCATGCAAACTAGCCGCCTGTATGTGCTGTGCAAAGCCAGACTCTGGACAGCAGAACTGAAATGATTTCTTGGAAAGCAACGTGGATCTGCTACTTCTCTGGAGCTGTTGTGACTGCAGTACAACACCATGTGTGCTCTGAGCAAATGGCAAGTACCCAGTTTCAAAGCAGAGGTCACAGTCATTAATGCCAGGGATCCTTTCTGGCCACAAACAATGCAGTAAATAACAACATCCATCCAGCCCGTGAGTCCAGTGCGAAAAGCACAGTCCCAGGTTGGATCTTCAGGATGCTCACCCTTACCTGGGAACTGCAGCAGCTCTTTCCCAGTCGAGCTGCTCTCCTGCTCGTACCAACTCATGTGCTGGACTCATCTGTATTGTGGAGATAAAGTTGTGTGGGTTTATGGAGATCATACAGTTTGGATTTTATGACTGCAGACTCTCTAGCTGCAGGAGGGCAGGATACATGCTCTCTTCCCAGCTGGAAGCAGAGACCACCTGTTTGGCTCCTGTTGCAGCTGCCTGTGGACAGACTGAGCAGGAGGAACATGCAAGGGCTTGCTGAGAGAGTGGGGCAAGGGCTTGCACACTGGCACAATGCTGCCCCACAGGTGGCCAGAGCCCTTGGCTGAAAACTGCAGGACAAAACCAGAGCAGGCAGGAAAATAATGGACGGGAAAATGATGAATCCATCTAGGTGCCTGTGCACATGAATGTTTGTACATGTGAGGGGCTGAGGAAAGTGCAGAGCCAGAAATGCATAGAAACAAAACCTTCAGGACAAGCTGGACAGATAATAGTGCCTTTCTTTGATTTGCTGTAAAGGAGACCTTCCCATTGTGTCATGGGTGAAAAAAACATGGTATTACTCTTTTACAGTGATCAAGGTAAAATTTTGATCTGCCACTCTTTTGATCCAGAAAGCCTGAGCTGATATACTGTGATACTGTGTTTTGACAGATGAAGAGAGGGAAAATGAACAATGCATGAACACACTGTGCTAAGGAGCAGTTACACCAAGAAAGGCCAAGGGAAGCAATCCTGTCTTTTCTGATAGTGGGAAGTGGGAAGCTCACTATAGACAGGTGCAGACAGATGTCATTTGCAATGACCTTGCCCATGGATGACAACAATCATAAACAACAGGAAAATATGTATTTCTTTTGGCTTACGCACAATTAGTGTCTATTTTCCACACAATAACTGTCTATTTTCTCTTGTACATTTGCACATTCATTCCAAATCTTTTCATACACAATTTAACAGACAGAAAAGAAACTCTCCATCAAAACTCTTTGTTTTTACATAAGAAGCTAAACTGACAATAATAATCACCTTTTCCAAAGACAGCTTAAGCAGCAGAAAACTCGTGGAAGGACATGGAATTTATTTTTTTGTTGTTGTTGTTTGTTTGATATTTAGTCTTATTTAATAAAAAAAATTCTAGAGTATCAGTTTTCTATAAATATCTTTTCATTGTTAACTTGTGAGGTTATTTCCCCCAACAGCCATTACTAAGGTGGGAAGGGGCAGACCCACAGCATCCCTAGTTTGGGCTGTTCCTGCGGGACTCCAGGGATGGTGGCCACAGTGTTGCTGGGAAGGTGCAAAGGACAGTTGAGACTCCCATCTAAGGCAGTGCTTGTGAGATACTGTACCAGAATACTTAATGACTTGACTCTTTCTGAATACCAGCCAAGGCAATGTGTCAGAAGATGCATGGATTTTTACAGCTTCTACCCATGCAGCTGAATTTTATGAATTAGGCTGTATTTTAGTAAGTTTATTTTTAGTGATGTTCAGATTCTGAAACATTTCAAACCTTGGTTTGTTTGAGATATGTTTTTACATTTTTAATAATGAATTTAGTGAGACAGATTTCCCTCAAACTTGAGCCTGACTGTCCCCAGTTGCTTCTCCTCCCCTGGACATTGGGCATCACTGCCACAATGTTTCCCATTTGGCTGCTTCTGATGGCACCATGTGAGCTGAACAAATCTATCCAAGAGCTACGATTTCAGGACAGAAAATAGTATTGAGTTAATTTAGAGGCTGACTCAGCAGTTTTCTAGAGGATAACCTCATTTAGAGACAGGATCTGAGTTTTCCTTCCCCGAGGTGTTGAAAAGTCACATCTCTCTCACAGGTGACTCACTGCACGTCTCAGCCAAGCCCAAAGTCTGCCTGTCCAGGCACATGGCATGGTGATCAGTGTGACATTTGGCTTCTGTGAAAGTGCAGCAGATTTAGTCGAAAATATTTCTGGGACAAACTTAAAAAAATGCTGAATCACAGATTGCTGCTAACCTTGCCCTCAGGACAACTGATGTAAAATACTGGTTTAGGATGTGTCTGTAGCGAAAATCCCACCATGAGGAAAAGAAACAAACTGTTAGTGTCCTGACATTTGGTATGATTATTGCTGTGAAGCTCTACAACATGGCTCTCACCTTTCCTTATCAAGTGGATGCCACAAACTCTAAATCAAGTAACATTATCTCTGACTTTTTGGCTATTATAGTACCAGATCAGAAGATTTATATTTTGCTCAGCACAAAGTAGTTACAGCTTTCATCTACTGAGGAGAAAGTCACCAGCGGAATTTGGTGTCATTAAAACAATTTCTTTCTCCTTAAATCAAACCCTGTTCATTATGGTGATTTAGTTCAACCTATCTCTTGTCCTTACCACCTGCTGCTCAGAGATGCCTAGTCAGCTTTTGGCTAGCAAAGTAAACTCCTCTAGCAAGACCCACCAGTGTTCTCATGCTGTCAAGGCAAAAATAGAGACTCTATATGAAAAAATTCAACTTCAGACACATCAGAAATTTGAGCCACCCCCTTCGAAACAACTAGTTCATTTTTACATTATATATTAAATATGCATCTTTCATTTCCTCAAGGAAACATATAAGATTTCCAAAGGCAAAACCCACATACATATATACACCCTCAGGCTCATGGATACCTGAAACTGCAATGTATTAACTTGTCCTTGTCAGTTCTCTATAATGTGTATATGAGCTAATTTTGAAGCCTGCTCTCCTTGCAGTCAGTAATAACCTATGCAGAAGTAGCTGGGTACACCCACGACGACCACAAAATCTGTAAAGAGAAAATTCTTTAGTAGAGATAATATATTTAAACCTCAGGAACCTCCATGCTTATGTACTCTACATTTTCAGAGATGTATATATACCTAAGAAGGGTCAGAAAGGTATGAAGGTTAAGGCTGAAAATGGAGTTATCAAAAGGTATAAACGGTAAGGCTGAAAATGGTGTTATCAAATTTGTGCTAGTCTGTGTCACTGTGTCACTGTGTAAACATCCAAATGTTTCCTGTTTGTCACCCTTTTTTCCTTCTTGTAGGTAATATGTGATAATAACTTAAAGAATGGAAGTAAACAGGAAAACTGAGAGAAACCAGTGCATCAAATCTCTCCCAAATCTCTCACGCATGCCCCCTTCTCACATCCCATACATAGTGTTTTCAAATTGGCCAAGATGTGGTTTACTAATTAATAGCTACAGCTCTCTACTAAATTGTGATGAGCCATGGCGTGGTGGTAAACCAGTTCTGTGTATAGAAAGTTCTTGAAACCATTACTGTGTTGGCATTGTTCATGCATTTTACAAGTATTAGGTCTGCAATGAAAACTATGAGAGAAATCTTTTTCAGTTTGGAAAGTAATAAACATCTGGGGGAAAGGATGACCTTCTCACTTGAGAACCAATGACAAAATAAACAAACAGCCTAAACCACATAGAAAAATAACACAGCTCCCTTACATATGTGTTCCACATTATGGGAAGTGTAAATGCATTAAAAAATGATTGGTCAGGTATGAAACAGATTTGTGTGTGTGTGTGTGTGTGTGTGTGTGTGTGTGTCCCTCCCTTCCCTCTACATGAATACAACATTAAGATTGAAAATATGATCATGAAACATCAAGAGGGCAGTGCAATTATGTGCAATAAGCCACATGTGTTTCTAAATGAAACATCTTGCCAAACAGTCTTGATTACATTTTATGATGGAGTTTTACTATTACTGGACAAAAGCAATGACGTAAAGGAAATATTCTGGGATTTTAGGGAAGCAAATGATAGGGTATCTCACACCAAAGAATAACAATCAAAAACTGGCCTGGAAATGAACATCGTCACATGGATTAAAAACTGGCTGGAAAGATACAAACACAGAGCTATGAAGCATAACAAGACATTTAGTAGAGAAGCCTCATGATCAGCTGGCCTTCAATTCATTTTGCAGAAAAGCAGGGTCTAACAGCCAGGATCAGTGGTAGCCAACCTGCAGGTCAGGGCGATGTACAGCCCAGAACAAAGTCTCTGGCCTGCAGCCTGCTTTCTGCTGCCAGCTAGCCTCAAAGTCCTCCAGACACAGGCAGCACGTGAGCACCACTGAGAACAAATGACTAATGCCAGCAGTTATTCAGAAAGAGGAACAAACAACAAATAGGGGTGAAACAAGGGAAAACAATTTGGTTTATGCCTGGGAAAATATTCCTTGCTGTAGGTAACTGTAGAAAGCAAAGGGAGAGAAGTGATATTGTGGCAAGAAAATTTTAACTTTGAGATCAGGCAAATGAAGAGTTCTTGGAGTCCTTGTCATCCCTCATGCAGGGCAGCTAAGACACCAGTGACTTTTTATCAGCCACAATTGTTCTTCTGAGCTGCACTTCAATTGTCATTTTATGTTTATTGCCATCCTGTGAAATTTTCTACAGTATTGTGGGACTATTTTGGTCCAGTAACCCTATGGTCCCACTCATAAATGGACATTTCCACTTTACTGGTAAGCTTCATATGAAAATACTCACCACAACTGATATAATGCTCCAGTTTACAGGGACTGTGTAAAATTACAATGCTTTATGCAGAGAGCTGAGTCGCTTGTGAGCCAAGAAAGCTCCTGGTTCAGATTAATACCCACTTGAGAACAGCAACAACTAGGAGACAAAATGATAGTCACTCCACATTGATCAATATATAGGCCAGAATGAAAATAAGTTTTATAATGAAAATCCTTCCATAAGGTCATTTAGATATTAATTTAGCAGCAGAGTATTACTATTCCCTAACATGGTATTTATTTTACAGACAGATTTTATAGTATTCAAAACCCTAAGTAAAAGAAGGAGCTCTCAGTGAGCTGTTAGCTTTCTGGTGTGACCCTCTGGAAGTGCAAATCATTTGTTATCCCCATTGCCATGCTCATAGCTTATTATCTAACGCTCGTATGACAATTACTCTTCATATATGCCCACTAGGCAATAAAGCAACCAAAGTCACAGTCAAGCTCATCTTATTTCCAGCAGTCTTTAAGACACGGAGCTTGAAGAAATACTATTTTTACATTGGGGTAGGCAGCAGCTGGGGGCAGAGTTGAAAAACCTCATCCTCTTCACTGAGTGCCATTTGGTCTATAGCGAGAAATACAGAATAGCCATACCAGAGCAGAGGGGATGGATGCAAGGGGAGACAAAGATGGAGCATGCTGGTGATGTGGGATGGCCAGGGCTGTCTGGCGGGGTGAAATACCACCAGCAGCTCTCTGTTTT
The DNA here is from genome assembly GCA_037834095.1 of Argya squamiceps. Classification (NCBI taxonomy): domain Eukaryota; kingdom Metazoa; phylum Chordata; class Aves; order Passeriformes; family Leiothrichidae; genus Argya; species Argya squamiceps. The sequence continues at coordinate 43,123,393 of JBBMKD010000001.1, read as the reverse complement.
CAGAGGGTTTGAAAGAGGAAGAGGCAGGCAGTTGCAATATTTTGGAATATCTCTGTCATTTAGCAGGTTAATGAGTCTGGAAATGACATCAATCTGCTGGACAACAAGAGGGGCTGTGGTTTAAGAGTCTGTTTTTTATGTCACAACTTAAAGAGCTGACATTATACCTTCAGGTCCAGACTTAGGAGGCACAGGGGCAGCTCCTATTCCCTGTGTGCCACTCCACCACTTCACAAAGCACCCACCATGTTTCCCAGCAAATTTCTGCAAGGCTGCAGCACAGCTTTGCATCTGAGGGCCAGCCTCCTCCCACTGACCCAGCTCTGGGGAGGGATCTTAAATGAAGGGCATCTTTTGGGGGAGCACAGAGCCTTTCACACTGCTGGAGTGGTCTGGAGGGGTTGGCAGCAGGTGGGAAGCAGCAGGGCTGTGATGCTTTGGGAGACCCGTGGCGGAGCAGCCAGGGCTCTGGAATTTGCAGTGTAAAATATGCGTGAAGTGCTATGCAGGATTTTTATTATTCTGCCTATGGAAACTTCTGAAATAAAGAGAAAGGGAGAGCTCTTGCACTGATGTAATTCCAAGGGTTTCCACTGATAACACTGATGATTTGTAACCATATATCAACCTCCTTTATGGCACCAGCTCCTTCTCAAACATGGTGCTACCCCAGAGGTTTCATTAACATCAGATTATAAACCTCTGTTAAAGAAATATGATTTATGAGCATCTTGAGTGTGAATGCAGAGGTGGAGGTTTCCTGGACTGCTCTTAATGGGTTTGCATTCAAGTGCAGGAGAAGGAAAGGTAAGCTAGGAAAGGGCTGGACTGCTGATGAATTTGTGGGTGAAATAAGCCTCCTCTGGCAGCTTTTTACTTTTCCTCATCAATCCAGTGAGGTAATTGTAAAATTAGGGCACCCAAAGAAAATTGCAAAGCATTAAATAAAGCACAAAGCCAGAATATTTTGTAGAATAAGTGGATCACGTGACATCAGTATCAGCTCAATCTTTTGAAACCAGCAGAATTGTCCTGAGAATATAAAAATATGTGTCATTATGTCCTACTGCAAAACACTGGAAATCCTGCAAAATCTAGGCATACATTTCTACACATTTTAATTTCAGTTCAATTGAAACAGATGTTTTGCTGCCTTGGTTGCTGAAAATGGCCTGGTAATCACAAGACTTAGCCAAACCCCATAATTCACTCATTTTTCTTGACAGGTCTCTCAGGATCAACAGTTTCCACTGACCTGTAAGTCTTTGAGCCAAGAGCAAATCTCTTCAGGGCAGAAATTATTCTGTGAACCTTGAACAGCAGTAAAATCAAAATGATAGTCCTGGGATAACTACTTCAGATTTCTTTTTAATAAATGCCAGTATTCTCTTTGACAATAATTTCAAGCTGGGTTTTTTTAATTCATTTTTTATTTTCATGACCAAGAACACATCCTCACTGGCAACTATGTTTTGACAACTGCAAATACATAAGAGGTGAAGCTGGTAAGTTTGCCATGTCTCCCGTGTTCCATGAAGATAGTCCAGGAGCATTCTAACAGTGATTATCCATGCTACATGCTTTATTTCTCAGAAATTACATTAGCTTATATCCCAGTTACAATAAAATAATTGTAGGTTGCTTCTGCATTGAAGCTGTGTGCAAAATGTTGTAATGTGTGGCACTGCTGTGTTGCTGATGCTGCCCAGCCCCATGTCAGAGAGCTTCCTTGAGAGAAAATCCCCTATGAGAACTAGATCATCCAAGTGCAACATTTTAAAAAAGTCATGGGGAAAAAAGTCACCCTCCCTTTAGAAAAATCATGGTTTTCAGTGGAGCAATTTGAAAATGCAATGCCCCTGATGCCTCCAGTGTCCCCTCTTGCTGCATGTGGCATTTCTTGACTCAGCAGCTCCATGGCTGCCAGCTCTGAGCCTCTCCTTCCTCCCTATCTTCTTCCACCCCTTCCAGTCCTCTCTGCTGTTGCTCTGGCCCAAATCCTCTGCATTCATGGCAAGGAACATTTTCACTCTTCCAGCTATCTGAAGGAATCTTTCTTCCACACTGTGTCAATCATTTTTTTCATATTTTGGTTTTCCTACTTTGTGATCTAAAAAGTTTAATTTTTAACAAAGTTTATGAAACAGTCTTTTGTTTTGAAGGATCTGGCATTTATGGCGGAGACATTGAAAGCAAATGACCTTTAGGGTCTCCCCCAGCCTGAACCATTCTATGGTTCTATGATTACAGTAACAACCCTTTTTTTCCCCTCAAGCTTGACTCCTAAAATAATTCAAGCCCACTATTGTCCTACAGCTTAGCTTTCCACCCAAATGTGTGCACCAGAGTAGCAATAACCTTTCTGTCAATTAAATTAACAGAATTTAAAAGCAATAACCATTTATCTTTGCTTGATAACCAGGGCCCACATCCTGCTGATTCAGGAGAAATGCTGGGTCACAGCTTTCATATTGAGAAATAAGTGTGATAGGAATATCTGCTGGAATCTCATCTAAACTTAAACTATCCAAATATTTTAATAGCCCTGTGTATATTTTCTGAGTTCAACATTTATAATGTTTATAATACATTTAGAAAATGCAAAATGAATGTATTTTACTCCACTAAATGGCTTTCCATATCATGGAGAATAACAAATATTTTTGTAAAATATTAAGGATGGATCACCAACGTCCCCGTACCTCTCCCCACAGCTACACCTGTCTTCAGTCAATAAAAAAGCAGGGAAACATTTGGGTTGGAAGTGGGGTGTGAAAGAAAGAGAAACATGTGCACATCATCCTTACAAACAAAACATATCCTGCTTTGGAAATGATGATTTAGAAAGGAAATGTACCAAAATGGAAAGAATTCAGAAAACAAGATGGATCGGAGGATCAGGAATCATGGACTGCAAGGAAAGCTGAAGGATTTGGTATTGTTTAGTCTAGAAATAAGGGTTGTGGGGACATTATGTCCAAATATGTGGAAGGTAGCTCTAAGGAGCAAAGAATAAACTCTGTTCATATCCCCTGGGGTTAGGACATGTTGTCATAGGCTTAACTGAGGAGGAGATGGTTTCATCAGGAAAATAGTTCCCAGCTGAGGTGACAGTGAAGAAACAGGCTCACTAGGGAGGCCGAACATCCCCATCACCCCTCATTTCTAAGAACAAGTAATCGAGGAAAGAATGAGGGAAAGCTGCCTGATGATGAGGTTAGCTGATCTTCTTAAGTCCTTCCTAAGTCTGCTTCTTACAATTACAGTGTTGGACTTGAGAACAGCTTGGATACACTCCAAACCATTGTTTTTTTCCTTAAAACATTAGGGTGCTCTAAGTAGCAGTTGTGAGGCAGAGTGACTGTGGTAGGAGCCTGGCAGAGACTTTGAGCATTCCTCCATCTTGCCCCTGCTGGCCTCCCCTTTCTAGAAATTACACCCTCTTATACTACAGTAAAAGCCAAACTCCATTTGGAGGTCAACAGTCCTCATCATCCATATCAGACAGAGGATCCAGAATTTCAGTACTCATGGTATTTTGTTTCTGTGGCAGGGTTTTGGTAGTGCCTGTGTAGAGGCTACAGGGATGGCCTCTGTGAGAAGCTGCCAGAAACTTCCCCCATTTCCAGCAGAACCAATGCCAGCCAGCTCCAAGACAGACCCACCACTGGCCAAGGATGAGCCCATCAGTGACAGAGAAGAGTAATGGAGTGGCTTCGTAAGCACTTAGCATCCAACCAGGGTCATCCCACCACACTTGTGTAACAGACCATTTAATCTCTAAAATGCTGGGGGTGCTCTTATGGCCAAGACAGGCAGGAGAGCCAAGACCCTGCTCAGTGGAATGCAGTGAAGTCTGGGCTCTCACCTTGGCTTACAGAGGCTGAAGATATGTACATCAGGTGATATGCAGTAATTCAACACTCTTTAAGAAAAATAGAGCTGTTTCCTTTTGGATCCCAAGTGAGTGGGAGGATGTCTAGTTCATTTTTTATTCATCTGAATCACTTTTGAAATCATCCCTAGTCTTGCAGTGAAAAATTTTGCAGTGTGTTATGAAAGGACAACTAAAAATCTTGTCCATAATTTTTTTTTAATGTCTGTCATTCACAGCTTGACATAGTCTCACCAGCTATTAGGAAAAGGGAGTCCTCTATGGTGAATGGAAAATAGTAAATCCAGGGTGAGATCAGAAGTACAATACAATCCATCAGCATGTTAAAAACACAAACTGACAAAAAATACTGCCCTCAGGGTTCTTAAATACACTCACAGTAAAAACTGGTTTGTGAATTAGAGAGACAGAGAAAGTGATGCCTGAAATAGATACAGAGCAAGGAAGATAATGTGACAACTTTTATGGATGAGTGTATGTTACACTCGAAAGGGTCCCCTGTTCATGGGAGCTTCATTCACGTTTCCTCAAGAGCCAATGTCAACAGTCCACTTTCTCCTTGCAATAAATTTAAGTCCCATCAGCCATAAAACAAAGATGCCCTATTCTTAGTTCAACCTCACTAACTTCCCATTCTGGTTACTATAAACGTTTCTGTTATGAATGTATAACTCTCACCAGTCCCTCGTATGCCAACCTGACTCATGTTACCTAATTTATCACTCTGTGCCTCAAACTACTGAAGTGGGGATTTGGCTGTCTATGTGGCCAGTGCTTTGTGGAGCTCCAGGGAGTCTGTTGGCAACACCTGGCTGTAACACAAAAAATAGTGCAGGTTATTTATGATCTGTATGCTGATAACCCTGTTTCTCAACTGTAATTTTGGGACCAGCATCTGAAAACACCCTCCCGAACCAAAGTTTACGTGATGAAAGAATGCCTTTCTCAAGAATATGTTGAATATGAATAGAAACAAATCCTGATGCTGAGTACTATGGTGAGTGCTGAGGACTGTGGGTTTTCCAGGACTCGGGTAGTGTAATGGGTACATTGAGATTCAATAAGGTTCAAGTTTATACCGAAGAGATGTGTATTCTGCCCATATTTGAGCACTTAGTAGATGTTTCCTAAGGTCAGCCTCCTTTGTCTTAATGGCACCGACCTTTTGTACTCAGGACTAAGCTGCAGTTTCAGTTCTGTGTGATCCCGCCCACCACCCACCTACCTGAGAGCCAAGTTAAACCGCTCCAGGCACAAGTGCTCAGATTAAGTTTGGAAATGTTGCACACAAAGGGAAGAGATTAGGCTTTATCTTAAATGAAATGCTATCCTTTCATGTGTAATACTTAGCTCCTCTGTGAGGTCCTTGTGAATGAATATCCCGTTACTGACTTTCAACTTTCCCTCGCAATTTGCAATTGAAAGACTGAACTCTGGACAAGGACAGTAAGAAAATCTTCAGTGCAGAGAAACCAAAAATAAACAATCTTATGAGTGTATGAGTGTGAATGAAAGAAGTAAGGCATAAAAATGAGAAGGAAGATATAGGGAAAAGACAGAAAATGTGCATGGTAGGAAAATTCAAATGTCACTTGCTTCTGGGAGGCGTTGATATTGGGCCATATCCACATTGACATACTTATGCCAGCCATATTTGCTCACAAGCATAGTACTGGTTTAACTACACTGATTAAAAAATCAAACTTAATTAAATCAGAGCAATGTTTGCATGCAGGAAGCATGCAGCCCTTCAAAGGCAAACGTCCCTTTGATGTGCTGGACTGAATTTCACAGAGCATATGTAATAAGGCTGAAGGGGATATTAAGAATTGGTAGAATCATTGGCTGGTTCATCCATAAGGCTGGGACATAAAAGTCTTCCCTCGTATCTGGGCAGCAGGTGTAGCCACGGGAGGATGGCTCTAGATGGCCACAGTGGCGATCCCATATGGAGCACCCAGTGCTCAGATTCTCCCTGCACTCTGCTGTGCCTGTTTCTACAGCTGAGCTGTCAGCTGGGCTCCCCATTCAGAGTGCACACTCATCCCTGCTGCTGGAAACACGCCACATGCTGCAAACTTGGACTCCACACTCACATGGGACCACCTGTATTTCTGGGATGGAGAGAGGGCAGGTCTCCATTTATTTGACAAGCTTTGGCAGAACAGCCCAAGTGAGGTGTTTCCCAGCCCTTAAGGAGCCTCCAAGGCAGAGCATCTGGCACAGAAGGCCCTGCAAACCTTATTGCTTGGGAAGGGACAGAACGGGGTGCTTCCTGTTAATGTGATACTATCTGCACAAAACATTAATAACTGCTGTGGCCTGAATCTCAGGATGTTCACGAATTCCACTTAGCAGCTACTCACATAGCACTTAGCAGTTTTATTAGCAGTTTGCTATCAAAACAAAAGGGCAGGACTTGGTACCTGGGCCACCTTCGACCCAAACCCTTTGAGACCAGAGCAGAGAGGATGCTCTCAGCTTACCACAGCCGATTGGGAATGGAGCAGCAGTAAACACCATGAAGATGAGCAACAGATTCATACTGTAGGGTAAATACCTGCCTCTAAAAGCTCCTGTGCTGAGTTCCAGCATCCATTCCATTCATCCTGTTTCTTTCTCCAAGCTTTCATTTCAGCTCAGCTTTTCTCCATCTGAGTAGCTCCAATCTGTCCAGGATATGGTCTTATTTTTAGCTGTTCACAGTGCACGAGCAGCACAAGATTCTAGGTACTGAGATATTAAAACAGAAAGCCATTGCATCAGATCTCATTGAAATACAACTGCCTCTGGAGTTTCCAGTTCAGATCAACTTCATGTCTTTAATTGCATGGGGCACATGTGAGATTCATAAAATTAGTGTTCAGGCAACTGTGCCCTTTTGGGGCAGATTTGATAGAACCATGGGTTTTTAGTGCAGGTTAAGTACTGTTCATTCATTTATAGCCTCACATAGTTCCTCAGATATCATAATTTTCTTGGAAGGGAATATCTGCTAGTACTAATGTGCTTGGAAAGCTCATAAAACCCAGAGGTAGCAGCAGCCTGTGTATCTTGCATTTGCTAACAGTTCACTGTGGGTTTCTCTGATGTGGCAGATTTATAGGGGTCATATTTCCACCTGGATGGGTTTGCCCATGAATAATTCTCCCATCTTGTATACAAACATTATTTTCCTACAACACCCATATATTTCTCTGTCCCAGTTCTCCCCCTGTCTCTCTGGTATTTTTCTTCACACCACACCGTGGTCAAGGCAACAGAAAGAAAATCTTTCTATGAACATGCATGTTATTTTCTGAGCCTTCTATGTCTTTTTTGAGGGGGGTAGGGCTCAAGCAGGATTTTAGCTGGTGGTGATACTGGTGCAGTTTAAGGATGATTTGGTACAATTGTACATCTTGTCCTTTCATTGTTCAGACCAACACTGGCCAGAATGACCCAGGCTGATACTAAAACCCTGACAGCATGAGAAGCAGCACCCAGTAGGTGCCCCACAGCCTGGGCAATGTCACAGTGTGCCTGCTTCGTACTACCGGGTGGCAGGGACTGGGGTGGCTTAGGCAGCAACAGCCCTGTCCTCATTCCTCACCTCACACCAGCCCATGTGGGATTTTCTTCATCCTTGGATACACACTGAGGGAGAACTGGTGATTTTCCCACTGGGAATCTCTGCACAGAGGCACGTTAACTATCAAGCAGAGGCAGTTCTGGGAATTCTGCATAGGCTGCAATCGCATCCTGTTCCCAGCCTTGATTGTGTCCCTGGTTTTCAACATTCTCTCAAAATCCATATGAAAACCAACAAAGTCCTGATCTGCCAGAAAGAAACTGTTGGTCAAACTCTGAACAGTTTTTTGAGCAACCCTATTTCTCCCATTTCCCATTTTTGGCAGTTCTTAGCGGGTCCATTTATTTTTACCCTTTGAGATTAATCACAGTAAGGCATGAGACCCACTTGCTGCTCGTGTCACACCAGGCAAGGTGCTCCAAGCTGCTTGTAGATTGCTTCTGTACACTGCATGTTTCCTCCTGGGCATTTGTGCTCAGCAAGGGGAAGGGACGCTTGTAAAACCCTGCTCCCTCCCAGTCACTCCTGCCAGTTCACACACTTCTTGTCCACTTTTCTGGCAGAGGAGGTTAAGGACAGGTATGGAAGCATTGACTCCAGAGAAGAACTGAAGTTAACAAAAACATGTTGGCTATATGTTTCCATATGTAAACATACTTGTGCTTCGAAGAGAAGAAAGCTTCTCCATCTTGGTCACAAAACAGCAAGATTTTGATCTATTTGCCTCTGTGAGTAGGTGAAAGGGTCAGAATTCAATAAAGACTTTAGGAAATGTGCTCATGGTAGCAGATAAAAGAATACCTCTAAGCACGTGCAAGCATTTCAGAAAGCTTATGCAACATTTCCTTTTCAAATAAACATATATGTACAGCCCTGTTTCCAAAATGTCACTGAGAATATCACTTGCAAATGTTTTTGGAAAGGAGGTTGCCAAATTGCTAAATATACTCTGCGCTTTGAATAGGCATTTTGCACTGTTTCCTTTCTACCCTCATAAATCTTTCCTTAGCCTTCCTACAGAAACTCAAAGACCTGCCTGGGGATGGCGTCCCGCTAGGTTGGATGCTCGTCCCCACGTTATAGAGCTGGCTGCTGTGCCAGTGGAAGCCTATGGCCCTGCTTGCTCCCTCCTTGCTGCCAACCCCTCACAGGAAGAGGGGTGGAAGAGGATGAAGGAGGAGAAACAGGGACATGACCAAAGGGATGGGAGTGGAAGTCTGGGAGAAGCTGTGAGAGCACCAGCACAAGGTCTACACTGCGTGTGGGGAAGGGCGCTCACAGCTGGTCTGACACCGGGCCTGTGCCAAGGCCCAGATGTGCAGAAATCAGCTGACATCATGGTTTTCAGAGACTCATGCTTTAAAAATTCAGAAGGCTTTTTTATATACTATTTTGCCTCAGTGATGAATGGCCATCTGTCTGCAAATTAGTACAGATACCAAGAATGCATCATTTCAAGGTTTTACACTTCAGCTGAAAGACCTTACACAGGCAATGAAGAGGAAATGGTGCAACTCATGGCACATTAACACACACACTGCATACAAACCTCTGCCCTAACCATCCACTGTTTTCCCAAAGATATCAGGGGCAGCCTGCTGGGCTTTCTGAAATCAGACACAGTGTCATCCAAGAGCAATTTCCTGGTGGTCATAGATATCTATGATTTTCTTTTTATTGATCAGTCGTACAGTAGGGTGAAAAAGTCAGGTCAGATCCACAAAACCTCAGGGCTTCTGAGGAGGCAGAAGAACTCATACTGCATTCCAGACTTAAATATTTCATCTTTCCTTACTTACATTACTCCACTGACTTGCAAAAATGAGGGTACAAGGAGAGGTCAGATGCCCACATCAATCTCAACAAAGAGATCACTGAAGCACTATTACATGGACATGCTGAGCCTAAATAATGCATCCAGGGTAGCTACATAACATGGAACCAAATTCATCATTTACTACTATTTTAGTCTTTACGGCAAGAGCCATGGCCACCAAGCTGCGGAAGCAGCAGATCCATTCGTGCTTCCAGGAGGAGAACCAGCTTGGGTTCTCCAGATGAAAAGTAACCTTGTTAAAGCTGAATCTATTTCCAATCCAATTCACCACAGGGATGTAAAACCTCTTCTTGCAGAAGGAAAGTAGTGGCTTGGAAAAGCTGCACATGAGACGGTAGCATTTCTCTTTTTCTGCTTTTTGCAATCAACGTGGGAGAAAATGCATGTAGAGTCTGTAACAGCTAGAGAGGCTGGAGATAAAAATACCCCTCTCAAAGTGTAGGAAGGGTTAGAAAGAACCTCCTGGGTGATCAGGAGTAGCCCCTCACCATATTTAATGAGGGTATATGATAATGTACCAACGTGACAGCTGTATCAAATCACCACCAGAGAGCTACACCTTCTGCTCCTGGCTGGCAAGGATCCTCCACAAACCCCTTCCTCTTAAGGATCAGTACGATCAGTACACTTTCTTCCCTTCTCCAGCTGAGATTTATTTATAGCCTACTTACAACCATTTGTTCTTGAGCCAACACCATCCATTAGGGGAACTAGTGGTTCCTCCTCCTTATTGCTCACGACTTTCTGGAGCACGATGGCATCCCCGGCCTCCCCCAGCGCACTGGGACCCTGTGGTGCCACGGTCACTTCTCCTCTGCACTAGGGACCCCCACACCTGCACCCAACCCACGGCTGGCTCCTCAGACAGGGACTCTCCTGCCGGAGGGCTCTGGGGAGAGCCATGCCTCGAGCTGAACTGGCTGCTGCAGAGATGTATGGGGAACCACAGTTCTGACGCAGCGCAACACCCGCCCCACTCCTGGGACCCTGAAGCAGCAGCCCCCCAGTTCTCTGACCCTGCAACACGCACGGCAGCACTGTGACACCCCCCCCCCCCCGCCCAAACGCGTCCCGCAGCGCCCTGCCCCTTCCACACCCGCGCCATCGCCGGGACCCCGCGGCCCCCGCGCGCCCCCGAC
>JBBMKD010000001.1:43088289-43112638 GCA_037834095.1 Argya squamiceps | reverse complement strand
GGGCGGCGGCGCGGGGCTGTATGGACGTGATGTCCCCGCAACAGGAGCACCTCGGCCCGGGCCGCTCGTCCTCGGTGAGCGGCGAGAGCAGGGGCTTCGCCGCCACCGACAGTAAGAAGGTGAGGCCGCTCCCGGAGACCACAGGGGAAAGCGCCCCCCGGCCCTCGCCCCTGTCCCGGAGCTTTCCGCGGCGGGCACCGCAGGTCACCGCCGCGCCATCTCCCTGGGTCCTGCACGCCGCCGTCGGAACCGGGGTCGGGGGAGCCGCTGGCGGAGCCGGGGCTGTCGGCGGGAAGGGTTCGTGCACGGGCTCCCCGGGGAGCTGGGAGTGCGGCGGAGCCCAGTGTGGCCGAGGGGCTTCTGACGGGTGAATAACCCGGGGACCTCGGCGGGGTGGCTGCACGCATGTCCCGGGAGCGCGGGGAGGCTGCTGCCTGGGTGTCCGGGGTAGGTAAGGAGCGCCGCTGCACAGCTGTCCCGGGGAGCTCGGGAAGGGTTCGCTGGATGCTGTTCGGTGGAGTCACAGGGCTTTGCTGCATGGATTTCCCGGGCGTCTGCCGGGGAGGGTGTTGCTGCATGGTTGTGCTGGAGCGATAAGGGGGTTTGCTACATGGATTTCGTGGGGAAACCTAAGGACATTTTGCTGGATGGATTTCTGGAGGTTTTGCTCGGTGGGTATCAGAGAGAGATGGGGAAACGTTTGCAGAGTGGTTATCCCGGGGATCAAAGACGGATCTGCTGCATGTGTGCCTTGGAGGGAGCGAGGGAAGGGTTTGGCAGAGATGAGGATATTTGGTGGCTGCTCTCGCACGTGCTTTGTGAAAGATAAATATAAGAAGCTTCCTGAAGAAGCACCTTGTGCAAAGTGTATACAACTGATAGCAGAAGAGTCTCGTCCCATCTTCAAAACTGCTTGTAAAATCTGTTCGATGTCTCAAATTGCTATTCAGCATCTGACACAATCAAGTGCAAAATGCTCTCTTCTGCATACAGCCATGCACTTGTTTCTGCCTTCTAGTTAGCTGCAACAAGCGAGCTGTAATAACCAGATTCTTCCTGCTGTATAAAACAGGAATTCTTTTTTTCTCTTGGGCTTAGCAAGGGCTGTAGTGTTTTTCTATCCAAAGTAGAGCTGGTACCTTGCTGCCTTGCAGATTTTGCTTGACAATGATATTTAAATCTATTCACTGCCTTGTCTTTAGAGGTGCACTTCAGATAACTGCTAAATAAGCTGGCAGGATTAGAATGACTGGCCAGGTTTCAGTGTCCCTAAGTAAATCTGCCCACCTGGTGACAATTTTAGTAAAGTCTGAGCTTGTGTCCAGTCCTGTGGCTAAACAGGCACTGGGATTTTGCTGCCCATGGCACAGCAGTGCAAAGGGAGGTCCTGCTGATGTGTCTCTTGGGGCTGGGAGGTGATGCTGTGTGTTTTCATGGGTTGTGTCCGTGTGTGCTGTGTCCCACCAAGTCACATAGTGCTCCAGCCTGACTGCAGCCCTGGGGACTTCTTATGGCAGCTGCTGTCAGTGGTGGAATGGTTGCCTGAAGAGAGTTTGGCCAAGATTTCTACTACACTTTGCTGCGGTTAATACCTGATTGGTTTCTGAACTGGGTATGTGATACACCTACACAAGGTGATGGAGTACGTTCTGCTGCCCAGCTGGGCAAAATGTTGGAGTAGATACCCTCTCCAAGTACTGTGATCTAATTTGAGATGGCTACATGTGCAGCTTTGATTTTTGTCAAACATTTATTTCATTTTTGCTGAAGACAAAATACCATGTACCTTCCAACCTGGCAGAGCCCTGATGCTAGGCACCCACCTGAAATGAGAAGTTATGGTCAAGTACTGTGAAGGTGAACGTTTTTATCGTGCAAGTTCCACTTCATTATTCAGCATTCTGAGGACAAATATTAATGGTAGCACTTGTGTTTCCTATTCCTGCTCCAAAGAGCCCACAGTCAAAGGAATGCAGACCTTGTTTTTGCCAACGCTGACAAGAGAGCAGGGATATTACTTTTTACGGATCTTGGCAGCCCTTTTGGAATTCCTCAGCATGGAGGCACATGCAGCGGGGGTACAGATGGAGATCCTCCTGTGGAGAAGCAGCTTGAGACCCTGGCTGGGCCCTGCAGCATATGGCAGCTTTGTACACCGTGCACAGCCAACACAGGCAGCCACCAACATCCAGCCAACAGCTCAGCTGCTTGTCCAGGGTTGTGGTGCTTCCTTGAGGCTACTAGCATGCCACAGAATCACAGAATGTGTAGGTTGGAACAGACCTTCAAGATCATCGAGACCAACCCACCTCTTTATGCCTCTCTGAGGAAGAAGATTCCTACCTTTATCCATGTACAGGAGAGGAGTATTCCTAATTTTGGCTGAAGCTGGATCTCAGTGACAGTTCAAATATTTCTTTTACTGTTCTCTGTATACCTCAGTGTTGTCTTCCACCAAGTGCCAAAGCATCATTTTTTTCACAATACAGAAAATCTTTTTTGGGAGGGAGATTTCCTTGTTTGTATTGGTTGCATACAGTGAAATGGAAGAATGTGTTGGCAAGAAATCAGTTTTGATACTGGTGACACAGCATGTCAAGTTAAACAGTTTTGTTGCAAATACATGTTTAACATCATCTGTTTTACTTTCTGGCAAAGGCTACACCTAAATATGTGATGCTGGGCGACCACTGGACCTTTCTCCCTTTTTATTATCTCAGATTAGCTGAGATGTGCTGCATTGTTCTGTGGTTTTCTGAACTCCTACTTCATCGTCGGCTTGGCTGTCAAAATGAAGCTGAAGGATCACGTGCTTGATCACACCACAGAGCCAGAATAGGGACAGAAAATGTCTGGGGCTTTTTTCATGTATTTTATGTGACCATTTAGACTAATATCCTGGAAACATTTCTTTGCCTATTCTTGGCATGCAAAATAATTTGCACTGCTAACCTACCTCACAGTCTGTGGGAGGTTCTCTCTGTTAAATGCTTGTAAGGCACTCAAGACACTGCTAAAAGGTGACATTGAAGTGCAGTGTTTTAGTTAATGCTTTTGGAAAATTCTGGGCTAATTTTCCTCCTTTACTGGACTTACTGGAGTCACTGGAGTCACTACGTGTGACTGACCTGCAGAGAAGTTCTGTATTGACTGTTAGCTTAGTAACCGACACCAGTAAATTGATGCAACTCTGAAGTGGACTGAAGTAGGATGAGTAAAAGTGATTATAGTGATAGAGCTTATCTCTACAAATTTGTCAAAACAAACTGTGCAGCAGAGATGTCTTTTATACCAATGTAACTGTGTCAGCAGCAGCAGCTGGGTCATTTAACCATATTTATAAGTTCCTGGTGTTTCACTTCTCTCTTTTCAGAGGGGCTAGATTCCAACCAACCCTGAATATTTTACACAAAACAATATCTGGTAGCACAAGGAGTCACTCCTAGGATTTTTGCTGCCTTCTTGAAGATTTCAAGTAACTGCTTAAAATGTTTTGGAGGCTCAGCATTTTTAATATTTACACCTACAAACTGTGAAAAATTGTAGCATTTATGGTTTGAGACTTGAAATCTGGCAATTCCATCACCATAAATATGTGTTTCTTTGTGATGCTGATCACAAATGCATCAACAGTTTACTGGCAGGGAAAAGGGAGTTACAGTGTTCCTCAACAGTGTATTAAATGGATAAATTCAAGCAAATTAATGGCATTGGAAGAGTAATCATACATAATCTTCATCCCTTGTTTTACTCTGAAAAGATGAATCAAGTATGTATTTGCCATTATATTTTATGATACCTTGATCTCATGCCAATATGTGTATTTTTTTAACATCAATCTCCTTAAGCAAAGATTTCTTCTTCCTGCAAGACTCTGTCCTGTTTGCTATGGTCCTGGCTGAGGATCTGGTGGGTTGTTTCTAAAATCACACCTGGTAATGCTGGAAATTTCAGGCACATAGGAACACTTCTGGCGCTATTTAGTGAAGTGATGAACAATTCCTATCATCCTGCAGACATATCCTGTAGCTATTTTGTCTCTGATGAGGACTGAAAAAGCCCCTGCTTAATGAAATCACCCGCGAAGTGGGTCGTTAGGTTAAAATCACATTGGTAACTTGTGCTGGCTTATGGTAACTTACTCTTGTGATGTGCCTCCTGGTGCTGCTTTAACTACAAACTAGTGTTAGCAATCCTTCATTTCTCTGTCCATGAGAGAAACTGAAAATTATGCAGAGAACAATGTGTTCTGGTTCTTGAGTTTCCTATTCCTGGGATTTTTGTTTGCCCCTCCTGGTGGCAGTAGGCAAGAGAGGGGCATGATAGATCATGTGGGATCTAATACCCAAGAACCACAAATAACAAATTACTGCCTCTTCACTTAATGTTGCTTGAAGTTTGGATGAGGAATGGGGGAATCTCCTCTCTCTGTCATCTGTAAACTGCTCCTGAGAAAGTCTTGTGTATAGAAACTGGGGCAGAATTTTATCCATGTATTAACCTTCCTGCTTTGTGGCAGGCTTGAAAAGAAAAACACTGGGCTTCAACAAGACCACCACAAACAGAGTCACTGGTCTGAACAGTGCCCTGACTGACCGTAGGACCCACAAGCAGCATTTTTGATGTTCCCCTCCTCTATGATGTTTTTACTAATCTTTCACATCTTCATCTTGTGATCTAGATGAGTGCAATCTTTTGAAGACATCCATATCAGTGCTTCCAAAGATTTGTATCCTTCAGGAAGTAGTTGGTGAGACATGTTTTGCTCTTAGCTTCTTTTATCCATTTTTCTTTCTACTCTGAGATGGCCTTCAGTCTTTGCTGTGCTCTCTAGCAGCTGCTGTTCCATGATGATGTGGTTTTGGTTCCACTGTGTTGATAGCTCTTTTCTCTTGTGCCCCTGCAATTGTTTTCTTCAGAATTACCCGTCCAAAAATGGCTTTCTTTCTAGGAAGGTCCTTGTAAGTAAAAGTATTCTGCCAGCATAAACAAAAGCACATAGTTTTGTCACCTGCTCTGCCTTTATAGTAAATGGTCTCTCTGTGGGACCTACATGTCTGCTGCTTGAGCCAGCAGCTCAAATGCAGTCATCTTCTCACCCTGTTTGTGAGAGCTCGAGAATGTAATAGGTCAGCACAGGTCTCCACTTCTTGCTTTAACAAAATATAAGAGATTATTGTTATTTTTGGTACTTTTTGACAACCCTAGTCTGTAAGTCTAACAAATACCGGATTATAGTATGTAGGAAAATATAATCTATTGCCTCTCATAAGTGGCCGAGTGATACAGGGGTAAGAGTGATGCTCAGTTGTCCTGGAAAATTAACTGCTATGTGCTGAGAGTTGTTTTGATTCTTTGATTGTCAGGCAGTTAGCTGAACTTTGCGTCCCAGTTTTTGGTAAGGATTTGTTGTCTGTGCTTTGGTTCATATCTAGCTAAACCAGGAGTGTGTGCCACAGATATGTTTTGTTGCTCAGACAACGAGCAGAGTTTGCATGGGTGAAATCTCTCACAGTTATTAACTTAAATACATTTAGAGAGTAGGATTTGTTAAAATCAGACTTCCTTTTATTAGGAAAATAAAGCAGTGAAAGGGAGAGCTTAGCCACTTGAAAGCAATCCTCAGCTCGAGGCATTGGCACATGTGAGGGTTGTCCCTGTCACCCAGTTAAATGACCCAGGCAGATGTCCCAGCCTTGACCCATTTCTGGAGTGAGCCTGTAAATCAGGAGCCTGAAATCCTTCAGTGTCTGAGGAAGCTTTAACAGGGTTATCTCCACATTGCTGAGGAGGCATTTCTGCTGTGTTTACCGTCACTCAGGAATTAAATAAATTTTTCAACTGTTTTGTATGAGTCTCTTAAACAGACATCAAATAACATTGATTTCTCATCCTAAGCTCAAACCACTGCAAGGAGATAGTTTTTCCCTGTGTTACTAAGCACACACATTTTTCTGTTCCCTGTCCTTTGCTCAGATAGCAAGGAGAGGATTGATGATGATTAACTCTATTTTCTTGGTCACTTTACTTTTC
Source organism: Argya squamiceps (assembly GCA_037834095.1). Lineage (NCBI taxonomy): Eukaryota > Metazoa > Chordata > Aves > Passeriformes > Leiothrichidae > Argya > Argya squamiceps. The sequence goes on along the minus strand of JBBMKD010000001.1, from coordinate 43,106,605 downwards.
TTTTACAGTCAGTGGGGGAAAACTTCAGACAAGATGAACTGTGCCCTAAATTGTCCTTTTCTCTCTGACAGCTATAAAAGGAGCACAGGTCAAACAGCTCAGGTGTGTGAGTCAGAGGCTGGGGGAGAGGAATCTTCCTGTGTGTCTGACCATGGCATGGGTCAGGCAGCACAACCTGGCAGTGTGGGCACTGTGTTCCCGGGATCACTGTGCACAGTCCCTGTCTGAGCCCGCCTGCTCTGACCTCCGGCACACCTGCAATAGCTGCAGCAGGGTGTCCACTCACTGCACGGATTTTTTAACTTCTCTAGATACTTGAAAATATTATAAATACTCTGTTTACATTACTTAAGTTACTTGTCATCACCAAACAAATAGTAAGTACCATTAATTTTTTTGTACATTCTTTATTTAATTCACGTTCTGCCATTCTCTTTAAAAGCATGAGCTAGTAAAGTGATACACATAAAGTGCAGGAACAGTTCCAGGTTTTTTGATCTTATCATGTGTTATCTTTTCCACAGAGGAAATCAATATTGTAACTGGGCAATATATTAATTTATATAGATTTCATATAGTATCATCATCCACTTCAACTGTGAGGTTAGTTGAATACTGGTATCCAGGAATACATTTTTCCTCCAGTTGATGACTTGTGAGATACTTGTGCAAGTTCTGCTATAATCCATAGGGGTTCTGATTCCTGAGGAGAGACAGCATATTTTCAGTGATGGTTTGCAAGCTTTCTGTCCTCAGCATGGTGGGCTGATCTGCTCATAAACCACCTACCATCACAGTTTACCAAACAATGTGTCAGATTGTAGGCCTGATCGATATCTGGTGTAAATTCATTCTTTGCCAGTCTACAGGCCTATGACTTTTTTATACCAGATGAGAAACTGGCCAAATACTACCACCAGTCCAGCAACTGAAAATGCAAAACTTTTTTGTTTCTGTTAAAAAGTCAAGACAACCACAACCAGAAATGCAGAAAGTATGAAGTTAAACCTGAATCGGAGGCAAGGAGGCAGGAACTCAAGCTTTTGAATGTGGGTAAGGCAGAAATAACTCTAGTTTGTCCTGACTGACACAAGATTATCATCTTTGCATCTGGCACACTGTAAACATTCATTGTAGATACTGATTTTATGATACATTTCACATGGGTGTGACTCAGCCAGCAAGTATGAGAATCTCTGTCTGTGTTGACCTTTCTAATATTTACATGAAAAAATAGGAGGTAATGATGTGGGACACATGTTGAGAAATGCTGCTTTGTGTTCCATGCTTAGATAATTGGTCAGCATCTCCTTTTCCTCCCAAACATCTGCTCTCACTACAGCTGTTCAGGATATATCTCCTCTTCCCCACATTGCCATCCTTGCACATAATAAAAGCAATAAAAATGAGGATAGCAGGCAACTGGATCCAACTTAACGAAAAGTGAATTTATCCTCTCCCTGTTCAAAGTGAATCAATTCAAGTTGTCATGATGGTCACTTATTTTCTCTTCCCAAGCTCTGTACATAGCAAAATAAGAATAAAACACTCCTTTCTGTCTGTAATCAATGTCTCTGTGTAATGTGTTTATTTGCATACAGCTGACCTGACTCACTTGAGTGCTGTGAAAATTTTCCTTTTCTCATCAGTGATCTTTTTATGTTTTGAGGCTGTATTTTTTTCTGTTAAGGTTTGTTTAGTAACTGTGCTAAGAGTTTGCCCAGAGTGGCTGTGCAATCTCATCCTTGGAGGTAACACAGATCTGCACTGGAGGTAGCCCACAGTGGCCTGCTTGAATGGGTCTTGCTGTTATCAGGTTCAGAGAGGCTGGATAACAGACCTGCTGGGATCCCCTCTGACCAGGATTATCTCTGCCAGTTATGTGAGCTCTTACTAAACTTGCTGTAGTCTAGACTTGACTTTGGTCTTCAGACATTTGAGTCAAGACTAGAATCTCGTTGGCACAGGTGCTGTTCAGCACTGCTAACCCAGGCATGAAAAAAAGAAATGCTGTAATTGCCATAGATTTTAAGATAACTGCAGGTTTTTTCCAGTGGCTTTCTTTTCAGCCCTGAAGATCTCTTTGAAAACGTAACCAAACTTTCACTGCATTTGCAGGAGCTGAGATGCTCCAGTTTTTACTCCTACAAAAGCCACCTGCCCACTAATGAGTAAATTGCAGTAAATTTCCCACAGGGCGTTGGTGCTTTATATAAACTCCTAAAATCTGCCTGTTGTGTGACATATGTGGCTGGTCTTCTGTAGGATGTTACACTGCATTGTTGTTACACAGATCTCTTTTTGTCTTTGTGTTTGCAGGTATGCTACTTTTAAAACCTCTAACAGCTTTTCAGATTTGCTAGCAGCAAGACAAAGAGATTTAATTCACTAGAACAATTTATCTTATTTATTTATTTATTTTAAAAAACTATTAAAAATGGACATCTCTTTTATTAGTAATCTTTTATTGTGCAGTTATAGTCCAGTTGGAGACAGCTAAATGTTCCCAGATTTAATTTAGCAGTCTTGAGAAAGTTATTTTTTGATAAAACAGGGAGGAGGGGATAATTTTTAAAGGTGAATTGAAATTACACAGTTGAGTTTATAACAATTGCTGCACAATAGCTGTAACTGAGTGACAAAACAAACAAGCGTGCTCTACATCGATAAAGAGAGAACAAAAAGAAGTGACACAATAACAGATGGACTGCAGTGAGTAAAGAAAATGCAGTTGTCACAAGTGAGTAAAATTCGTAAGAGTTCAGTTTCTCCGAGGGGAGCACCCTGTGCACCTGCCCAAATAAAATGTATCCTACACCCAGCACAAACACTGGCAGAAGAATCAGTTGTTCCTACTGTCCTGACATATTTGTCCTGGTAGTCAGTGGTTATTTTTGGTATGAAGGAAGAGAGTCATGCTTTGAGATTAGCTGACAACAGAGACTTCAGGGCTGTCAGAGGTTCACCTGTTTGTGGGCTCTCAGTGGTGTCCAGGGCAGTGTAAGGTACCACTGCATCCCTGGATATTCTCCTGTCAGGGTCTCAGGAATAGTTTGACCCTGGTTCTTTTGTTCAGCAGTTATTCTGAAAAGTATTTGAGCTAAAAAAGGTAACAGTCACCCATCTGGTGGAGGGTCTGTGAGAGGAGAGGTCATGCACCTTGGCAGCAGGCTGCACAACCGGTTCAAGACAGCCCTCCAGGGTTAGAGCCAGGACTACTCAGTCCTGCTTCTGGCTGCAGGAGGAAGACTGAATGCATCGTGGTGAATACATTTGTGTTCAGGAAAATGTGTGTTTTTGTCTCCTGTGGGTGCTTTTGAAAATTTCTACCTCTGGGGAAAACGGTGGTATTTATTTAGTCAGTATTTTTATTGTAGTGTTCAACTTCACTGACTGGAAATCCATGTTCCCTTGTTAGCTACTGACATTTTAATCTCTTTCTTGTGCTTTTTTGGTTTTTTTTCCTTCAGTGTTCTGTCTTTGAGTGCCTCCTTTTTCTCATTCTCTTCCTAGTTCTGTGCTAACAGTTGTCCTGCCTCTCCCTATTTTATTTTTCTCATACATAATCAGGAATGGAAAAAAATGCCATTGTTGACTACTGAGGGGCAAGATATACATTAGTGGGGAAGGAAAATGCTCTCATCTCTAAAGATTTGTTAAAAAGGGTAGCCTAATGTAGCATGTAAGGTCAGGTGGGTAGAATCCAAGCCTTAATTTACGGTAGATGTCAGGTTTGACATAGAAATATATGAAGCATTTGAAATTTAAACCACCGCCTGGATATTTGATAAATTTAAAGTGCAATAAATTACTAAGGGACAGAAAAGTGGTTGAGTACCAGCTCTAGGTGTTTATTTCATGTGTGCAGGGTACCTAAACTATCTGTATAGACAATAATTTTCAGCTTTTCTTTACACTGGCTTTCTGGTAATTCTCCTGCTTTTCTTACCATGTGATATTTTCCCCCTCCAGGGTTGCTGAGGGCAGTAACTTAGCCTTTTTCTCATGGTCTGAAATTGGAGTCTGGCTGTGACCAGTCTGTATGCATGCAGTTACTGCTCTGAATCTCACCTGTGATTTCATTTTGTTTCTCTTTCCAATCAGAAAATGAAGAGTTTGGCCCAAAGACGCCAGTCTGCACCGTCTTTGATCTTTGTCAAAGCCCTCAGCAGGTCTAGATCGGCCTCAAGGTGAGTCAGTGAGTTTTGCTGGCTGTACTGTTTGGCAGTTTCTCAGCCCAAAACCTGAAATGTTTTTGAACTATTGTCCAGACCAGGTTGTTGAACACAATTCGGGCTCCTCAGTAGCTGCACAGCTATAAAGCCTGCTGAAAGCGTTGGAGAGCCAGCCCAGGCACAGGGCTGAGCTCCTAGAGGGGGTTTCCCCAGTGCTGCCACACAGAGCTGTTGATACCTGACTGGGTGGGCAGGGCTGCTCTGCAATTTGTAACCAGGCATGCCACATTTGGGCTGCTCAGCTGTGAGCAGTTTGTAACTGGCTGCAGAGACAGCATGGGCAGAAGAAGATGAATGCTTGTTGCCTTGGACACTTGCACAGTGTCAGGCGTAACTCAGGATTGTTCATTGTAGAATTGCACGATTTAATTTAAGCTATGATTCTTCCATCATTGCCTGCTGCATGGTAGAGGCTCTCCAGGGCTCTGGAAGCACCTGCTGATTCAGGACAGTGCTGTGGGCTGGTGATCACAGCCTTTCCCTGTCCAGCATTAGCACTTGTGGGGCTGGATACGTGGGTGTTAAGCATTCAGCCTTTTTTGTCCTTGTCTTCTGCCAGAATCAGCCATCCTCCCTCCCTCCCTCTCCTTCCTCCAATGTGAAGCTGCCATAGAAATGGAAGTTTCTATGGATCTAGTTCCTGGTCCAGCCCCAGCCCTGACCTGCCATTTGAACTGCTCTGCATACATAACTTTTTCTTCCCTGCACTACAGTTCATTAGACTTTAAACTTACTAAATGTGTTTATCAAGAAGTAAACCATCTGGTAGGCTGTTAATGCTTCCAGCTGTGTATTGCTCTTTATGAAGAAACGTTATTGAGGGAAATAAAAGTATGGCTTTGTAAGGATTTTTTCTACTCTGTGGTGTGTTAAGTAATCAGTATGTGAGGTTTGGAAAGTTTTTTGTCTTTGATCTAGTTAATACCTGGTTTGACATCATGCAGAATTCCACAGTATTTCAGAAACTTGTGAAAGTATTTTGTGAAAAAATCAGTTGCAAAATAGGGAAGTCAAAATTAATTTACCTGCTGGTATTCAGACATGAATATTTTTCTGCAATTCTGCTTTTTCAGTTTACTTTATTGGCTGCTACATAAGTATCAGAAATCAAAAATAGCTGGAGAGACACTGAGTGTAATACACACGACATTTTCAGCTAAGAATTTAATGCTTTTTTAAGTGTCTTGCTTGTATAGCCCAGATCAGAGTGATTTCCAAATCTAGTGTGTGAAAGGATTCTTTTGTAAGGCCAGTTGGCAGAAACTGTCTGGGGGAGAGGACCAAAGAGGGGAATACATTTCCTTGTTCTGCAATGCTTGTCCTACGCAACAAATGATGCTGTTTTCACAACTAATGGATGCTGCCTCAGTCATGTCTGTCCTCTGCCTGTGGCATGCAAAATTTAGCTGCTTCTGTTGTTTTGAGCTCAAGTCTGTGGCCTTTGTGAGAGGTATTGGGTGAAGTCTGAGGATGCTGAAGTCAGAGCAGGTGACTTTGTAGCTTCAGAGTCTTCCAGTTTAGAGGGTGACACTTTGGATGGTGTTTGTTATTGTTCACAGGAGCAGCAATTCTCACCTGTGCCTGACTTCCTTGTTTGGCTGTGCAAAGCACATTCCTCTTCATCACCAAACTGATGGATGAGTTTGATCTTTCCACTCGGTTTGTTGTGTAAATGCTTAACTCTGGTGAAGTGCTTTCTCTGAAGGAGAGCTGAAGAACAACAAAATGACTTCTCATGTTTTCTAATCTCCTCCAAATGTTTTACCTCAGTCTCTGCTCTTAGTTCTTATAGACACAACCAATCTGCAAAATCTACTACTCTTCTCTGGCAGTGAACCTTAATACTGGGACTCCATAACACTTACTTGTTAATGGTTGATTAATGAGTTGTAGATAATAAAGCTCCTATCTGAAGTTAACAAACATCTGTGAGGGATTTATTTGAATACTCTCACCTCAGCAGCTGGCTCACCTCAATATTTGTTGAAATTAATGAACAAGTGCAAAGTTTAAAAGGGCAGGAAATACTTAGAAGCCAAGTCAGTTTGTATTTTTATACCACTTTATATGTCAGGTGTCCCTGGTTTATATACAGGGCACTTTCATAAAACGTAGTGGCACTTTGGACAGACTTACTCTGGGGCATTTTAAAGTTTATTAATGCTATTTATTCAAAGAAACTATGGTGACATCTGGAGGTGGCTATTTAACTTTCAGAGAACTAAGGTTTTTGATAGTAGTGTTAACTTAGCTGTGATGACACAAGGATGTGAGCGAGACAAGATGATCAAGCTGGAAAAACCAGATGCTTGTTTGTGCCATTGTCCTCTTATCCAGTCCTGAAAGAGAAGCAAGTCTTGGGTGCTTAAAAAGCTTGTAGTCTTCTTCTCTAGCTATATCATTTATTTTAATGAACATTCAGCCTTTTTTTACAAATCTTGCCTTGCCTTGTCAGTCATATAGAAGGAGTTACATGATATTTGGCCTGTAGAAGAATTCTGGGATGGCTGTATGGCATGGTGGTGCGCAGAAGGGAAACTGTGCTATAATCCATGCCTCAGTTGACTTGTACCTGCAGGCAGAAGAGAAACTTAGTAAACAGTATAGATATTATAGTGGAATTTGGGCCAAGAGACAAAAATATGTAGACCACCATTGCCGCCTGGTTTTGTTTCTCTTCCTTTTATTTCTGTACAGCTTCTTTTTCATCACAAAATTGTGATGAATATCCAGGTAAAGACTGTTCCACATCATCAGATGTACTTTTTGGAAGTACTTTGAGCAAGGTTATTGTAGAAATACAATGGAGAAGTAAGCTTTGGGTATTTTTCTTGGCTCATATTCAAGTGTGGAAAAATAAATTTGCTAACTCCATTAACGTGTATGAAATCAGCAAAGGATTTGGTCTAGTTATATTTGTTCCCGGACTTGTTCCGCAGTTGTAATTTTCCTCTTACTTTTTCTTGGTGTCTTTTAGTGAAACCTGCACAACTTAATGATACAGTTCAGTGCAATACAAATTACATGCTTGAAACAGAAATGTCTGAGGCCTGAATTTAAAGCATCAGGTATTGTCATCTCAAATAATTGATACAGAATAATAAAGGCTTGTTTCAAGTCAGATTTTCAGCTTTTGTTCTGCTGTCCCTCAAAACAATTTTCACATCTGACAAAACCCAAGTTTTTGCTCTGCCTTGGTGGTCTTCTGCTTGCATCTCTAATATTTCACAGGGACAGCCAAACTCTGTGCTGCAGTCACCAGCAGCTTCCCCTTTTCTATTACACACCTCAACAGATCTTTGAAAGTGATATTTTTACATGCTGAAACCAAGTAATATAATCTCACAATTTCTGAGTCTGGAAGACTATTTATAGATCTATGTGTCTGCACATTAAAGGTGTTAAAATACTGAAAATGTAACAACTTTTTTTTACAGTGTGAAGAGTGTTTATGATGTTATTTTGGTGTAAGCTGGAAGCACAGGCTGTTTAAAAAAAATCCCAAAGGATATTTTTTAGAAAGTTTTATTAATAAATCCCTAAAGAACCTGAAAAAGAAGTTCCTAAAATGTTACTCCTACCTAATTTTGTTGTGTGCCTTTTATGGCTGAAGAAGTGGAAGGTAAAAACTGAAGATTTCACAAGCTTCCAAGGTGTTTTCTCCCCTTTTTTGCATAGAAGTAATGTTATGCCATTCACAGAGAGGCTGTTTTTCCTTCTTCCAGTGCACAGTGATTCTGGCATGTCATCTTCTTGGGGTCCTGTGCCAAAGGCTAAATATCCCAGATAACGAAGATCATATGTGTAATCTAGTAATACATTCCACTTGGCGCGAGTCAAATACAGACTGTTCCCAGAGTCCTGGACATTGTGTTTTCAGGGTTTTAGTCAGAAGATATGTGGATGATCCAAGCTATGTGACTAGAAGAAGACAAAAATAGGGACTTTTAATAAATGTAAATTGCCAGAAGGCCTTAACTGTCTCTCTTTCACAGGGAAGATGAGTAGTTGGTGTTTCAGGCAAAACCGATGGCATGGAGGAATGGGATAAAAGTCCATTACAAGTAACCAGCTTGTTAGATAGGTATTTCAGCTGTGATAATTTTGCTCGTTCTGCACTCATATCCATGCTAGTGAATAATTTTGTTTCACACTGTCATCTCTGTGAGGTGTGTTTGGCTGGTGAGGCGATGGCGAGGGAGCACAGGCCCCTGGGCCGCATGCCGCGGCCGTTTTTACCCGCTGGCTCAGGACAAGGCCCTGATGCAGAGGCTCTCCTGCCTGCTCTCCTGCCTGCCCATGAAGAGGTGGGTGCTGCTCCCAGCCTGCAGGCACCACGGCAGCATCTGCTGGAGTGTGGGCTGTGGATGGCACCTCCATGGCAGAGGCCACCCCTGCCAGGCAGAGGAGTGGCAGTGTGGGCCAGGGCCGCCATGGCCTGGTTGGCTGATGGTGTCACTGCTGGTGGGGACATGGCTTAGTGTCAGCCCTGGGGTGGCACGGGGAGGCAGTGCCTCACCCTTGACTTTGCAGGGCTGTGAGTGGCAAAGGCCACGCTGTGTGTGTGTGCTGGTTTCCAGGTGTGTCTTCCACATGTGGTCAGTGAGAGTTTGCCTCCGGAGCAGCTGCACGGTGCCAGCGGGGAGAGCGGGAGTCGGCATGGACAGGTATCAGCCCAGCTGGCTCCAGCTAGTCATCAAAAAAGAGGGAAAATCCTATTCCTAGAGACTTAGTCACCAAAGCAAATGAATGCTTCTTTGCTTCTGGGTCTAATTCGTAGATCAGATTTTTTTTCTGCAACTTTTTATTTCATGAAAACATTTTCATGTTTTAACATTTTTTGCTTAATCAGAATGGGCAGAAATCTCTGTATGAGAACTGCCCTGGATTTGTCCCCTCAATATGTCATGTTTCCCTGTGTAAGGTAAGCACAAATGAATTTGTAGGAAAATAGTAATTTTTTTAACTGCTATTTTGTATTTAATGTTCTTCCTTTTTAATGGAATTACAGATAATTAAAACAACTTGTGATGATATTCTACAAGTTGTCAGTTTCTAGTATATCTAATTCGTGCTTGAGTAAAGCTAATTATAACACTGGATTATTGCTTCCTTAAACCACGTGTTTGAACAAAAAAGTTACTTTTACATAATAATAGCTGAGGATAAAATTTTATTAACTGTTAACAAGGTGAACTTTCTGAGGCCTCAGATGGCCTTTTAACTCAGAGATTGACAATCCTGCCCCTCTGCTGTGTTTTTTCTGCTTTGTTTTGTGTGAGTGTATGTGTGCATATGTTTGTTTTTGATAAAACCCCTCAATTCTTCATTTACGACCTACAAACTGGCTTTTAGTAATGTTTGTACATCTGGAGATGGAAATGAGCTGTGGCTTTTGGAGATATGCTGCTTTTTTATTAAAAGGAAAGGACTAGAGGTAAAAAGAAGGAAGGCTTGGAAACAGGATTTTGGAGGGATTGGCGTTTAAATAAGGGATTAATTTTACAATAAATGACTAATAGTTTAACACTAGTGCCTTAAGCCGATTCCCTTTTGGGAGGAGTTGTGGCAGTATGAAGACAGCGAGGGGCAGTGCTCATCTGGACAGTTGCAGGGCTCTGCTTGTCCAGATGTCTCGGTCTCCACATGTGCTTTTGGCTGCAGCCCATTTAAAGAACTTTTTGGATTAGGCCTTGGGGTCTGGCAGAATGCAGCTGTTGTCCAGCCATTGTGTATCGCTGATTTTAGACAATAAAATCTCTGCCAAGTGACAGTCTGGCCAAGCAGTTTGGGCAGCAGCATACCTGAGGAAATCACAGACCAACTTGCTCAGTCTGCTTTGTGATCATTGGTCTTGTGTAAACAAGCAGAAGGGCTCTAATGATGTGCAGGCTGATGTGCAGTCTCTGGTGCTCTCACCTCTGACAAGGGTCAGTCACTATCCAATATCCATTGGACTCTCCGCCGGGCTGGTACCGCGTTGCTTCTCCTGGTCCAGCTGCATCCTTGTGGTGCACAAAGCTGCTGGTGAGGGGCTTTAATCACATTGTGGGAGTAACAGTCTGTGTTTAGGTATCTTCTGTGCCCATTTTTTAGTGTTTGTGTACTGGTGGCCAAATCCAATAAAGGATAATAAGCCTCAAGGGCAAGACTCTAAACCCATGACAGAAAGACATCATCTCAGAGGCTTCCTGACCTCTCAAGTGCCTCTGTTCTTTAGACACTATCCTGCTGGCCAGAGAGCTTACCAAACACCTGGAGTTTTGCTTTTGCGCATCCCAGTACAGCATAACTATTGGCAGCACTGAACAGGTAATTATCATCATAAGGCATGGAGATGTAGGTGATCCTCTAACAGCTTTTTTCCCCAGCTGAGATCACTAGTGGAGTAGGAACCTCTGACTAACCTGCCTGAGTAGCTATGTGAAAAACTTGTTGAATAAATATGTGGGCAGTTAGTTACGGGAGAGCAAACAGGTGCATGTGGCTCCATGCTAAGGAATCTGGGTCACTATGCTTGCCATAGCTGGCAGCAGCAGGCATATCAAGTAATCTCTTCACTGTAATAGGATAATTCCTGTGCTGTAGTACAAGTACCAAAATATAATTCAAAGCCCTGGAGGCAAAGCAAAGCCAGATTTGTTCCTGTTACAGCTGGACAGGTGAAGTGACAGTCCTGTTTTCCATGTTGGCACCCATATTGGTCATCCCTCTTAGAGAAGTGGTCCTTACAAACTGAAGCCAGTACAGGGGCTGAGCAGATCCTGTCTTCATGTCTGTGGGTGGGGCTTTGTGGAGCTCACCCCACTGTGTCCCACAGTTCATAGAATCATAGGATGGCTTGTGTTGGCAGAGACCTTGAAGAACATGGAGTTCTAAGCTCCCTACCATGGACAAGGACACCTTCCACTAGATGAGGTTGCTCAGGGTCCCATCCAACCTGGCCTTGAACACTTCCAGCGATGGGGTATCCACAACTTCTCTGGACAACCTGTGCCAGTGCCTAACCACAATCAGAGTATAGAATTCTTCCTAAGATCTAATCTAAACCTACCTATCTGAAAGCTTCTTCAGTAATGGGAAGACCAGAGCCTAAAGGGGAAGGACTATTGAGCAGTGAAACTTTGGGAGACCATGAGCAGCCCTACTGGTATTACCCAATAACTGAATGGGGTGACTGACAGGCAGTAAACCCAGGCAATCAACTAGATAAGGGCATTTCCCTGTTGAAAGAACATGGTTACACAATTGCCTTAGTCTTACATCTACAGCCTGTGTGACATACACCTGGAGATGTTAGGGGCAGCAGAAACATGTGCACTCACTGACAGCCATTCATGATGGTCCAGAAGGGATTTCTAAAGATGTCCACACCAGTCTTTTTACCTCATGTGCCCATCAGCTTTAAATTACCTGTTTCTGTAGAGATCTGCAAAATGTCCTAGCTATTTTTGGTAACCCAGAATTCCTGGCTGTTATATGACCTGTGCTGAATTCTTGTAATACACTTTACAAGAAGATATATGAAAACCCCTTTTGAATAAAAGGTCAGTTTTGTCCATGAGGTAAGTCAAAGTCAGTGGAGTTGAGCCAAGCTTTTAAATGTTCCAGTTGTGGTTAAGTGGGATTAATTCTCCTAATTGCAATTACTACTTCTTAAAAAAGTTAAGGTAGGACTAAAACCTTATCCCTTCAGCTGACTAAAATAATACTGGATCTCCTAGTGAGATCCCAGAGTGCTCCTCTGTATGCCTCCTCAGAATGTGTAAAAAGAAGCTTGGTTGGTAGTAGCAAAGGTAGCCTGTGCATCCAGGCTTCTTGTAGGCCACAAGAAGCTCCAAAAAGCCCAGACAACTATGGTGCAGAACTGGGGTGTTAAGTTTTGGGCTTGTCTTTCCCTTCAGTTCATCCTACTTTTTTTCCTTTTTTTTTTTTTTCTTTCTTCTTTTTCTTTTTTTCCCCCCCCAAAGGTCATTTTTTTTGGTGACTTCTTTTTGGTTGTTTTTTGTCTGAACAATGAAATCTGTTTGGGTAGACAGTGCCTGGAATGGCGTTTCCCTGGTGCAACTGCAAAGAGAGGGTAACTCAAGGTGGTGCTGCTATGTCAGTCAGTAAAAGTGAGTGGGAACTGCAGTGGTGAACAGAGGATTGATTCTTCCAAAGGCCAAAAAGCTTTTATTGACTTCTGCATGTGCATGTGTCCTCTCCCAAACGTCTCCCTTGCTCAGGGGGCCTTAGACCAAAACCCCTTGAACTTGTTGGCTGACTGGAGAACACCCACACTGCAAGAGCTTTTCAATAGGATTTAAATAACTTGCCCTAAATTGTTTTCTGGTGGAAATAGGCAAAATATGACCAAAACGTGTGGTGCTAATTTATACCAATAGAGAATTTTTCCCTTGTGTTAAATTTTCAGAGAAACACCTTGCAGCTGTTTGTTAAAATAAAACAAAAAGCTTTGGAAGCAAACCAAACCACAAGCGTGTTTCCTGTCTCCAGCTTCCACGCTGTAGTGCATGCTTGCTCTGCAGAGAATATTGTCCTTTTGGCTATGTAAAAATTACTTAAGTGCAGCTTTGTTTACAATTAAGCTGCCAAGCTTCCATCCTGAAAAGTGTGAGGATTTTGTTTTAATGATGCATTTTACCCTACAGCTATGTGATATTTTACTGCCAGACTACAGAAAAGTAGTCTGTTATGTGCCTCAGCACCTGAAACATTTAGTGCAAACCACCTTATTCTTCATAGTAATTTTTATTATGCTTCATAAGGTTTTGACATCATGCAGAGATGATACAAGCCAATTTTTAGTCCTATTATAATTTAAGTTGGAATATTTTTCTCAATATATATTGCATTAAATGTGCACACTGAGTTTTAGAAGCAGAAGAATGATATCCAATTTCATAAATATAAGTTTTAGCCTTGATTTCTGTGCTAAAATATAAATTTGTCTAATTTATTTAAGTAAAACTTGCTCCCAATCTCAATTAATATACATCTCCCTTCCATTGTCCAGGCATGTGCTTGCCCTGCCAGTGCTGGAGAGTGGGTTGCAGCACATTTTGGTCTGAAGTCTTTGTGACCCTGTTGGGACTCACTGCTTTATCTTGGATATAATTTTCTGAGGTCCAGCTGCTTGCCTGGGTAGAGTGAGGACAGCCCTGTGCTGGAGGCTGTGAACTGAGGCCAATATGTGCTCCAGGTCAGAGGACTCCCTATGAGATCCAGAGGCACAGGGGAATGCAGGGGTGAGAGGTCACTGCCCCCTATTTGTTCAAATACATTACTTGTAAAAAAGAAGTTGCAACCAGTAAAGAACAGTGGGAAAGTAGAATCAGGCATTGTAAAACTTAGCAACTAATGCTCTTTGAAAAACCAAGCAGATCTCAGTTGTTTCGTGCTACAAAATCTACCGTACCCACAACGGTGATGGCCTGGGGGACTTTAAAGGAGTGCTGCAGAAATAGACCTGCTATTTCTGGAATGCTGCACTGTTTTCACAAAGTGCTGCTTCAACTGCATAAGATTTGCCAAAGATAACAGCATGCAAACATGCCCAGCATCCTCAGAACGAAGCTCCCTTGGCATAGCAGGGATCAATTGACAGCAGGTTTTCAGAAAGGGGTTTGCAGCCCATGTGATTAAGAGAGTTTTGTGCTTCTTTATTAAAGTCCCTTCTATAAATAGTCCGTGTAAGTTTACAACTGCATACTGACTTTATGCTGGCCCACATCTTACCTATCACCTTCTTGGAAAACACTCCTACCTTCAAGCTCACACTTTTTGTGCTTTCTTTTGCCTTCCAAGTATAATTGTTATTTGTTACAATAAATTACAAATGTAGATGAAGTGCATATTGAAGATCATGGTGATTTGAAGTGGGCAGATCCTGAGTGTGTGGGTGACTCGCTGAGGGCACTGGTTGTGGTTTGGAGGCAGTGATAGAAAGGAGCAGTTAGCACCTTTAAAAATGCAGAGGTTTTTATATCTCTATCTCTATATATATCTATAGCTATAAATATCTGTGCCTAAGTAGGGCTCTGAGCTGCAGATTGCTCCATGTGGGTGAGCCTTGTCTGAGTTACCTTGTTCATGGCAATGGGAGCTGTGAATGCTCGTCCCTGAGGCCAGCAGGGCTTTGCGTGGTGGTGCTGAACAGGCAGGGGAGATGGAGCAGGCTGGACTGAGCAGGCCATGGGAAATGGGCATGGCTGTTGGCATCCCTGTTTTCAGCTCCTTACTCCATCTATAGATAGTTTGTGCCAAGCCAGAAGCCATCACAAGGACATCTCCAGATAGATAGCGTTATTGAGGAGTGCTGTGTTGTATCTCCCTGTTTCTTCCCTTTTCCATCTACGGTTGGTTTGAGGGAATGATCAAGAACTTACACAGGGCTTTGTTTGTTCCTCAGCTGTTTTTCAAAGACAAAGCCCCTTGCTGACAGATTCTGGAGGTAGGTCTGTGATTGGGTGTAGTGCAGTTGTAGGCTCCTTTCTCTTCACAGCTATTCTAGCCTGTGATTCTTCAAGCCATATGCTTTAATAAGCTGCCAGCATGATAGAAACTAAATTAATCAGGAGCATGAACAGGACTATCTCTATTATCCTGTATTCAGGCCTGTACATGGGCAGTTGTTTTCAGTGTACAAGAAAAGCTCTTGCAGTTCGTTTTTCATTCTTCTCCTTTAGGGTACAGAACCCAATTATAAGTTTTGTGTGATTATTTTGGCAAAGTCTGGGATGATTTTGTCAAGTAGGCTAGAATACAGTTCAAGTCACATCCAGATTACCATTTATGATGAAATTCAATGTGTGTTGAAGTCCTGAAGCCCTAACATTGCCCTTTGGTGCACTATAAGGAGTGCTGCAAGGCTGAGTCAGTACTCACTGCTGTGTTGCAGATTTGGTCGAGTTTTTTGTTCCACCTTTGCTCCTACCTTATCTCACCTTATTTGAAAAGCTCTTGCACACCAAATTGGAGCTATTTGCTTTTGGTTAAAGAATTGTTCTCACTACCTTATTAAGTTAATTACCTTGAATGCAAAACACCTTCTAGCCACAGTATGGGTAATATGTCTGAGTGTTGACGGATTTCCAGCAGTGAACCATCTTGGCTTCCAAGCTCCAGTTAGCAAATCCTCTCTCATTAGCAAAAAAACAAGGAAACCATCTATTAAGCTCCTATTGAAGCTCCTTCTCACAGAACTCTTTAGGAGCTTAAGGGTTGGAGTAGGAGGCACAGAAAAAAAGTGCAAGTATTGCTAACTGATCTCCAATATAAGCTCTATTAAGAAGTGGAGGAACTTACCTTCTAGATCTTGCTTGCTTTTAGGGGTATCTCTGCTGGTCACAAATGACCTGACTGATAATCCATTTTGGCAAAAAATCTGTAATGTGGGCTGAACTGTAGACATTTCTTACGGTGCAGATAACTGCTGTTTCCACTAGCCTTGAAAGGATGTGAGCAGCTCCTACTTGTCTCAGTGGGCTGCTCTAAGCTGTGGTTCAGTGATGGTAAAGTACATGCTTTACTGAGAGACGCTAAAGTTGAAAGTTTGTTGGCTTTATTATTCCAAAAAGATAAATTGCTTATTCTTTAGAGCCATCCAAAACTGGCCTTTGAGATATACAAAGTAAGTCTGATGTCTTTGAACACTTTGAACCACTTTTGAGGAAGGTTAGTGGGTGCTCTGCTTGGAGGCCTCTCTAGCCTGTAGCCAAAAGAAGGTTAGATTTATGCTGCAAGCTGCAAGCTCTACACCTGTAGGCAGATCCTCTTTCTGTCTTTATAAATGACTTGGACATGGGACTTGAAGGTACACTTACATCAGTTTGCTGATGACACCAAACTGGAACTGTTGGCTCCCTGGAAGGCAGGGAGGCCTTGCAGAGAGACATAGGCAAATTAGAGACACTGGCAATCACCAACTGCATGAAGTTGAACCAAGGCAAGCACTGGATTCTGCACCTGGGATGGGGCAACCGTGGATGTACAGACTGACTGGGGAGTGAGATGCTGGAAAGCAGCTCAGGGGAAATGGATCTGGGAGTCCTGCTCAGTGACAAGTTGAGTATGAGTCTGCAGTGCCCTGACAGCCAGGAGGACCAAGCATGTCCTGAGGTGCATAAAAGCAGTGTGGGCAGCAGGTCAAGGAAGGAGATTCTCTGCCTCTACTCCCCTCTGATGAGATCCCACCTGTAATTCTGTGTCCAGTGCTGGGGTCCCCAGCACAGAAAGAACATGAACCTGTTGGAGCCGGGAGAGGAAAGCCATGAAGATTACTAGAAGGATGGAACACCTCCCCTAAGAGGAAAGGCTGACAAAACTGGAACTGTTCAGCCTGGAGAAGAGCTCTGTGGAGACCTTAGAGCAGCCTTCCAGTACCCAAAGGTGGCTTGTAAGATACGTTTCCTTGAGGGGTGTTAAAATACCCCATGCCTGGAAAGATTCAAGGTCAGGTTGGTCAGGCCCTGAACAACCTGATGTAGAGGAGGGTATCCCTGGTCTTTGCAGGGGTGTTGGACTAGATGACCTTTTAAGGTCCCTTCCCACCCTGGCTATGCTGTGACTCTGTGATTGAATGATTCTCATGGGTCCCTTCTACCTCAGGATATTCTATGTTTCTGTGATTGATTGTATGAAAACTGGAAAGAGCCTCTGGTCCTTACTTGAGCTTTGGCACCAGTGGAGGCATGCAGGATTTATACCTACAGTACATATTTGTGAAATGAGTGTAGGTCAAGTTGTTCACTGTAAGAGGAATTTGGAAAGGTATTACGTATGTGTTTGACAGACCAAGTGCAGCCTTACACGTGGCTGGGCTGGTTCAGGTTTCAGCCTTTTGAATAGCTATCATTTCACTGCTCTGCTGATGAAAAGGTGAATTTCTCACCTACATCTTGAGAAGGACTTCAGAGGTTTAAAAGAGAAATGGCATTTTATTTCAATAGGTATCAGTTGTGCAGAGAGCACTGGTGCTGCATCTTAAGAGGAAATCGACTTCTGTGGCTGCAGAGAGATCATCACTGGAGAAAAGTTCTGGCAGAGAACAATAACCAAAACAATGCAGTGAGGTTTAGGATGGAGCATGAGCAGTCTGTGAGAGGGATGTCATATAGCTGAGGTACCTGCAGAAGCTCATTCCAGCTTAGCTACCTTGGAACAGGTTGTTCCCCCTAAGGCATCTTAGAGCTTAATCTAAACCTAAACCTAATCAGTGATAGGCTGAAGTCATCATCAGCTGAAATCAGGGGAAGCTTCCTGTTGGAATAAATGACATTTGGATCTTGGGTTTAGTAACCACTTAGCATGCATTGTTAAGCTCTCCTTCAAAAAGTTTATTTTCTTTCACTGTTTTCACTATAAACAGAGAATAAAGCTGATGTCTCCATTAACATCAAGAACAAACATTTTGTGGGCAATGCCATTCAGATACCATCTTTATTGGAAACCCCAAGCAAGGTCTTCAGGGGAGAGAGAAGTAGTTTTTGTGTTTCTGTAGTGTCTGGTAAACACAGGACCAATGAAGTGAGCTCTGATGTTAGCTTTCACACAGAATGTAGCCAAGATGTGTTATTCAGTATTTGGCTGACTACTGTAGATTTCACCCTCATATGTTTCACCTACAAAATTGAAGTGGTCTTTTAAATCATAGTGTCTTTTGAATAGGCACAGAACAACTACTTTGATTAATTTGAAAAATAAGAGGCATAAAAATTTATGTTCTGGAAACATCCAGAGAGAAATCTTCAATTATCTTTCTACTAATTTCATCCAGCACAGTGATTTTAGTCTTTTCATGAAGAGCTCAAGAATACCTCTGTAGATACCCTCAAATTACAAAATTTTCTCCTTAGTTAAAATTCCACATGGAAATTTCAGACCCCCAAATGGTACTTCTAGAAAAAAATGTTCACTTAAGAGTAGAGTTTTATAATGGCAGAGCCATGGAAACATCAGTGTCAGCCTTGCTTCCTCACAAAATGGAACCTGTCTGATTCCTGGCTGTCGTGGTTTCACGTTCGCCAAATCAAGTGTAGTGGTTTATTCTCTGGGAGATAGGATTTTCGGGAGAAAAA
>JBBMKD010000001.1:43019202-43088189 GCA_037834095.1 Argya squamiceps | reverse complement strand
GTGACAAATCTGCCATTGGTCAGACAAGCTGTCAGTATTTGCTAATACTTCCCTAAAGACTAAAAAACAAAAAAAAACAACCTGTGCTAAACCATCACACTGGCTCTACAGGATCCTCATCCAACCTCATCTTTCAGGCATCAGTTCACAGTTCCTTCTAAACAAACTTGATGACAGCTTTTTTTTTCTGCCAAAATGGAAAGATGTTACCGTGTGGGATTTTTACCTGTGCTAATCATAAAGTGATTTTTAGAGAAACACAGGAAAGGCAGAGAGAGCCTTACATCACTGACTTTCATTTTTTATTTAGATCAGAAATCATGTTGACCTGAGTTTTGCCTAATTTTATTGAGAGAAATTTTCAAAGAATCAGTATTTACATACTTAGCACTTTTTCAAAATTAGACCCATCTAATGGCCAGAAAAATCATTGAGCCATTAAAAACTGAGCTGCAAAAATACCTCTGTCGTATAAATCCCTATGCCTGAGGATATTGCTGATCTGCATTTTCTTCAATGTAACAACACTTGGGTTTCATTCATGTCTTGTAACAAAGGAACGTTAATTGAGAGGATCAAAAGCCTGCTTTCCAAAAGACATTTTTGTCACTGCTGACATGAATTTCCTCCATTATTCCTTGTTCCTGGGGCATTAGAAGATTCTGGCTAAATTAATGGCTTTGATTTTTTTTTCACTTTGAAGAAAATATTGGCACTTCTACTTTTTTTTTAATAAGGCTTATCAGGTGAGGTCTAATTTTAGTGTATATAAGAGTGCTTATTGGAGTTCAGCTGGCAGATGTGTTTGAAAGGCACTGGCTCAAAAGACAATTCAATTTGCTTGACCCTGCTAGCATTATTAAACCTTACTACACTTTCATTTGTGTACCAACATGGCAAAGATTTTGTTTAGTTTAATTTGATAGGCTCCTGGGCTTATGAATCATGATGTAGGAAACATAGAAATAGCAATAATCAAACAGAATTGCCTATATGGAGATGTAAAAGCCAGACCTTATGATTGTAGGAATGCTTACAGTAGTGTAACATGGAAAGGGTTTTCCACACAACTGTTGTTACTGGGTTCAAGTACAGGTGAGCATATCCCTGATTTAATCTTTGAGGTAAAGGACATGGATGGTTTTCACACAGGTGGACTCACAAGTTTCTGTGCCAAGTGCTGCTAGGGAGTTAATGAAATGGAGTCCCAGTTATCTAACACCTATTGATGAACTGGTGAGGTGGCAATTTCCAGTCCCATGGGAGTGGCAGGGTAGGAGAGGTGCTTGTTGTTCCCCTGGCTCCTGTTGCTGGGCACACAATGTGTAATCCTTTTATGCTGGACCAAAACTCCTCCCTCTGCTTTAACCTCCATGGTTCTGGATACCCCTTCTGCATAGGAATGATCAAATAATTTAGACTTGCGTTATTAATTCTGTAAGTCATTCCTCTTATTTCTCTCTTACCTGAAGGGGTAGGTGATGAAAGACAAGATTAAGACAGGGTTTAAGACAAAATAAGATCAGGAATTCTTTTAAAAACTGAAGACACCTAGCCAGATAGGGGAATCCAAGGCCAAATCCAAGGCCCTTCCCAGCAGGTAGAGATCCTCGGCAGCTCCTCATACACCAGTGAAAGTGTGTCCTGCTAATGTAGGCCAATCTTAGGGCTTATCCTTTCTCTCCCAGCTGTCAGGATTTCCTAAATAACTTTCTGCATAATCCAGCCACAAGTATCAAGGAGAGAAGGGTCATGAGTCATCCAGGCTTTAAGAGATGTACAAGGTTTATGACCTTCTTTGAAGGTTTCCTGTGGTTGCTCTTGTTTTCTTTCATCCCCCCCACCCTGTTTATTTTGTGTCTTTCACCATATAAGCTCCATTTCTTCTCCCAGAAAAGTCATTAGGTATTTGTTATCCATTCCAGTGGAATCAGGAATAAACTGGAATTGCAAAGCTGTTCCCTTCAGTTTGCCCTTGCCAAGCTGATCCTGCCTTATAAGTGTTAGCTTAATTTTTTTCAACAAGAGAAAAATAAGTAAATACATTTGAATAAAAATTGAACTGATCCGTTTTGCCAGAGGGAAATGGTTCATTTGGAGGCATCTCTTGGGAAAGCAAATAATTGAAAGGTTGGATTTTAAAATCATGAATAAAGATACTGATGGTTCCTGGATTTAATACAGAAATTCATTATTTAAGATACACAGGAAACCCAGGTTCAGTTCTCTCAGCTTTGTGTGAGAGCTTGAGGCCATGCCTCTGGCTTTCCAAGGGAGTGCCTGACCTGCTACTAGCTCCTAGGGAACCCTAAAGAAAGAGTGTTCTCATCTCACACCCTCACATTCATTTGGTTTGGCTCCATATAGATACTCACATGTTAGAGCAAGGCTCAGAAGGTGGGGGTATCCTGTCTGGGTGAGTAAGCTGACCATCATGCTAGAGAAAATCTATTTCTGCTTCAATAACTATTCAGCTGCTTTATGTAGAACAGTTAGATCAGGAGAGTTTGAGAGAATCATGTCTCCACCTTGAGCTGCAACTTATTCAATACCTCCTTAGAAAAGATCAGTGTCTCCTAGGAGAGAGCCTGCTATTTCCTTTCCCCCAAAGACATGGGTTTGGATTACCTAGCAGCCTCAGGTGAGCAGAGCTGTGCTCCAGCCACACAACCAAACCCTGCAGCAGGAGCTTGTTTCAGTGCTTGTGGGTTGTGTGCTGGGAGAGAGAAAGGCTGAGCAGCCTTCTTTTGTTGCATCTAGTACGTGGTGTGTCTCTAGCAAGGTTCAGTAACACCTTATATTTATCTTTGTTTCTGAATGATTTCTATGAATGGCTTTTAACCCTGAGTATGGGTCCTATTCTGATTAAGGTGGGTGTGCAGTTATCTGTTCATCATGCATATGTGGTCCACAGGAGATGAAATATTTTCTCTAAGACTTCAATACAAAGGGAAACAAGTACAAATAGCAAAAATGGGGAGGGCTGTGTCTTTGTCTATTATTGTCCTTTGCTAAATGCTACTCATGCTAAATGCTACAGCTTTTACAGCTTGGGCTGTAAAAGTTCCATGAGGACTGTCCCTAGCATATTTTGTGTCAGAATCTGGCTGCTGAATTATCCTGTAAGTGCCTCTCATCTTTCACTGAAATGTGGTCAAATAAATTACTTTTTGGCAGCAAGTATAGGAAGTCACTGCCTGGTTCTCACTCACAGGCAAGTAGCTGATTTGCTTTCCTTTATTCCATTTATTTTATGTCCTTCTGCAGGGAAGGTTGCTTGTCCCCCATCAGCCCAGAGGCATGGCCCCTTGTGCAGTCTTTCATATGCCACAACAGGACCTTCATCCTGGATGGCCACGTGCAGCTGAAGACGAGTCTGCAAACCCAGGAGCGACACCTCTTCCTCTTCACAGACCTTCTGGTTGTTGCCAAGTCCAAGTAAGTATGGCCCCTCAGACACTGCTCCTGCAGAGCAGACCTTTTTTTCAGTGGAACATAGCATGGATTTCCAGAATGCTTTTTTAGTAGCAAATCTTTCCTAAATCTTAAGGAAATGTTTTATTTTGACCTCTCCAGGGACCTTTGAAAACCTCATAGCCATAGAGGAATTTCAGGATAGAGCATTTTATGGAAGTATCAGATATTGTTTGATACATTTCTTGTTTTCTGTCATCTTCTCCACTTTGGGACTGCAGTGTCACAAAAGACTTATTGGCACTCATCTATGTCCAATGTGCTACCTTCATCTTCTTGTTTTAGACAGGTCATTTTCAGTCCTGTGGGGTTTGGATAACACCAGTAGTTGTGTTGTAGAGGGATTAGAGGTTTTACCCTTACCTGGAAGCTGCTTTGATACACACCAGGGATGGGCAGCTGTATGAAACTAGAGATTGCAGGCGGCACTGTGGTGTCTGTCTCTGTAGGTTGTCCTGTGCCAGAAGGAGCATGGGGAAGGGGAAGCCATGCTGAGCAGTCTGGGTAGTGTTCATGTGTAATCAGGCTTGCTGTTGAGCTCTGATTATTCACTCTACCATTCACAATTAAATCACATTTACAAGCTGTGTCTAGCATGCCAGCTTCATGCGGCATTTGTGGTTTAAGGCAATTTTAGAGGGTGCTTTCACTTGCTGTTATGGGTTATGGAGAAATAATAATAAAAAATCTTGATGTAGCTTCACTCTCTGTTAGGCACTGTGTTGTGGTTTCACAGGGTGGGCAATCTCAATGTGAATCCTGGGCTTTTGCAATGTGTCGTTTTGCTAAAGCAATTGTTTCAGGGGCTTCTGGGAAAAGCCAGAAGAAATCTGTGTTTTCTGTAGAAATCCGAGCTGTCTCTGTTTGAATCACACATAGTAAATATAACCCCCCCCCAGCTGAACTCCCTCACTTGATGTGGTGTGACAACACACAAGATATTTTACACAAGACATGCTCTGCTATGGGTGGGTGGAGAACATAAGGATATTTAGGGGAAATCTTGGTATTCTACCAGCACTAGCAGTAACAGCATTGTTACTGTATTGATTTTTGTTTGTTGCTGGTTTCGGGTAGAATTCATCTCACCTAATTTCAGCTGTAAATTGCAATACTTGCAACTTACATAGGTTTCTGGGTTCCTCTTACAGTCACTGAGGCAAAACCAGCTCCTTTCTGTGGCAAACTCACCTGTGCCAAAAGAGCATTGATAGCGGGTGAGGGGAGTCCTGCTCTTGGGGGTCTCTCTGTCTGTCCACTGGCTTAGCTCCTAAATTGTAGAAGAGTACAGTCAGGAGGGATAAAGCCCCCCCTCCCTGGTCAGCCTGCTGAGCACAAGCCGTGTTGCAGCCCCGGGCTGAGCTGCAGATTACTGCAGGTTTGGCTGAGTCCCAGTGGGACTATTTGCATAGGAAAGCACTAGTTGGTGTAACCACACAAAAATCTGATCCCCAGGGAGTAATAACAGCTCCTGCAGCATGTGATTTAATGTGGTGAAGAGATACAATGTTTAAAAAAGGTGGAAGAGAACAATTTGTGCTTTTGCATGTGAAAAAAGGTGGGGGGGTAGCAAGTCTTTGCTAGAAATGGTAAAAATAGTATTTTGAGTGATTTTACTTCATGTGTTTTGAAGAACTAATTGGGATGTTCTCTCCACAGCTGCCCTGTCAGCAATTAAAGCATCAGAGCTGTCACTAATGAATACTACTTGAAAATCAGCATTTTTAAAGCTGTCTCACACTAAAATGCCAATGCTGATTCCTAGAAGGAAAACCCGAGTGTGTGTATTGCTATTTGGCCATGACTCTTGATTGCTATTGACTTTTTAATAGCTGGTACAGAGGCAAAGCAGTAAGACTAGGACAGAATTAATGATACAGTTGAATCTGACTTAACTTCAGAATTATTCCTTGTGGATAATTCTGTCTTAAGTAGTTTTTCAGTTTGGGGCACATGAACCCCTAAGGTATCTTTGGTCCAACTGGGCCCCATGTGGGTGTGAGCTCAGCTGCAGGTGACCAGTCTCTGTACAAGTGGGGCTCATGTACAATCAGGCTTTGTATGACCAGCAAATGGGTACAAGTTTTTCCTAAAGAGAACAAGTATCTTGTGTCCTCTGAGCTTGCTGAGTGAACTGCTTGTACAGCACTCAGCTCCTGCTTAAAGGCAACAAATTGGCATTGCTCCTGTTGGAATTTGTGAGGGGTAGGTAAGTCCCCTCCATAGCTGCTCCATGTATGACTCTGGACAATGGGCTTGTGGATTCCTTTTTTTGGTACTTTCTAATAGTTTCTGAAATACAAACTCCTATGATTTCCTATGATGCATTATACCAGTTTATAAAAAATAAGAATGATACTCACATGCTGTGCTCCTCTGCTGCCCTGTCCTTCATTACCCTTATGTGAGGGTTAAGTCACAAATATATTTATTGAAAGAGTTTTTCTAACTAAACCAAAGTTAAGTATGTAAAATGTTATACTCTTCTTTTATATATTGATTAGACTTCTTACAGAGAGTGTGTGTTTTTATTTGGCAGAGTAAGTATTTCAAGGATCTGTGAGTTCACTGATGAAGGTGTCTCACGTAAGTTTTTGTGTGGGAGACACAGAGAAATGGTTTCCTTTTCCTCCTTTGTGATGTACAACTGCTTATGTACACATGCCTTTTAAGGGTGTTTTCCCAAAGTGGCTGGACATAGAAATTAATAGCTGAGTGCATACATGGAATTACGGTAGCAGTCACATAATAGATCCCTAAATGCTTTTGTCAGAGGGTTCAGTTAAGGAGATTAGCAAATCTAGAGAGAAATTAATCTTGCATCTGTTATTGGCTGTAAGGTATCCAGTTGTAAGCAAAAGGATCTGTGTGTACTCTGCAGAGGTGGCATAACTTGGGGTGTGTCAATATCTACAGCATTGGTCTTCAGGATTTTTCTGTTGATTTCAGTCGATTTGGGATCTGCCTGATATTTACAGCAACATTTGCTAGGGAACCTCCTTAAAAAATAAACAATACTCATTAGATTGTTACTGTACCCATTTTTTAAATGTTCTGTCATGCTTCCTCCTTAGTCAGCAATACATTCATTTCTAAAGGTAATGCTTTGGCATTTAAATAGAAGATCCATGTTTCACAAATGCTGAGAAACTATGGATTGCATAAAGGATGTGGCAGATAGGGATAAAATTATACTTTGGACTCTTTAGATGTTAATGGAGGCTACTGTTTCAGCACCTCTGGAAACCAGGCCACTTGAATTCTGATAATAGCTGAAAGCTGTGACTAGGCATGGCAAACAGGGTAAGAATATAGACTGGAGAACATCCTTGTGTTTCTGCCAACACCCTGCTGACACCTGCTACTGGCACTGTAGGGATCTGGATTTATAGACTGTAAATATTTAAAAAATGAACCAGCATGTAGAGTGCTCAATGTACTGGGTAATGGCAGAAAGAAGTTGAGGAGAAAGGGAGGGTGAACAGATCGATTTGGTGGAGTCAGACCAGACATCCACTTATTAACATATACATTAGAATTCACAGCTGTATTTTTTGTAAATCTACATTTTCACAATTCATTCTATGGTCAGTCAGAATACAGTTATTTCTGCATTCTTGACAGACCTTACTTGTTGATCATAAACTGATTTGCTAACAAGCATGTTGAAATATGCTCCCGTACTTTAAGTTTCTCTTTGATTGGGTAGCAAAATTTAATAAAGAGAGGTGAAATAAATGTTCAGCTGATCAGGAGACACCATAGCCTTAGGTTTGATATCAACTGATGGTTCTTTCTTAACTTTCCTCTGAATGTGCTGCACTATCCCACCACACCTGTTAGCACAATGTCAGCTGGAAAACTCAGACCAGACAGGTTCAACTATGTCCTTTTTAAAGCCACAAGGTTCAAGTGCTTTCATGTTTCAGACTGTATTAGTTCAGTCTGTATTAGTTCAGTCTGTCCCAAATCAAATACCTTATAAATGAAGCTAATCTCAGTGAAGGTAGTCCAAATGTACCAAAGCTCTAAGAAGCTGCTTACCTGGCATATTTATTTATAGAGCACTAATTACCATGGTGCCCAGCACTGTCCCCATCCACATTTGCAACAGTGGTGAGCTGACATGCTCTTGGTTTCAGGGAGGGGGTGCTTTTCCTCCAGCCTTTCCCTGCTGGCCCAGGAAAACCATAGCTTGAAGCGAGTGGCTGTAGCAGTGCTACAGAACTGGATTGATTTGGGGAGTTTTCACTTGTATCCCACATAGCACTAGTCCTCACCAATCCTACAAAGGAAGGACACTTATAAAGAGAAATCTGTTGGAAGAAAAGTGTTGAATTTAAAATGTGAAATTCTGTAAATTTGATCTTTACTCATTTGTTCAGTAGCAAAAACATAAGAAGGGACAATTTTTTTAAAATTGGGAAAATCTTGTCTCTTCCTGTAGATGGGTAAATATTTTGAGAATGCACAAGGTCTTGGCTCATTCTCCAAGTGATGTGGTCATAAAGTTACCATGTAGAAAGTTTGTGAAGGCTGTGTGGTGGCCTGTGCTGTAGTTAACACAGATGACAATTTTCTGCTTGTTCTTTCTTCAAGTTTGCTTCATTTGCCCTGCCTAGTTGTCACTGCTTAAACTCATCATCATTTTTGACCCTGAGACTAAGCAATAGAACTGTATTGTGAGCTCCTCAATGGCATTAAAGTCACTGAAAGGAGAGTCAAATACAAGTGGCAACCTTTGCCTCATAGCAAGATTTGGAGGGCAACTCTAGACGTGGACAGCTTTACTCTGAGAGGGGGCTGTCCAGGGATGCCACAAGCATTCTGTTTATCCCACAAATAAGAGATTTGTTGACCCCATTTAAATGAAAAATTGGTATGTTTTTATATGCAACAAATAAAACATTTTCTTTAACTGAAGCAGAAGTGCTGCTTCTATCAGTTTCAGTGCAAGCCTCATGTGTGCCTGAAGGAAAAAACCTCTAGTTGTTAAATCTGTCTTCTGTGTTTTCATGTGTGTGACACACCTGTGCATTTGTACCTGCAGGTCACACTCTCATTTCAAGCTGAAGTGCCAAGCACGTCTCTGTGAGATGTGGACAGCATTTTGTACAGAAGAAGTCTGTGAAGGTAGCACAGACCCAGACCGGTCCTTTGTTTTGGGCTGGCCCACCACAAACTGTGTGGCAAATTTCAGGTAAGAATTGAGATGTGTTTTATTTAACAAGTTACCTAAATGTTTCTAGGCTGACAGGTAATGAGACTATCACAGATTCATTTCAGGACCAGTGGGTGTGGGGAGCAGGAGCTTGCTGTTTCTTAAACAAGTTCATTCTGCTCAGACCAAGTTGCCTGCCATACCTCATTTTCCATCTTGCTTATCATTTTAAAAATTGAGAAAATATGTGATTTGGCAAAGCACTTTCTGTGCTGCAAACTTGCTCAGTGGAAATTACCTGGTTTTTGTGTAACTTGACAAACACCTTGGCTAATTAATAAGATGAACTACAAATATTAAACAGCCAAGCTAATGAAAGAATCAAAGACACTCTCTTAAGATGGTTTTAAACAGAAGGCCGTGTATTGGAAGTAGCAGGAAACATAGTGAAATACTGACCTTGTCCTATTTCTCTTTCAATTTAATTGTGCCAGAGAAAATGTCAAAATCCCTCTTAAAGCAGGATCTCTGAATTTTAATAGAGACAAAAAAAATTTTGGTTTCTCTTTGCAGCATTGACTGTAAGACACATAAGGACTGTAGAGGTAATTTCAGTGATTAGGATAATTTTAGTCTCAGCAGGAGGGCTCTTTCGTCACTTTGGATGAGGCAGGGCACCCATCCCCCTGAAATGCCAGCTGCTTAGCCACATTAATTTGCCTGAGTCTTAGAAAAGGCATTTTCTTCTTTATCAACACAGAGCAAAAGCTGAAATATCTGGCTTAATTTCTGTGTCCCATTGTCTGTACCTTGGGACAATGTTGTCTACAAACTGCACTCTCCTTGAGCTGGTTGTGCTGTTTATGTTTTTTGTACTTAATAGGCCTGAAATGAACAGAGATGAAATTTTCTGTTGATTTTCATTTGAAATCTTGCCAATAAACAGGAGCTTTGATCTAAAGACCGTATGTGATCCTTTATAGATAACTGAAAGTAGTTGAATAGGGAAGCAATGGCTTCAGTCAGAAAGAGCCAGAGATTTTACAGAAGTGAAATTATTTGATTTCTGGAGGTACTCAGAAAAATCTCAAGTGCCATGCTAGAGTGCATAGATGTCTGTCCAGCAGAACTGAAACAACCAAATCAGAATGATATTTGTAACATTGATAAAGTGCATGTCCCTCGCAGCATCATTGAGTAAGTTTGTAGTTCCCTAAATACCTGCTGTGGAAATTTGAAAAACTTGATTGGCAAAAGCAGCAGTGGGAATAGCAGTTAAACTGGGGCAGGATTTAAATCAAGAAAGTTTAAGCAAAATTAGGTTAGAGTCCTTGAATTATCATATTATTAGCTATGTTTTACTGGACAGCTTTGTATCCTTCCAAGTATGCACATGACAAAGATAATGACATAAGCCTCAAAATGTCCAAAGTTAAACCCTACTAACTACAGTGGGCTTATATGTACTTTGTGATGTGCTAATAAAACAAGTAATAAATAAGAAGATAATGAGAATAGTGAAAGTGGAAAGAAATCTGTGTACCTGAGGAAATACCTTTAAACTTTTGAATTAAGCTCTTTTTTTTAAAGTGCCCTCCTCTTCTATTTGGACATTACTTTAAGAGCTCAACATACTTCCTATAGAATTCACTGGTGAAGCTTTACCTTCTGTGACAAAAACTGGTAACTGGGTTGATCTCCCTGGCAGGCTTTTCAGTTGACTTTGCAGGGAAGCAGACTTTTCATTTAAATCTGAATAAACCTTTTAGTTTTTGTAGGTATTTATGAAATTGTAACCAAGAAACAGTCCACTCCATTGTGGTTTGTAGAAGGACTATTTTGGTATTAGAATGATGGCTGATTTGTCCTGTTTTAATTCTTTCAGGTCTGCAGAACAAAAGGAAACATGGCTGTCTTTCTTGCAAAGGTACTTTATTATATCAACACATTGTTGCTTCCCAACACAGCAGCGGGATCCTCTGCCACCATGGCTTGAGTTGAGCCTGGAGCTCTTTCCATGGTAGTGGCATTCAAGCAAGCCCAGCTCAGAAACCTCTGCTCTAACCAGTCTGCTGCTCAAGGCTGGCTGTATTTGGTTCTGAAAAAAGATATCCAAAGCTGGAGGGTAAGGTGGGAGGGTTTGCAAAAATAGAGCTGTCTTATTTCATTCAGTGTTTGGACAGAAGACTGCTAGTGATGGTTCTGTTTTCTGGTCGCCCTGTTCTTCTGGTTGAGGCTTGTGTCTTGACCTTCAGAGTACCTGGGTTGTTTAAATCATCCTTGCTGGGATGATTTCCAGTTCACTGTTCTCTTGTTCAGTCCTGTGAACCAGTCTGTACTGCTGTAACTGACTCCAGTAGGACTCTGTAGTGCAAACTGAGGTGTCACAATGATGGGTAGTTTTAACTTGATGTTTTTTCTGTTCTCTTTCTCTGCTGCTTACTCTGATTTCTGCGATGAACATCAGTACAGGAGGGCATTACTGGGGGCCACAGTCAGCATTCCTTCCAGATACTGCTGGATGCTTTCTTGTCCTCAGAGATCTTTCCACTGCAGTACATCTGCAGTCTCCTGCTTACCAAGTTACTGCTTGATTGCTGTATAAATCTATGTCTTGCTATTTATGTGTGCAATATTAAAAATTTACTTGTTTTGTACTTGCTTTATCAGTCGAATAAGAGAGGAGAAGGAGAAGGACAATCCTAAAAGCATTCCTCTGACGATAATTGCAAAGGACGTGGGAAGTTGTGCATACGTAAGTGTTTTTGAGCTAAACAGGGTCTAAATCCACATCACCTATGAGTGCTATTCACCTGCAAATCCTTGGGATATTGAGAGGTTTCCTTTGGTTTGCAATCTCCTTTAAGGATTCAGCCCCTTGAAAAGGCTTGGCATAGAGAGCCCTGAAATGTTTGCTCTCTGTCTTTAATATATTATTTACGTTTTAAAGGCAGGGTGCTTGGTAAGAAATACTGGTTCTGGCACAGGAACTAAAGCCTGTACCGTGTGAAGTCCCAAGAAACACCTCTAGCAAAATTTATGCATAAGCATCTCCAGAAATGTCTGTACAATGTTCCCTTTTTTTTTTTTTTTGGTTTGTAAAACTTATCTAACCCCATTAACCCCACAACTGCCTTCATTAAATTCTGCAAAGTTGCAGTTGTTTTATTATTTATAATGGTCTTAAGTCAGTAAAGCAGTATATGAGAACACCCTGAAATTGCCTTAAGCATGTTAATCATTGAACAATTGATCTTGGTGAATTTATAGGCAAAGAGTAGATGGTAAAGAAAGGTCATCCATAGTCTGATTTTTACCTTTTTTACTATATAATTTTTAACCAATTTAAGCTAAATTCTTGTACGTAGCCAGCTCCATACAGCTACCCTAACATTCAGTGGTAATCAGTCCATTCTTCCTCTGCTTCTTGTCTTTTCTTTCTAATTGTGCTTGTGACATCTGTATTTCAAGCTCAGAATCCTAAGGAGCATGGGCAAGGGCATAAGAAATTTTGGCAGAAGTTAGATTTCAATGTAAGTCTTTGCCCAACAATGACTCTCCACTTAGAATTCTGTATTTGCATAAATGTAAGCATAAAGGAGTCTGCCTTTTTCTTTTTTTTCCCTCAAAAATCATTATTAAGGTAAACAATGATAGGATTGTCAGGTTGCTAAGACAAAAGGTGATAAGCAATACTAATTATTGTGACAGTTCAAATCCAGGACTACAGATCAAGGTCTGCTCAGGTGTAGAAGTCTGTAAATCATACATGCACTCAGGTGTTGCAGTTCTGTACCAGGGTTTATTGGGGCTTTTTGCAGTGTCTTTTCTCCGTAGCTATAATTAGCTTTTGTGCCATGTATGGTCTCTTGATAATGACAGTCCTAGGAACGACACATGGTAGTCTAGATATTATCAGTAATAAAACAGAGAAGGAACAGATGGAAATTTTGTGATGCACATAGTTCTTCTGGTGCTGTGGTTCCTGTGCTACAGCAGCTGGAGATGCCTAAGAATTATTTCATTTTTGGACAGTAGGGAAGGCTGAACACAAGGCAAAAACTATATTCTAGCCAAGAGCAAAACCTATGCAAATGTGCTGACCTACTCCTAAGAGCCAGATGTCATTGCTTCAGGCAAATGTTAAATTTTTTATGGTATGAACGTTCAGATCTGTCCTGAAGCAAGATACACAGTATTCTCATGACTTCCCTTTCATTGCCATGGCAGCTTGTTACTGGCAGGGTCTTACACAAAGGTACAGCTCAGATCTTTTTTAAATGCAAAATGTCAGGGGTTTGTTTTACCTGAACATCTTATGGCCAGCATAAAACTGACATGCTACACAAGGTGTCAGGGTATTGCAAACTGTCCTGAGACTGGCAGTAAACATCCACATCCCAGTTTTGCTACCTTCCCTTCTTTGGACCATCAGGTGGGCCTGGGCGGTCTCTTGCAGTGGGCTTGCCTTTGTTCTGCCGAGACTAGTCTGGCTGTGAACCAGCTGCAATCCACAAGCTGTGTAGTCCTGGAGGCAGAGACAAGCCAGCCCCTAACAGGGGCTCAGTGATCTGTGCTTGGCATGTGGGAGGTGGCTGGGAAGTGAGGCCAGCGTGGCTGTGGTGCTGCAAGCATTGGAGCAGCCCATGGAGCTGAGCTACAGAGCACTGCCCAGCAGTACAGGAGCAGCACTGGTGCCAGGCAGCAGGTGCTGAAATCTCACTCTGGAAAGACTGCCTGTGGAAAGTGGCACTTCGGCTGACACAAATCTTAGCACTTTGTGCTGGTCATCGTAGCTGGTTACAAAGTGGGGTCTCTGCTGCTCTGTGCTTTTTCCGTGCTCCTATCAGCAGATTCTGGAGGATGCTGGAAAGGTCATGTTCTAAATGGATGGAACATTACCAAGAGGAAGTGCTTCTGGTACTAAGCCAAATCTGGCTTTGAGAAATCTATATAGAATGTGGGAAAGGTTATAGGGATGAACAGCCTGTGTACAACACTTTCTTACCACAGAGATCTTCAGTTGAAAAGGACAGAAATTAACAATTGATATTTCACTGAAAAAAGCTCCCTGAAATGTTTCATTTTTCAAAGGACACATCCATGCTTTTAAATTAATCAAACCATTATGTTTTCCTTATGCAGAGTCTAAAAGTGCAGTTAGTGGTTCTGACTTCTTGCATATTTTAACGTGGAAGTTAAAATAGTGTAATAGTCTCTCTTCTGATGGAGCTGTTGGGGAAGCAGGAAGCAAATACAGAAAGTATGTGACAAAGCAGAGGAATCAAACCTTGGTCTCAGCTGGACCTTTATCTATGTAGTATAATTTATTTATCAAGTAAAATTTCAACAGGATATTCTAATTTTTTCTAACAATGAATTATGCAGAGCTACTGCGCTTCAGATACTCTGCAAATCCAAACTTTTAATGTCACTTTCCCCTTCTCCTTTTTTCTGTTCACAGTCAAAAACCCTAAGTGTAACCAATGTTGATACAGCAAATGATGTAATTCTGATGGCCCTGCAGCAGCTGGGAATTAATGTAAGTCTTTGCACCAGTTTTAATGAGTCTTTTTTTGTAGTTACTTTTAACAATCAGATCTTCCCGTGCACTTTTTCCAAGTTTCAGGATATGAACATTAATTAAATCCTTTAACAGAGTAGTTCAGAGTTGTTGAAATGCAGCAGAAGTGCCTTGTTAACATATAGACCTCCAGAGATTATCAAGTGCCTTAAAAGTTTTGAGCAAGCCTCTCATCCCTGTGAGGGATCAGTCATGTTTCAAGTTGCTTTTAAATCTCTTTTGCTGATGTGTGAGAGGAGATATCTTGACACAAGAAGTGAGAGTTTGATAGAGCTCCTTTTGCATGCTTCAGTGTGAACAAGAAGCCTGCTGGCCTGCCTGCTAATTGGTTTCAGAGTGTGCAAGCATGCATGATCAGCTGTGTCCCCACATTGCACTGCTCTCAAGTGTGCCAGTCAGGTACTCTAAATAACCTTTGGAGTTATGTGAGATACAAATGTAACTAAGTGATTGCATGGAATCTGAATGCGCCCAATTTAAACAGTGTCCTGAAAGTGTTCTGGAAAAAGGCTTTTACAGACCTTATGATGATGCAGGGTAGTGTACCAGATAGATGCAGTGATGCCTGCTAGATCAAGTACTGCCTCAACTGGCTTCCTTTTCCCTAAACCAGACTAGGTAGTGCCTCAGGTGTAGCAGAGGATCAGTGCCAGGGATAAGAATTCTGGCTCTCTCACTGTGTTTCACGGCGTGGCTCCAACCAATACCAGTCATCATGTAGAAGCTCCTGGATGACAGCTTTTTAACTGGTCTAACAGCTTGCTGTTTGGGTGACAGGACTTTTTAGAATGTTTTACTCATGATGCATATGTTCATCTCATTGCGTGGAATCTGACAAGTCTTTCCTTAGCCCAGCCCTGAGTGTGAAGAGTCAAATATGATGAGCAAAATGCTACTGTTATGCTTCCCTGGGGCTTCTGGAGACTCAGAACAAAAGTTGGAGTAACCTCAGAGTTTGCCTTCCCTAGCATCCATTATCTCTAATTTATACATGCTTTTAATGCAGGAGTCTATTCTGCTAGCTTGGCATTTCCCAGGCACAGCAATTTGTGTCTACCCATCTTGTTATGGCTCAGACATCTCATTTACACCAGGGCTGGGGCCCTGGCTCAGAATCCAGTAGTCCATTTAATTAAGGAATCTCTGGAGTCGATAGAGGGATTGCAAGGTGAAAAGGATAAAAGGTGAATTAAAATTAGGATTTTAATTGCAGATTGTCTCTCCTGCTCTGCACCAAAAATCAGGAGACTGAGTGCAATTACAACTGCAAGTCTTTATTGTGATGTGCTTCATTTTTACCCATTTTATGGGTGTCATTTGCACTTCCTCACTTTGTGTACAGAAAAAACTAGGAAAATGGTAGTATTTAATGAGAATACTTTGTTTGAGATTAGCAGGAGGAGGAGCTGGTTGGGTTCAGCATTGTGTTCATTTGTATGTATCACAATCAACCTTTTCCTTCTCTTTACATTTTATTTCAAGTGGAAAAAGAATGAAAGCCATCTGATAGATGTAAAATCTTGCCTGCAGAATTATTTGCCCAAGTAATATACTACCTTTTTTCACTGCTTCTTTATAGCAGAAAGCCTTTTTTTCATTAGAGGCATATCATAAGATTAGCAATAAAATCAAACAAGCTAAATAAATTAAGCTGTAGCCTGCATATCAATCAAACACCCAGCCCCCTGGTAGGATTGTTCTGGTTTTAAGGAAGCTCTGCCTTACACACTATATCAAGGTTTTTTATTTCTGTCCACAGAGAACCACTTGAAAGGAGCTCCATGACTTTTCAATGGCAATTACAAAAACTACATTTCACATATTGTGTGATTAATGGGGCTATTACTTTGGCTGAGTTCACTCTGGTTTAACACATCAGGGTTTTTTCCTCTGTGGTTTCTCTGGTAAAATGACAGCTAGCTCGTGTAAAATGGCATTGATCATCTGTTCCAGATTATCAAGTGGGGCAGGAGGAAGGGCCTTAGGTTTCCCAGCTTTGTGAGTACACTTGCTGACTTTTCTGGGACAGTCACATTTATCCTGACAAATGGCCTCATAAAGCCATACAGGACAGCATTTGCAGTCGGGAATGAGCAGCCTGCCTCCTGGAACCAGGCTTACTGCCTCTTTCCTTCCCCTGCTTCCCCTTCACAGCAATGAGCCCTTTCATATATGTATGTGAAAGGAAAAGCAAATACCCTTTCTTGTGCTCTTCAGCTGTATTTATTTGCTCCTGGCTGCTTGCCCCAAGGCATCAGAGATGTTTCCAAAGCCTATTTATTTTCCTTCTGCCCCCTGCTAGCTGATTTAACAGCAGTGCTAATATGGGCCAGAAAGCTCTGGCAGTCAGAGAGCAAACTGCAAAGGCTTCACTGGGTGTATCAGCATTACATCAGGTGTATACAGCAAGTAGGAAGAGTCTCAAAAGCCTTAGCAACACTGGGTGAAGGTCCAGAAAAGGGGGTATAGTAGGCAAGTTTGTTTAAAAAGAGGTAGGAATTAACTTTGGATCTAAATGAATGCTGTCCTGAGGTATTTATCACTTTTTATAGTCAGAAAACTTAGATTTTAACTATCTTGATTTAGTAGTGTCACCGAAAAGGGATTTAAGATAAAATAGATCACTTTTAATGCAGTGTATTTATCCACTTTCTATTTGGAGCAGAGTAGTGAAGTGGGCTCTGACATCCATCCCTCTGCTGCCAGGAGGCACTCCAGTCTGAGGGAAAGAACTGGGGGCAAATGTCCCCTTTTTTCTTCAGAAATGATGGGCTCCAGCACCTCTCACTGCTCAGAGCTGAACCCAGTTCACATAAACCACATTGCACATGACAGACTCACTGCAGGTATTTTGCTGGTGGCGGACTTGGGCACTGCAAAAGTAAAGGGGATACTCTGACCCTGCTGGCAAGGTGTAGAGTATCCTTATAATGTGGGAAACTTTCTGTGAGCACCAATGGCTGACAAACCGATTCTTAATTTTGGTTTTAAAGGGCTCAGAAAAAGACTACAAGCTATGGGTGATTTCAGGAAGAGAACATGCTCCCTACCCTCTTATTGGTAAGTTGTTGACATTGTTTTGTTTTTCAATATTCACTCAGTTACTACTGCTGTAGGAAGCAAGAAATAGAGAGAAGACTGAAATTCAGTTTCCTCTTTTATTTTGTTTTTCCTGTTTTTTCTCTTACTTCCCTGTCACGCAAGTTTGCCTATCTGGGAAGTTAGTGAAATGCTGATCCTTTGTTTTGAAGGGCAGTTGTCTGCTTGTGTCTTCTTCAACTAAGAGGTTGAAGAAGTTCATTTTTTTCTGCCCCAGTTTTGCTGCATGAGCCCCAGTGTTTCTGCAGAGTTGGCCTCTCCAGTCACCTCCTCTTCTGGAGGTTGTCCAGCTTTCCCCTATTTCTTCCTACACCTCCATAGCATTGTTTACTCGCCTCCTCAGCAAAACTCAGCAGAGTTTGAGAAATGATCTTTCCTTCCACAACTCAGCTGATTCAAGGGGTCCTTTCCAATCCTGTATTTCTCATTCTGGTTGACAGTTCCCCTCTGATTAGGAGCAAATTAGTGCTTATTAACTTTCTAAAAGGTTTTTCAAAACATTTCAGGACCAGAAATCAACACAAATCTCAGAAGTGATTGGATGGAGTGATTTGATTTTGGCCCATGATTCACTAAGAACAATTCCCTTTTCATTAGTTAGAACATTTCCCTGTAGAAGCCCAGTGTTACTTGTGTTGTATGAGTTTGCAGATGATTAGAACAAGAAAAACTTGTGGATTTTCTGTTTTTTTCTCCTGCAAATCTAATCCCTGTAAATCTTAGCATTCCTTCTCAAAGCAGCCTCAGCTACAAATGCTTCACTGGAGTCAGACAACATTAATATTTATAAAATATCTAATTTGTGCACCTTATAGAGAGTGCAAACTGTTTTGCCCTTGAAACATACCAGACTTTGGGTTTCTGACCATTATTGTGTTTCTTCTTCAGATCAAATCACATCCATGGCTTTAAACATAGAACCAGAGAATTCAGAAATGGGAAAGGCCTTTCTAACTGACTGACTCTCACTGCAAATCCAAGTTGCAATCCTTGGAAAGGAAGAATCTGACATGAAAGGGATGCTGTTCTTGATAGTTATGCAAAGGTTTATTACATAAGCCCAACTTCTATCATAGGTGCACATCAGAAGCAGAGTTTGACTGTGCCATAGCTTCATACTACCTATAATCTCAATTAACATCTCTTCAACTCTCCTAGTGTTCAAGTCTAACTGCAAGCTAGGTAAAACATCTTAGTATTGCATCCACATTTAATATATTTAGTCCACGAGGTCTTTAGACAAGTCTGAAAAGCATCTTTCCGGTGGCATTTGTGAAAGCTCCTGCAGAAATGAATTGCCTCTGTGTAGTCCCCAAAGATGCTGGTTAAAGCCAAGCACAGTTCATTTGCATCAGCTCTGTGATTAGCGTTTCCTTCCTGTTTCTGCCTCAGACAGGAACCATAATTGTGCCTCATTTGACTGGGTTGATGGCTGTTGGACTTAACGTGATAAGGGAGGGAAGATCACTTCCACACTGGAATTTTTTGGTTTTGCATGCTCAGCAAAAATTTGACGTGACTGATCCGAAAAGCTCATTTCTCTCCAGAATGATATGAGCAAGCAGTACCTAAACTTCCAGTGCCAAATAAAAGCTGTAGAAAGAATAAACACTGAATTCAGAAATAATCACTTTTATTTTTTTCTGACTGGCTTTTATGTGATACAGCTGTAATAGATCTGATTTTACTTTTACATCTGTTTAACTACACTGAACACAGTAACTCCCTATCTGCCAGTGTATGATTTATGCCCGTGCAAATATGGAGAAAAGCAACAATTCTTAGATTACTGGGAAAGTGGTGCAGGCCAGCAAGCAAAATCTGCTTTTCCTCCAGGGTAGATGGAGTTTTGCAAGTCTCCAGTCAATCCAACAGAGATTATTACGATTTCTCTTTGAACAGGACATGAATATCCCTTTGGAATTAAAATGAGCCACATTCGTGACGCTATGCCCCACGGATCAAAGCCCTGTGCCTGCCCCAGGCAGCTTCAGGGCCCTTTCTTGACGGAGCAGCTGCCCCAGGAGCTGCAGTGCCAGTTTGTGCTGAAGCCCAGCCAGGTGGCCGTGTGCCAGCAGCTGAACGGTACGTTGTCCTCTCACCCCAGCATCCCTCCCCACAGCCTGGCCACCTGGCCCTGCCACAGAAGGCAAATGTGCCGGGCTGGAGGCGCAGTGGGAAGCACGGAGGAGTGTGCAGGTGTATCTTCCAGCTGCTCGGGGGATTTTGCAGTGTAGCTCTCACTGATCTGAGTGTGCTGTTGTGTACGTGTCATCTTTGTAAGTTACATTTTGACAAGCTGCCTGTCAAGTGATTGTTCTAAAATCAGCAAAAGAAAGACAGGATCTCTCCCCTGCAATTTTTGTGAGTCTGTTAGCTGAGCTTCTCTCTGCAGCCCTTGCTGTGCTCTGTTACAAGGCAGGGTGCTTTCACGGTTCAAGAGTCAAGGCTTGACTTTGGCACAGAATTCCCATGCAACATTTGGCAGCATCCTTTATCCCAAGAACAAACTTAGGACTACACACCTACCTCACTGGGACCCTCAAGTGGCAAAGTCTAGGCAGGCACTTGGATACCTAGATGAGGTGAGCAAATAGAACCTTATTTCAGTGCTCTTTGAGCAAAATAAAGAAAGTAATATTTTCTTCTGCCTTTGGCCTTGATGCTGCAAAAATACGAGCACCTGCTCTCCGTTTTGCACTCTGTTGTCGACAACACAATGACTGCACTCTGCTCATGAGAAAACAAATAAGGAGATAGTGATAGGATTGGGGAATTAGACTTAGGGCAAGGATACATCCCATGGTGTTTTTGTTGTTCTTAACACACTAGCATACTCAGCTTAATTAGGAACTCTGTCCTACTTCATCATTAATAACTGCATCATACAAAAATAACATCCATGCTGTTGTCTTGGGCACTCCTCAATACCTAAGATCTCCCACAATATATGAATATGAATAGAATCCATTTGTAATGTTTTTAGAAATTAAATACAGTGAAGCTATACTAGAGTCCATTGCAAATTATTCTGGAAATTGATTACGTTTTATATAAATTAGTTTCCTTTCCACATGCATTCATCCACCCCCTTCCCAGTAATTTGTATCATATATTACCTCATGGCATATTTTAAGAATGAGGCAATCTAGCAAAGGGGTGTAATTAGGTTTGCAGGCCCTGCTTTGGCAGCTGATGTTGACTGGCAAAAGAAAATAGAAATGCAAATCATGCCTGTAGAGTTCTAATGCAGATGTGTTATCATCGGTGCTGTGCAGGCTGCAGGAGTGGAGTGAGCCTGGCTTGGGGCAGCAGAAGCCTGGGGCAGCCTGCAGGTCATGCACAGGGACTGTGCTAAATGGCAGAAAGAGGCTTTTAGTCCATTCACCTTTCCCTCTTTCATCAGACAAAACCTGTTAAAATGATATATAGGTGTAGCTGAGTGCAAAGCAGGTTATCTCACATACAGCGCTGTTCCTTGTGCTTTTCCTGACTGTTGGGTTTGGGAAATGGCAAAAATTGCTTGCATGCAAGCCAAGGCTATGATCTGGCTTTTGATCTTTGAATCCTCAAGCCAAAATCTGTGCTGGGTACCCACTGGGCACACTGCCACATCCAGGGTGAATTTACAGAGAGCAGTATCTGTAACCCCACACTTCACTGCCACATGCTGTGCTGTCCTCCCTCCCATCCCTTCCCTGCAGCAGGATGCCACTGTGCTGGACATGCCACTGGACAATGTGCTGGACATGCTGTCCCTTCTGGAAGCAGCAAGGAGCAGCTGCCCAGCTCCACCAGTGTGCACCACAATCAGACAGCAGTGTAGGTGCTGACAGGCAGGCGTGACTGACAGCTGGCCCTCAGGGCAAGTAAGTAGCTGTGTGGACACCAAATGTGGTGGTGTAATTGCATCAACTGTCCTGGCAGGATGGTTAAAAAAGTAACAGGAGAATTTTCTATGTGGAAGAAATGGAGTGTTTCGGTTGCCTCTGCCCTAGCCTTTCAGCATGTAACAGGAATGGTCACCTACCAGTTAAACATAGCCATTAAATTATGCTTGTGAGCACATTGTTAAATAGAGCTGAAGATTTATTTAGAAGTTTCTGGTTAGTTTCAAGGAGAGGAAATGCCATTTCCATGGCTAGGACGCTATGAATAGACATTCCCTTCATGTAAAATATGAGCAGAAGAGGTGGCTCCTGTGAGCTCTGACCAAAATTTTCCAACAAAGTGGTACTACTTTATTCTGATTCTGGTTTAGAATGATCCACCAGAGCAAGGCCATGAGGTTTTTGTATGGAAGTACTTCTGCAGAGCAATAATTGGCATCTGTCTTGGCTGAGAAGAGTCTGGTCTTCTCCTAGTATTATAACTTTGCACAGGTTCAAGAAAAGGAAGTGTAAATCTACCCCTTCTCATCCCCTCTTCACCTTAAGACTTCTCAACACCCTTAAAAAGGGGATATGATGAGTTCTCCTGGTTTTCAGTGACTGTTAGTTTTTGAGTGACAGGGCATTTCATTGCCACACATCAGTTGTTGGTTTCTGCCCTGGTATGCTGAAGAACACTGGCTAAAATTTCCTTCCTGTCCCGGGAGAGAGCTGGACTTAGTTGCAGTGACTCCTTGTTCACATTCTCGGTTTGAGACATGGCTGTTAAGAGGGGAACAATCAGTAAGAGACTGAGAAGAGTTCCTAATTTTAAGACACTTTTTTTTTTCACTTCTGCTATTCCTTGTTCTCCAAAATAGCATCTTAATTTTTGCTTCCACTGAGATCTACAGGGTTTACAGAAAAAACCACTGGTATGTATTTGCCATTGTGTCACTGGAACGCTGGCAAACATTGGTTTGTGAAGCAAACCTTATTCAGACGCTAATGTCCAGCTCATCTGAAGGCAAAAAAATGTCATTTTGAAAGTTACAGGTCAGTTGTGTTCTCCCAAAACTTGATGTGTCAAGTAAAACCTTAGACACTGCCAGACTTACATTTCTTGAAGCTTTACATTTTAAAATGTATATCCTCATTATTTTTTATGAAAAGCATTTTTCTTCAGGCTTTCACATTCATATGTTCACATTTTGAGTTAAACTGTAACTTTTCATCCTGTAAGCATCTAATGAAAAGACTTCCACCCATTCCCTAAGGGAGCATGATCTGGAATGGAATGACGTATAATGAAAATCACTCTTCGAGCTAAAACCCAATTCCAATAAAGTATAGGGGAGAATGAAGTACGGGAGAGAGAAATCTGGTATTGTACCACAATCCTTAATTCTGCAAGCCTTGGTTCTGGCTTCCACAACAGCAGAAAGTAAAATGTTTGGAAGAACCAGCTTATTAAAATCTGTATGGGGTAGGCAAGCAACTAAACCAATGCTGATTGGCTTTGAAAACACCTCTGAAAGGCAAAATATATCAGAATAAGTTTTTCCCAGTTAGCACTTCTGTCATAAACGGTCCACACTCCTTTTCTCTTTAGCAGTAACCCATGCTGTTAAGATTTCACACTGGCTGATGTTGGGAAAGATCATATTAAAAAAACCCTTTTTCTGTCCCAATAGCAGAATTTCCTTCTCTCCACACTCCAAACAAGAGTTTCAGTTAGTATGCCTCCATCAATATCTCATGAAATATGTTACAATGCAGGCAAGCAGAGCCCATCATGTGCTGGCAGCATGCTGAAATGCCATCTGGAAGGCATTGATTAAAGGGCAGGCACCGTCCCCATGGTTGGCAAATGCTTGGAGTGAGGACACTGATGATGCTCCTGCGTTGTGGGGAACAGAGCAAAGGCAGTGGCTTTTCCTGAAAATGCCTCATTAGTTGATTCTCTGGTGTCACTTGTGGGGAGAGTCTCCCACATTGTCAGGAGAGCTGGGATGGCCCTGGACAGCATGCTGAGGTGAGGGCAGTGGATTTGCACCTGTTTGTGGAAAACTAGTTATTTAGCAGAGTGCAGCTCTGTGTGAAGTCAGCAGGCTGAGATTTGCCATCCTGCACTTGGTGGAGAGTGCTGACACTGCTCCAGCAGTGCAGGGCAGATCCCGGTGATCTTCTTCAGGGCATGAGTGAAGTAACATATTCTACACACACACACACAGAGGTATCTACATGGTGGATTAGGCTTAGCTGGATGCAAGGAGTTGGTTGAGTTCATGACATTTTTTCCTTTGAAACCATAGCAACCACCAAAACCCAAATACTGGAACTAGAATTGAAATGCATTTCTCATAATAAACACCTTTCTCTTTCCCCAGACTTAAGCCAAAAGTCATTTAAAAGGAAAAGATCTATCATAAATTGGGCTTTTTGGCGTGGCCCAGGCTCTCACTTGGACAATGCACCCCTCTCCTCAACATCTGCTGCTCCTGGGAAGCTCTTTGGCCTCTTACTAACAACCATCTGTGAGGATGACAACCTGCCCAAACCCCTCTTGGTGAGTCCCAGGCTCAGGGCTGGGTCTTAGAGTGGTGGAATTTCTCTGTGTAGTAAATGAGGATATGTTTGTAAATGGGACATTGGAATTACCCAAGGAAAGAAACCAGAAAGGTTTCCATAGGGAAACCTCATTTGTGGTTCCCAGCAAGAACTTTGAGTTTTAACATATACTGTGGTCAGGCCCAGTTAATAACAGTTTGAAAAATGTATATATGATCAGTCTGCTGCTCTGGGCTATTTCTCTTTTATAGCCCATGCTATGAGGCTGGTTTCCTAATCCTCACTTACACAGTGTAAATAAATGCCACATTCACACATACTTTTTAAACCACTCCCAAGATCTCTGTAAAATCCCCACATCCATAAATGTCTCATCTACTGTCCCATATAGGCAGCCCACGCAGGCATAAAAATGCCACCTGCACATAACTAGGCAGTTTCAGAGCCTTTCTTGAAGTCATTCCAGGGCAAGCAAACACTCCTGAGTCCTCATTTTTGGTCTGACAGCACCACTGCAAAAAATAGGTGGGAATGTGGAGGCTACAGTAGCATCTTTTCATCCTGTCTTGAGGCAGCTCTGGTGCTGTGGGTGCTCTCAAAGCCAGCCTAGGACCATGAAAAGGGTTATCCTAGAGCCCATTCCTAGGCTTATTTAAG
This sequence comes from Argya squamiceps, assembly GCA_037834095.1. Lineage (NCBI taxonomy): Eukaryota > Metazoa > Chordata > Aves > Passeriformes > Leiothrichidae > Argya > Argya squamiceps. The sequence continues at coordinate 43,063,774 of JBBMKD010000001.1, read as the reverse complement.
GCATGTATGTGGCATTTTTGGTGATGAAAAGGCCCTGTTGTCAGTACAGCAGATGTAGTGTTTCGGAGTGGGAATGTGCCCTGCAGGATTGGCCCTTCATCCTAACAGCCTGGCTTCTGGCTGGAAGAAATTGCCAGAACCCCACTGCAATCAGTGGGGTCACACCAGTTGACAGGAAGAGATGTTTTGTCTCCTAAGCTGGTACTTGATGTGCTGCTTTATCATTGCCTGAATAGTGAATCATACCAGGATTTTCCAGGTCTTTTAATAGTGTTTTCTTTCGAAGGAGAAGTGTGCATTTTCATTATTTAGGTTATTTAAATAAGCCCTCCAGAGATGGACTCTGTAGGACTATAATCACCTGATCCCTTCTCTCTGTTTCAGAGATGAGCCAATGCTGCATTTCAGAAATTTCTCCAAAACATAAATACTAGTAAATTTTTATTTTAAAAACTCCCCAGAGTTCCTAAGCATAGAATCACAGCTTGGTAGACTTCGTGCTTAGAATTTTAAACATTGTGTTTATGCCACAAAATATAACTTATTTCTGAATTCATGCAGCATCTCCGGAGAATAGAATAGTGGGGGGCTGAATGGGATTTACCTGCAAGAGAAAGAAAATATCAGGGATGAGTGCTGCAGGCATGCTGGATAACTGCTTCAGAGCTTCCAGCTTGCTTTCACAGCTGAAGGGCTCTCTTCTAGCCATTGCCACACTGAGTTGTCTTGCACTATAGCTTCATTCATGTAATTTCCTTTGGGTTTGTTAGTTTAATAGGGGCTTCCCATTTGTATTTTGTGAATATTTTGTTCAAAATGTGTTTTCAAAGGGTTTGTTCATGTGCTAACATCCTGTGCTTTGGGACTCAGCCTGTTTTGATAGGACAGCTCTAAATTCCCGCAAAGAGAATGAAAATGCTGACATGAGTCCTGCTGCCATGAAAGTGCTCCTCCAAAGCATCTGCACTTACATGAATTCTTGATCTTGGACTTCTGCAGGAGTGAGAAAGAAACAAAGAATAAAAGCAAAAGTAACAGCTTCCATTAGACTTACTTGTACTGCTGTATGACAGGAAGACCTACCTTACAGCCCAGACTAGGAAAGTCCCCAAACTCCATTCCTTATCCATTATTGTTCACTAAATCAATTTAATGATGATGGACCAGTGTCCCAGGACCGCCCCCCCCATGTCCCTTTTCTTGCCATCATTTTTGATAACTTGGTCCTCAGGCCACTGCATGCACACACACAATCCCAGAGACTGACTGCACATGTTTCCCCTTTCAAAGAGATAAACATGACAAATGCTGCATTGCTTGGAGCAGCCTGCAAGAGTTGACCTGCATGTCTGAGAGATGGCCCTCAGGAGACGGCAGAGAACTAAGCATCTGGCAAATATCCTGAACATGTTATCTCAGGAGAAGTTTCAGCATTTCCTTTTCTCCTTGTTTTCCTCTATTATTTAACAGCAAAAATCGGTCCCTCCTGTTATTTTAAAAGCTAGGCAGGAATCTGCTTGTTCTCTCTTCTCTGTAATAGGCTTCCTACTTGTCTAATCCTATGCAGCCTCATTGGCTTCAGGGGAGCCACAAGCTGTTATCCCCCTTGGAGTGACCTCCCAAGCAAGAACACCTTGCTTCAGAGTTGCTCCTGCAGACAGCCCTGGGCAGCTTCCAGAGTTCTGATACCACTCACAAGCAGCAAAGGGGGTAAAAACCGGGCTCTGATCTGCTGTAGACGTGCAGATATATATTAACAAACAAAGCACTTTCTACTTTAAATAAAAAATCTCATTTTTTTCAGTATCAACAGTGAAACAGAATTCTATCTGTGGTTGGTGGTAATGTTAACTACAGTGATGAGCAGTGAGGGTCTCATATCTTCCTTTAAAGTACTGTCTGGCTGAGGCCACTGTCAAATGCAAAGCTTTGGATTAGATAGATCACTCTCCTTTTCCCATACCACAGCATTTATATATTTAAATGACTTGACTGAAACATGCACAGGTCCTGGAAGGTCATGCAGAAAGCTGATGCTCAGCAGTGGCAGCACAGTATTTCTGAGGGGACATTTCCAAAATGAGAGCCCCAAATCACAGCTTTGCTGTGCAGTTTGGCATGGTTTGGAGGGTGAGCCTTGACTTGTGTTTGATTTCTGATACTTTTTAGGACTAAAACGTTTTCAGCTGTGGCAAAAATGGCAAAACTACATTTTAGTGGTGCTGGACAAGAAAATACATTTATGAGAAATCCTCTTTGCCTTTTTAATTTTTTTAGGACATGCTTTCCCTCCTTTACCAAGAAGGGCCTTCCACCAAGGGTATTTTCAGACGCTCTGGAAGTGCAAAAACATTTAAAGAGCTAAAGGAGAAGCTTGATTCAGGCACTGAAGTGGACCTGGCCCGTGAATCCATATTTGTGACAGCATCTTTGTTTAAGGTATGTGAAGAATGTTCCTGTCTCCCCTTTTGGGTGAGAGCAGCATAGATCCTGTGCACAACCAGGGAGGGCTTTTCTCCAGAGACAGGCCCAAAGAGGAATTGGTGGACTGAATTAACAAGAATGGGCTGGCACATTAACCTTGTGAGGATCTCCAAAGGATGCTTTCACTGAATTAGGATGAGGAAGAGGAGTAGCCAGCTTGTTTTGCTGACAGCTTTCCAGAGGTCTCTGCTGCAGCCTGGTCCTGTTACTCTCTTTATCTCTGCACATGAAATACTAAAAGGCATGTGGCAGACCTGTCCTTTAGACATCAGTATACCCTGCACTGCAGATACTAGTGAGTTTATAGTGTTGCATAAACATTTGGATTATTTTTTCCATGCATTATCTTTTGTTACAGTTTCATATGTCAAAACCAATGTTCATTGTGCAAAAAAAGCATCATAGCTTCCCTCAGCCTAGCTTTTTTGGGAAGCTAGGATTTGGCCCTTCTTCCTAAACTGCAGCAGTTTCCATGCCCGTGGTTGAGGTGTTAGGAAAGAGAAATAGCAAGACTATCAATGACTAGTTTAAGTACTCCACTGATATTAGGGGAAGGAAGGTAGGGATGCCTTGGAGTGCTTCTGGTCTGGAGGTATTTGAGCTTGTCAGCTGAGGAGAAGAAACAGGGACTACACTTGAAGCTAAGTGATAAGTAAAGATAGACATTATGCAACATCAAAATAATTGGTCTCACTGCAGATTTTTTAGTTCAGCCATATCAGATGAAGCATTCAAATACCTCTATTTTGACAGGAAAGGGTAGGCAAAGGATGGAAAATATTCACTTTAAGCATAATCTAAAGTGCCTCTATCTTAGATTATTTTCTTCTGGTTTTGGTGGCTGTGTGTAACAATATACTTGCCAGTGAGTGCTGTCCCATGGATACATCCTCTTGTGTCTGTGTATCTTATTCCTACTCCCTCACATGCCCCAGAACAGCTGCTCACGTGTTCTGTTCTTCTTTTCTCTTGATAAGGATTTTCTTCGCAACATCCCAGGCAGTATTTTATCATCCCAGCTGTGTGATAAGTGGGTGTCTGTGCTGGATCAAGGAAATAATGAAGAGAAGATAAAAAGCATCCAAAGGTAGTTATTTATATTCTCTACATTCTTTTCCTATAAATGTATATCCCAGAATGCAGAATCACAAATATTCAACTTACGGTTATATTTTTTTAGCAAGAACATCTCTTTGACGCCCTCCCTGGTTTAATTAGTGGATCATGTTACCCTGTTTCTGCATTTCCATAATCTTGACTTGTGCGTGTGTATGGAAAGTGGTCACTAATGTGAAGAATTCTGGTTTCATCTGTTTTCAGGTTAATAGAGCATCTCCCCAGAGCTAATGTTGTTCTCTTACGTTACATCTTTGGAGTTCTGCATGGGATAGAAATGAGATCTGAAGAGAACCAGATGAATGCCTTTAATCTGGCTGTCTGCATTGCACCTAGCCTGCTCTGGCCTCCTGTTTCCTCCACTCCTGATATAGAAAGTGAATTTATTAAAAAGGTAAGAAACACTTAGGTGCAACAGAAAACTGCACCAACCTTCATCCCATTCAACCAGGCTGTTGGTTACAGACATGAGAATACTCAGTACCTCTTCAGATCAGGACTTTTCCTCTTATCAGGGCTCCAGCATCATTCATCAATCCATTCTCATAATCTTCCTGGAAGAAGGGGAGAGAGGTCATAAAGCAATACGCAGTGTATCAGCAAAATGCTTCTCTCATCAAGAAGATCTCTGGTTGTGGTGACCTCCAAACAGGACAGAGTAGAATGGAAAACATGTTTACAAGGATGTATACCAGGACAATTTATCAGGCCCAGGAGACTGAGGGAGTAGTTCCTGGCTGCCTTCATGGATGACAGTTTGCTCCTGTTCCTCATCTGTGTGGTGAGCTTGTCCTGAATTGAATGATAGAAGTTCTGACATCTCTCTTCCGTTGCTTTGTTGCAGATTTCTAGTCTGGTACAATTTCTCATTGAGAATTGCTGCAGGATTTTTGGAGATGAAATTACCTCTCTCTTTGGAGAAATACTGATGACATGCAAGAGAGAGAACAGCTCAGGTAATGCACATCGATGTTTTGATCCAATTAAGACAGCTAAACTCAGCCAGGCAAACGATGGTGTATTCCACGGAAGAGTGCTGTTCCTTCTTCATGTGGTGTTCCCAGATAGTGCTGTTCTCTTTCCATTCAATTCCTCAAAGAATTGGTCATAATCACTGATTCAAATTACCATAGACCTGGATCATATCACAAAATAGACCTGGATCATATCACAAAATGTTTTCACAAATACTCTTGCTCCTATACCAGTCATCTGAACCACTTCGGTTAAAAAAGGAGGGAGGGGAAACAAAATTTGAAAAGGAAAAATCTAGAGAAGGTTTCCTCTCAAATGTAGAATTTTTGCGTCAGTCTGTGTTTTCCCAAAATATCAGGAGGTCAGTGATCAACAATGGTCATAACACAGCTGTCACACCATTACATTAGGGTTGAAAGTGTCTATTCACTATCAAAAGAGAGAGATCTCCAGAATTTCAATGGGACATCCAGATTTTGCTGCTAGCACAGAAAAATCATGGACCTGGTGACTGAAAGTGTTTGGCAGAGTAGTTGACAGAGCTTTCCAGATTATCATTAATGCTTTTTTTCTCTTCAGCCCTCTGATTTTGACTGGAGTTTTGTGTTTCTCCTTAAAGTATTGCTAAAGCAGTGGTTTTGTAAAATTAATTTTGTCACAGATGGCCTGTACTGAAAGTGGTCATGGCACTTGTGTCAGCATGTCTGAGTGTGGCTGTTTCAAGCTCCTCATGCTCTCCAGTGAGAGTGGGTGAAATTTGACCTGCCCTCTCCCCAGGAGTGCAGCACGTGGGTTCTGCTGTGCTGGGATGTGCTGGCAGTGAGAGCTCAGACCCATGACAGGTTACAGCAGCTGAAGGAGCTTTCAGGCAGGCACTGAGGCATGGTGACTGCCCGTGCATGAACTGTGTCTTCTGCAAATGTGAGATAAGGCAGCTTAGTCTAACCCAGAGCAAAGGAGATTTAATGTAATTCCAATTACTGCAGAGACAGGATAGGGCCCAGGTGTGCACTGCTCAGTGCAAATGAGCTGGCTGTTGAAACTGAGCCTAAAACTTCACAGTGTTGCTCTTAAAAATATTGTATTTTCTGGAAGAAGTAGAGGTAAGAAGTATGCCCTGTTCTCTTTATTTGTCTAAAAGAAGGAAAGAAAGGTTAACTGTTGCTTTCAATATCCAATAATGAAAAGAAAAATGAAATAAATTACCAATTCAATATATGTATGTATGTAAATTATTGTTTAAAGCTGGATTAGCTATTATCCTTTAAAGAAAAAAAAAACAAGAAAGCAAAACCATAGCAAAAACTCCTAATCCTTATTTGTGTCACTGTCGGTATTTCTTGACTGAGCTGTAGCTTAGTACTCACTTCAGCTTCTCCAGTTCAAAATTAAGACAGTAATTTTTAATGAAATTATTAGTACTTTTGCTTGAAGAATCTTTAAAGGGCAAATGCTCCTGAAAGTAAAGGATACTCACCAGAAAAAAAAAAAAAGAAGCAGCTGCTTGTCAAGAGAGCCGTTCAGTCACTGATATGTTAACACTTGGTTTGTCCTTGCAGATGTTGCTTCTCTCCATCAGAATGACTCTTCCTATGACAGCCTGGAAAATGAGGCAAATGACGAGGCTGACTCTTCCTCCAGTGACTGGATAAAAACCCACGATCAGGATAACAGAAGCAGGGAGTCTGTCTTCACTCTGAGCGACGGCGATTCGGAGCAGACGGAGGTGGATGAAATCCAAAGCCAAACCAAACTGAAGCACTTGGTGATTTCTGCTGACATGCACCCGAAGTTTTCCTCGCAAGAAAACTCAAATAAGTCTCCCTACTGCAGTGGTTTCCCCTCAGCAGCTACCTCGGGTGCTCCCAAGACTGTGAGGAGGCTCCGGCGCTCCTCCGAGCCTGCGGTCGGCCTCCAGGCCTGCGTCTCCGGCCGCGCTGACGCGGGGCGGGAGAAGGCAACGCGCAAAGCCAGCTGTGACGTCGTCCTGTCCCATGAGGATGAGGAGTGTCTCTGCCAGCGCCGGGCGTTGCAGGTGGAAGGGCAAAAGCTCGGCAATCAGGGCTTGCTTATAGGGATTAACGTTGGTAAAAGTGACAACACAAACCAGAACGTTGAAAGGAAAGACCTGTCCCATTGTCTCCTGCCTCCGACGCCAGAGGGATTAAATATTTGCTCAGGATTTAGCTCTTTTAGCCGATCTTCTTCTGGGACATCTCCATCTGTGTCATCAATTTGCTCCCTGGACAGTGCTTTCTCCCAGTTTTCAGACCAGGCTCTGTTTACCTTAAGTGAAACCTCCTGCCCTTTTGATAGCACTTTCCAGTCGCTAAAGAAACACGAAGATACTGCTGCTGTGGCTGATGACTGTTTCCTTCCACCCACCACAGTGCCACCATCTCCACAACCTACTGACACTGGGGCTGAGGGGGGCTTGGTGGGGCCCAGCAGCAGGTCAGCACCCCTGAAACCTACTGATGGCTGTTTCATTAAGGCTGACCTTCAGCCATTGCCTCTGAAAGTCACCGGGAGAGACAGACTTCATGATCAAAGAGGAGGTCTCGAAAAGCATTACAGCAATCCAAAGTTTGAAGAGACTGACCAAAGCTTTTTGCAGAGGAATCTTAATGCTTAAAATAAACACCATAAAGAAAATGCCTTTGGTGTTGATGTGTGTTCATTTTAAGTTTAACATCCAGATTGTTCAAATTTAATTGAGCAGTTCCTGGACTCACAGGTTTTCTTTTTTTTAGGAAACTGAGTAATGTTCCAGTATAAAGCTTTGCAAGAACATTGTAGGAATAACAAAAAATGCTGAAAAGCAAGCGAACATAAATCTCCTGAAAATCTGGAAGGGACCCAGGAGGTAACTAAGGCCAGTGTCATGTTCCCTGACCCTGCCAGGGCAGCAGGCTGCCTGCTGGGCCTCTCTCCTTGACCACTTGAGTGTTGAGCCTTGCAGATGTGAGTCCCAGTCCTTTGTGCTTTTGATGTAGCGTGCAAAGTCAGCATAGCTTCCATAACTGTGGTATTATACTACTGTTCTGAAACTGATAAATATTACCTTCATTGTCCTCCAAGGAGTAAGTGTGTTGTTTTCTGTATGTTTATACAGTATGTTCGATAGGTGTAGTTATTTCTTTCACACTGCAAAAGAAAGAAAAAAGCCCAAAAATACGTAAAGGGAAATGCTGAATCTTGTAACTAACACCTTGCAACTCTGTGTTTCATTTATTGTGCTGTGTTGGCTGTTCTGTTCATGTTTAAGTTGTGAATAGTTTCTTAACATTGCTGTAAATGGCATTATATATTATTGCAAGCAAAACACATGTAATTTTATTATGCAACATCCAAAACATAAAACCACAGAATGGATCGGGTTGGAAAGGACTTTAGAGACCATCCAGTCCCAACCCCCTGCCACAGAGAGAGGGACACCTTCCACTAGACCAGGTTGCTCAGAGCCCTATCCAACCCAGCCTTGAATACTTCCAGGGCTAGGTCATCCATAACTTCTTGAGGCAACCTGTTCTCGTGCTTCAGCACTCTCCGAGTAGAATTTCTTCCTAATCTAATCCTGCTCTCTTTCAGTTTAAAACCTTGCCCCTTGTCCTCCTGCTATCTGCCCATATAAAAAGTCATCTCCCTTCTTTTTATAAGCCCCCTTAAGGTACTGGAAGGCCTAAGTCCTGAAGCCTCCTCTTCTCCAGGCTTAACAATCCCAACTCTCTCAGCATTTCCTCACAGACAAGTTTTTCCATTCCTCTAATGTTCTTTATGGTCCTTCTCGGCCTGCTGGGAGCCCAGAGCTGGACACAGCACTGCAGGTGAGGTCTCTGCAGAGCAGAGCAGAGGGGCAGAATCCCCTTCCTGGCCCTGCTGCCCACACTATTTTGGATGCAGCCCAGGACACCTTTGGTTTTCTGGACTGTGAGTGCACATGGCTGGGTCATGCCCAGCCTCTCATCCACCAGCACCCCCAAGCCCTTTTCAGCAGGGCTGCTCTCAAAGAGTTCTTCTCCCAGTCTGTACCTGTATCTGGGCTGTCCCCACCTAGGGCAATGTGCAGCACCTTGCACTTAGACTTGTTGAACCTCTTGAGGTTCTCATGGGCCCATTTCTCGAGTTTGTTCAGGCCCCTCTGGGTGGCATCCCATCCTTCTGTTGTGTCAACTGCACCTCTCAGCCTCCTGTCACCTACCAACCTGCCAGGGGTGCACTTGGTCTCACTGTCTGTGTCATACATCATATAATATATTAAAGTAATGCATTATCTAAATGCTTTGAGTTTGTATAATATATCCTGTTAAATTTTGCTATTATATATGTCCTGAAAAAGAATGTGTATTTTTGTACTTGCAAAAAAACTGCTGCTAATTTTACAAGTTCTGTTTTGTTGTTATGGCACTGGTATTGATGTGTATGCATTCAATGCTATATATTAAATATTATTTGTTATGTCATAAATTCAGTTTATATTCTGTGGATTTTTTTAATGTGTCAGTTCTACAAGCTGTTGCTGAAGCAGAAGTCCCAATTATACCACTGCAAATCTTGTGTGAGAAAGGACTAAAGCATTTTTCTTCCACTTTGGATGTCATCATTCCTACGGCATGCCATCATCCTATTGGCTTTTGTAAATTCTAGTAATTCTGAACCAAGAATTCCTACCCTTTTCATCTAGTGGTAGGAGGATGTTTTCAGCTAACAGGATTCAGTGAACAATATGGAGGTGAAGAGAGATCTTGTGGGATAAAACATACAAGGATTGGGAGCAAGGAAAGGAAAGGAATAAACCAATGAGAGCAAGATTTATTCTACAATATTAGCAGGTTCTTCTTTTTCATATTCAGCAATTTTAATGAAAACAGTAGTATGCAGAATCTGATCTGTAACAGTCACCTTCCAAAGGTAAAATACTTTGTATGCATTTTGAGACCTCTAACAGCCCTACATATACACCTCCTTCAAAACAAACAAACAAAAAGACTGATTGACATGATGCTATTTTGAAATAAAACAGCTACTCTGCATTTCCATTTCTTTTCAAAACAGTAAAAAGCATATTGCCATGCTGCCAAGATTACATTGAGTAGCAAATACTGATTCATTGCGTCAATAATAAAGCTTTAGAAAATCTCTAGTCTCTGCAACATAAATTTTCTGTCATACAGATGGTATCTTCCTACAAGCCATTTATCTCTGCTGTCTGAAGAAAGAGTTTATCGAAGTGTGCTTCGATGTGAAGTGAGTTATGTGTCTACTTTTGAGCTGTAGCTAATGCTAGAGTGCTTTCAGCTTTAAATGCATGGCAGATAAGCTGGATGTAGACCCAGCACAATTTGAAATGCACTTCTATCTTACAAGATGTACACCCTGCTGCATGAGGCAGGGTGAGGCATGTTCTGTGACAATCACAAAAAAGAGCACTAATGGGGAAAATGTGTCTGCAACACCTCTGGGCTGTGAGCGCACAGTGAGGGAATTAAATGCTGGTAAGATCCAAAATGGGTTGTACTGAACCCTTTTAGAGTGTCAGATGCAACTCTGAGCACCACAGTAAGCATCCTCCTGGCTCTAGTGTGGATCTCCTCTGTGGGCTGCTGGTGGGTCTCTGCATCCCTGTGGATCCCCGTGGGCTGCAGGGGCACAGCTGCCTCACCACAGTCTGCACCAGGGGCTGCAGAGGAATCTCAGCTCCTGTGCCTGGGGCACCTCCTGCCCCTCCTGCACTGAGCTGGGTGTCTGCAGACCATATTCTCTCCCTTTCACGTATTCTCTCTCCTCTCCAACTGCCTTTGTGCATTTTTTCACCTTTCTTAACTCTGTTAAGAGTTGGGGTCAGCTGCTGGGCTCAGCCACAACCAGCAGCGGGACCATCTTGGAGCAGGCTGGAGTTGGCTCTGTTGGACACAGGGAAGCATTTCACACACACATATATATCCACCCACACCCACACACTCACATATTCTTCTGTAGCCCCCCATTACCAAATCCCTGCCATGTAAATCCAATACATTCCGTGAGAAGGTGGTGGGTGGGGGTGGCCCCGAGTGCTGAGCCCCTTCTTCTGCCCCAGGTCCAGCAGAGTATCCTCCACACATTCTGCTCACTGTGGGACACCTGTCTCCATAAACTCCATGTAGGCCTGTTTCCATAAACTAGGGTGGCTGCTTTGGAGGAGCTGCTCAAGTTTTTGTGGCACATGGTAGGTGAGATGTTTCCCAAATGCTAACTTCTTTTGTGAAGTACCAAAACCTCACAGAAAAATCATAAAATAAAAAGATGGCTGAGTTAGGGAAGAAACAGTGGCTGTGATGCCTTATCTACTGCTCTCAAAGACAGAAAATGAAGCAAACTGACAAATTACCTCACTATTTGGACTTTCTGTCCCACAGGGTTCATGTTCTCATTGTTAATGAGCATCCTGTCTCTGTTTCACAAGTGCTAGCTGTCATTCCTTTCAGGTAATTTCAGAGATTACTCTAATGTAAATTTAGAGCGATTTGTTCCTCAGCCTGCTTTGAAGGTTTTTTGAGTTTTTTGGTTTGGTTGTTTGGGGTTTTTGTGTGGGCTCTTCCATTCTTCTTCATCAATCTCATGAATACTATTGCTTCATCCCTGCAAGTTTTATCTCTCCAGCACAGCCCAATTCAGGAAGCAGGAAGTCATGTACCATCTAATCCTTGTCTAAACAAGTTTGTAGAATTCAAACAATAGATTCTAGATCCAGGAAATTAAGCATGACCTTTACACTGAAGGTGTCTCTCCATCCAAAACTCCAAATCACTGGATTTCTGTTAATAGCTGCTGTTTCACACCCTTTTTTTTCTGGGTACTTATGTGGTCCCAGGACCTGGTGGTTGACATCTCATTTCCAGCTCTGCTCATGCTCTACTCTATGATATTTGGCAAATTTGTTTGCCTCCTCTGCTGGCTGTTTTGCACCACTTGTCTTTTCTCCAAGTATGCTGGTGTGCAGGGTCAGGGTGGTGCTTGGTGTTTCCCCCCATCCTAAACATAACTGTTCACCCATACACAAGCAGACACAGGGGCCTGGGAGGTGGCTGGTGATTTTGGGGACCACATGCAGAAGCACAAACACACCTCACACAGTGAGGCTGCCATAACACATGCAAACGGATTTGTTTCATGTCATGCAGATGAGCCTGTGCATCTACAAAACATCCCAGAAAATCTCACTGAGTTGGGCCCATCAACTCATTTTTATCCATAAAAACACTGAGGAATGGGGTAATTCAGGCTGGAAGGGGCCTTGGAAGTTCTCTGGTTCAACCACTTGCCAGGGGCTTGCACATCCATGTAGAATCATAGAATCATTTAGGTTGCAAAAGACTTCTAACATCATCATGTCAACTACTAAAGCATGTCCCTATGCACCAAATCTACACATCTTTTCTTTACTTCCAGGGATGGTGACTCCAACACTTCTCTGGACAGCTTGTTTCAGTGCTAGACAACCCTTTATTCCTAATATCTGGTCTAAAACTCCCCTGGTGCAACGTGATGCCATTTTCGCTTATCCTGTTTTCATTTGAGGAAAGAGGCCAACCCCCACCTGGCTACAACCTCCTTTCAGGCAGTTGTAGAAAGCAGTAAGGTCCCCCTGAGCCTCCTTTTCTCCAGGATAAGCACCCCCAGCTCCCTCAGCTGCTCCTCCCAGGACTTGTGCTCCAGACCCTTCCTCAGCTCCGTTGCCCTTCTCTGGACACGCTCCAGCCCCTCAATGCCTTTCTTGCAGGGAGGGGCCCAGAACTGAACACAGGATTTGAGGTGTGGCTTCAGCAGTGCCCAGTACAGGGCATTCCCATCCATTTTCTGAACCCACACATCCAACCAGCAACGAGTTTTCACTCAGCAAAGAGTTCACCTATCCAAGCCATGAGCAGACTGTTTGCTCCAGCAGAATGCTTCAGGAGACAGCATTGAAGGCTTTGTGACAAAGACGTGTAGCTCATGTCTGGATGAGGGACAGCAATGTTCATCGCAGCTAGAGAAATTTAGATGAAAGCAGATGACTCAGACTATTAAATAAACATAATGTTTTGGAACAATGATTACAGAATCAAGTATCATAGAATATGCTGAGTTGGAAGGGACCCGCACAAATTGACAAGTCCAACTCTTGGCCCTGCACAGCACCATCCCCAATGATGATGTCTTAAATAACCCAGAAAAGGTCTAAGAAACCAGCAAAAGCTGTAGTCTTACATCCAATCTTAAGGTTATCCCAATAAACTTGTATATTAGAAGCAGAGACTATGATACATTTTCCCTCAGTATTTAGCATCTCTCCATATCCTTTGTTTGGAATACCTGAACATGCCTTAGGACATAGCCTCAGTCGGGACAGCACTGGACATCCTCAAGCACTCACGTCTTGAGGGAGATCCAAGGCACCAGCCACACTGGGGCCTTTTCCCTCTCCAGAGTCTGATGTGGGAAGAGGCTGAGCAAGGGGCTGCGGCTGCATCGAGCCTCATCTTTGGCATTTGCTCAGGGCCACTTCCTGGTGGAAGAGTCCTTGGCTCCTGCCAAGTGTAAGAGGCACTGGAGCCTGATGTCTGCCGGCTGAGCAGAGCCCCACATCAACATCAGGGGAAGGCAGCCAGCTCTGTCTCTCACAGATGTGCTTGCATGACTTCACTTGCTCCCAAGATTAGTTACTGATGTCGCTGTACTGAGGCCACTGTCAGGCTAAACTAATTGACCCACTGGTGTCCAAAGGGGAAGGCTCTTTGGTTAAAGGTGTTGAATATTTCTGCTGGGGCATGGTTGCCACACAAGGCCTAAAGGTTTTGGACATCATTTGTGTTTTATAAATATGTACAATGCAGTCTGCAGTGATTTTTCCTTGATAGTAGGTTTGCTCCAGGCCCTACTTTGTCGGTTTCATTGCAGCTTCACTGAAAATGTCAGCAGTTCCTCGAGGACAAGTACTCGGTAGCTGCTGCCAGTTTCATTAAGTTAAATATTTCAGAATTTAGCCATTCTGTGACCCTGCATGGGAGAGGTGTTTTCAGTACAGAAATTATTTCTGTGCACTTGATTCTCATGTCACAAACTATTTCTATCAATGTGCTACAAATCTGCTCTCAGGCTCAGCAATAATTCTGATATGACCATTGAAGGCAAGGCTCTCCTCCTCCTCCTCCTCCTCCTCCTCCTCCTCCTTCTCCTCCTCTTGGCTTTTAAGAGTTTCCACAGGGTTCCCTGCTGCCTCAAAGGCTGGGATGGGTGGGGGGCTGGGTGGTCTGCCAACCAGGGAAGGAAGGGACAGGAATGTGCTGCCAGTGTGCACAGCTGAGGCTGCACCATCCCAGCTGAGAGTTTAGACAATGAGCTCTGACAGTAAGGGCTGATAAAGACAGAGTGAGTGACCTGTCTTTAAGGAAAGTGGAGAGTGACCCACTGGTGACTGAAGCCTGGACTCAAGAAGATCCCCACAGGAATCAAAGGGCAATGCTGGTTGTAGGATCCCAGTCACTCCACCTACACCAAGGGAGCCCCATCCTATTCTCTTGGACTGCCAGAGGAGAGTGGTCAGCTCAGGGTTCCTAGGTGAGGCCCACCAAGGCATTAGTAGGACCCTGCAGGAACACAAGATTCATGGGGGGCTGGGGGGGAAAAGCATTTGAGGATGCTGGATGGACAGCCTCTTAAGAGGTGTTCCAAGTGGGCTATAGCACTGTGCCAGGCTCATTATGGGATGTTTAGGGTAAGGATCAAAGGCAGGGACAGGGAGGGATTAAGATGCACAGGGGAGGAGCCAGCATGAAAAAACAGAGAGAAAAGGGGATTAAAGGGGCTGGTGTGGCTGGTCAGAACACAGCATTCTGAGCAAGCCCTTACCTCATCGCCATAGCCTGCCCCAGTCTTACTAAATATTCAGAGGTAATGATGCACCTAATTATATATTACTACTAATAATTGCTGTTTCATTCTCTCAGTTGAGTTTCTGTGTGAGCACACTCTCTGCTCTGAGTCCATGTGAGAGACCAGCACTAACCTTCAAGCCAGATAAATGGGCAGCTGCAACTGAGCCAAGTGCCAGCAGCTGGGATGAGCATAAACCTCAGAGGCTGGACGGCGCCAGTGCCAGCACCAGGGGGAACTGGGGCCAGCTCTGGGGTACACTGAGTAGCCAATGCCAGATAGTGGAGAGACCCATTTTCCATGTGTGTGTGTATATTTGCCTGGTGGATGTCAATCCTGATGAGCTGGAAGGAGCAGTACCTGCAAAGCAGTGTGGAAGTGGCTGCCTCACAACAGAGAGCAGTTTTGAACAAGCAGAGGGGTTTTAAATGTCAAGTGCCCCATGGAGAGCTTGCACAGATGTAGTGCAAAATGCTTAGAAAGGACTTAGTACAGGAGACGTGTGATCTCCCCAGATCCAGTCAAAGTCACCAAGGGGTCAGTTGCCGTTTGCTACAGGGAGCAGCTCATGTGGCAGCCTGACCTCAAGGAAGCAACAGCAGCTTTGTTAATGCTTTGACTTAAATGTTTTCCCTGAAGAAATGTTTTTCACTTGAAACACCACTGAAATACCATTGAAAGTTCCCTTAGCAGAGCTGGGAGCCTGACTGGGTGGGGGTGGCAGAAAGGAGGGAGGGCTGAGCTTGATTATTTTATTGGCACAACTGCTCATGAGAGAGACATGTGACACCAAGTCCGCAGATGTCCGTGACTTGAGGAACCTGAGGTGACCAGGCAGACAAGGAAGTTCATGGCCCCAAGTCATCTTTCCTAGCAGGACTTGGTCTCCACAGATGGTTGTCATTGAAAGATGCCCATCATTGCCCCTGCCCATCTGAATACTTCCATGGCATTGCTATCCCTCTAGTGAATATCCAAATACTTGCAGAAATGTGCAAATCTAAAGGATGTCATGCTTTTCATCCAGAGATAGATGAGGAGTCTGGAAGGTCACCTTCAGCAGAGTTCCTGGGCTTGGGCTTAGCTTCTATATGTAAGAAGAAGAAGTCCAGTAAGATTGCTAGTGCACTTAAATTCCTTACTGGGCTGGAGCCATGCCTATTTTCTAAATAAATTAAAAACCATACCAGATGCTCCTGCTTTACTGAAAAAATATATTCCTATGAAGCTTCTATTTACAATTTTCATTTATATTACAGAGGTCTATCTATTATTTGATGAAGTAGAGACTTCCAAAATATTCTTTTATTGTGTAAGAAATAATAAAAAGTATTGAATACTTACACATCCTGTGTAGCTATAATAAAAAAAAAAGAAGGATTTGTCCAATAAAATGTTTGGCAAAGCCAAAGTCTGAATGTTTTCCATTTTTCTACCTTGGGATATTAATTTAAAGTCAACTTGTCTGAAGTGTGTAAATTCAACAACATGGTAATTGGTTTACTACACAGAAACCGGAGACTCTGACTTTGCCAAGAATTTTTACTGTGTAAATTCTTTGCTTTTCTCACATTCAAGAAAGCCATAAAAGCCATAATTCTGAAAACAGGTCTCAGTGAACAAAATCTCAATCCTGCCCCAGGGTGAGGAGACCCACACGATGTGGGTGCAGAGCAGATCCCACTGTAAAATGGATTGTTAGTCCAGGCTCATCACTCCAAGGTATTTATGGCCTTAATACAGTCCCCCTACTTCCCTTTCTGTTAGGAATGATTAAACTCCCATCTCATAAAAAGATGAGCGGTCTCAAATCTGGTATTCTTCTGTGGCTGATGCAGAAGCAGGCCCTGAAACCTATTTATTTTATAACAAATTTATTTTATTTGGGTTTGTTGCAATGAATGGGAGAAGGTGGGATTGGCTGCCAGACTTCCAAAAGCAGGGTACAACACCTCTCTGCTATTCAGCTCTGTGTCACCACTTTGCTGTGAAATACCTTCTGGGGAGGGTCAGGGAAAGGACAGTCCTCCAGAGCAGGACAGGGACAGAGGTGGCCAGGAACACTTGGAATCTGGATTCAGGTCCAGAACAAACATTGATCTGCATCTCTGTCCTTGAAGCATCCCAGGAGACATTTTGCTGCTTGTTTCCAAGAGAAGTGGTTCAGAAGCACCTTCTGATTTGTTTTCTTACAAAAACCAAAGAAAGGTGTATTGGGTTTGCATGGCCAGGCTTGTTCCCTGACTGCACTATAGGTGTACAGTCCATGCAGGACATAAGGGGGAACTATCTACTCTATCTCAGAATGGTAAACTGGTAACAATGGACAAGGAGAAGGCTGAGGTACTCAACAACTTTTTAGCAGCATTCTTCAATGGCAGCCTCTCTCCCCACACCTCTCACATGGGTGGACTACAAGATGGGGGCTGGGGCAGCAAAGAGATTCCCACTGTAGGAGAAGGTCAAGTTCATGACCACCTGAGAACCTGAATGTACATAAATCTTTGGAACTTTATGAGGTGCATCCCCAAGGGAATTGGCTGATGTAGTTGCCACTTTCCATGATATTCAAAAAGTCATAGCAGTCAGGTGAAGCCCCAGGTAACTGGAAAAAGGAAAATATTGTACCCATCTTTAAAAACAGTAGAAAGGAGGACTCTGGGAGTTGTCAACCTGTGTGAGAGACTAGATCCCATCCTCAAAGAGAAAACCTGTCTCTTGACATGTGGATCATTTAGCTCACAGGAGAGACAGTCCATCACACCTGCAGTCATCAGTTTACAGCAGCACTGTAAACCACCAGATCTTGATGCTTCTTGTATGTCCAGTGACAAACTGGCTCCAATAACACACTTGTCACCTCCACTGGAAGAACTCACCATCATTCTGTTGTTACAAGCCCACTGCTCCTTTGCTTCTGCCAATCTCTTGTCCTCTGATCTCCTGTCCAGGTGACACTGGAACAACTGAACTCCCCAACATGTAACGCATCAGACCCAGCAGCTCAGGGTTCAGTTCCAGCAGGTCAGTCCTTGGGGAGGAGGACAATTATTCTACCATGGATTTCCATATATTTGGAAGTCAAAATGGAAACATCCTACATGGATCAACTGAAAAGGGAATTCAGGAATGGAGCATATTTGGGAAGCCCGTTTCTGGCATGATGGAGAATCCTTACTCTTGTCATTCCTTGAGCATCACATCCCCACTGAGCCCAGCCCAGGTATCTGAGCACTTTCCTCACTCGGTGCATGGAGGGACCATCCAACAAACCCAAAATAACCCATCAGGTTTGAGGCAGGAGGCTGGATTTCTGTCATTTATTTTCCTCTCAATAAATGTGATTACAAAATGTAAGCCCAATAACTCTGGATTCAGCCTGTTCCCTTGCTGATTTCAGCCTTTTTTAGGTAGGTGTTATTGATTACAAGGAGCTGACAAAAACATGCACCTATGATTTCTCTGGTTTTGGCAGCTTAGCTGTTTCCAAAGGGAAAAATTTGCATAGAATGATCTTTTTAAAGAAAAGATTCAAACAGTTCCTACAAATCTGAGCTTATTTTTTAAAAGAAATAGACAAAACCCCAGAAAATAACAAGCAGATGCTTTTATGTTAAAAGTCTGGAAATCATATTTCTTTACCATGCTACTTAACTGAGAGGTTTAGTGACTCTTTGCCCAGGGTTTCAGCTGTTGATTGGGGAACATCCATGTCCAGCCCAGCTCCTAACATCCATCACACGGAGCCATGCTGGAGAGGCTCCCCAGTGGCCACCAGATCTGGGTGGTTCATTGCTCCAGAACACACACATACACGTTAAATACTAATGCTCTTGACAAAATCGCCCCGAGCAGCAACTCCTTCTGGAGGTGGGAAGAGGAGGACAGGGCTGCCCCATGCATCTGCTCCGCTATGGGATATCCATCTGGGAAGAGTCTCCCTGCAGCACTGGGGCTGGAGCCAGCTCTGGCTCCGCCCCCTTCTCCCTCCTTGTGGCCCAGCAGTGAGGACATGGGAGAGGAGGACCAGCTGTGGTGGTTGCCTTTGCCTCCTTGCACAGGTGATACCTGCATGTTTCCATGCAGGGGAATGCTGCAAAAAGCTTTTTGAGTCCACATCAGATTTTGGCATCTCGGACTTGCTGGTGGCAGCGAGCTCAAGGCTGAGTTCTGTCTGCATGAGAAGGGTCTTTTGCGGCTTTGTTTCAAGCCTGCGACCAGCTTCAAAATGCTGATGAAAGGTTGGCTAAAACCACAACCAAAGTTTCAAACCTTCCCTCCTCCCCAGACCTAGGGTATCTAAAAGGCCCTGGGATCCAGAAGTGGCCAGTGTGAACCTGCATTCTGCAGGACCTTGCAGGACCTCAAACAGTCAGGTCACACAGAGCCTGTTGCTTTCCTGGAGCAATGGAGTTCACACTCTTTGAGCAATCAGAGCTTTTTACTGCTTGAGGGTGTGGGGGAGAGGTTTATATTTGCATGAATACGAGGGAGTGGATGCATTCTGTATGTAACATTGAGCGTTATACCAAAAACCATTCCAGAAGGATGTCGTCTGAATCCCTTATTTGTCGATTTACCATACGAAATTGGTCCTAATTGGAGTCTGGGCACTCCGTGAGCGCCAGAAAATGCATATGAAAAGCTCCATATACATATGCATGCGCGTGTATTCATCTGTGCGAGCAGAGGGGGAACATGCTCAGCATTGCTTATCGCTTCCTTGGTCCTTCGGAGCCGGCTCGGAGCAGGAGGACCCGGGCTCTGCCATCCGTGGCCACCCCGACCCGTGCCGCACGCACTCCCGCAATCAGCCGGCGGCACAAGGAGCCGGGCACAGCCGGGCAGTGCCCAAACTGTCGCAAAGACACTGCTGGCTGTGGAAAAGGGCATCAAAGAGAGCGGGCTGGGCTCACAGGCAGCGAAAACCAGCACTGTATTCTTCAGATAATTTATTTGCAATGAATAATTCAGCTCGCTTTAGCTGGGAAGCTGGATTAAATACAGAGCATTAGGCACGCTGAGAGCCCCCAATAAAGGGCGCCATTCACTCCTAGCACAAAGGAATATTATTTACTATCATTAATTAACTTCCACACAAAGCCACAGCCACTTCTTTAGGTTCTGAGAAAGAATAAGAGGAGAATGTGAGCGGAGAGCTGCTGTAATTTCCCTTCGGTTTCCCCTCTGCAGACGCACGCTGGCTGCAGGCTGAGCTTTGCTCTCTACGACATTTTTGGCAGCGCTGTCGCTGCTCTGGAGCTCAGGCTGATTGTGGCTTTGGGTGATGGATGAGCGGGCCCTGATGCGGGGCTGCGGGTGCGGGGGTGGGTTCTGCCCAGCCCTGCCTGGGGCTGCCCCCGCGCTCGCTGCCCCCCAGGCTGCCCAGAGAGGGTGCAGAAGCCCGGTGGATCATATAAACTGGCATTCCCGACCCTCCTGCAGCTCAAAGGGATTCAGACTGCTAAAAGCCTAAGGAGGCAGGGAGGCGTTTGCCTTTGGGAAATGGGTTAAGGGTCTGGATGCTCCATCCACCTAGCGAGACCATTTTTTGGATTTAATGAACCTCTGTGCTAATTAGTTCTCTGAAGTGTCTGCTTTGAAATACCAAGCTTTAGGATAAGCAGAAATGCAAATTCTTGGCAATCGTTATTACTGCTTGCAGTAGTGACTAGAGAGCAGCTCTTTGCAAACAAAAAGGGAGATAGGAGGCTTGTGCTGGGTGGTTACAGAGCTTGCTTTCATCTGTTACATTGTGCTCTTGGCAGGTGATGATGTAGATCGCACAAAAGGCAGGGTGGAGATTCTTGGTCAAAATATTTTTCTGTTGGAAGACAAGGTTTAAGTTATATTGGAATATTTCATAAATACACGATGATATTTTAATATTTTTTCTGTTTAAATAGTGCTGAAGCCTTGTTCTCTTTATCCATGGAAGTCCACATTTTCCTCTGACATTTTAGATGAAAAAGGCAAAATGAAATTCCATGTCAGATCTTGCTTCAATGAATGACATACTTTTAAAAACGTCAAGAAAAGAAGTCAGAAAATTAATGTCTCAAATGGAATTAGAGCTTCCATTTGATTCCATGTGATTTCCCTCTATTTTTTTTTGTTTGCTGAGAAACCCTTAGGGCTTTGCAGCCCTAGCATTGTGCTGGGAGAAGGATGTGGGGTGGCTGAGTGAGGTCAGCAATCGCACAGTACTGCACCAGCCAGCTCAGGCTGAACCTGGAGACAGACCCCTGGCAGAGGGCGGGATGTGGGGTAGAATTAATTGTCCTCAGAGTGACTGGTATGGGGCTGTGTTTTAGATTTGTGCTGAGCAGAGTGCTGATAATATAGAGATGATTTTTGTTATTGCTGAGCAGGGCTTACGCAGAGCCAAGGCCTTTTCTGCTTTTGTATTGTCAGTTTTTGTACTGACGTGCTGGTGAGGAAGCTCTTGGTGCATCAGACGTTGGGAGGGGACACAACCAGGACAGGTGACCCCAAATGACCAAAGGGACATTCCAGACCATCTGACATCATGCTCTGTGTACAAAGTGGGGGGAAGAAGGAGGAAGTGGGGGGAGGGGGTGTTTGGAGTCATGTTGTTTGCCTTCCCAAGTCATCACTGCACATAATGGGGCGCTGCTCTCTTGGGAATGGCTGAACACCTGCCTGCCCATGGGAAGCAGGGAATTCCTTGTTTTGATTTGTTTGCTTACATGGCTTTTGCCTTATCTATCACACTGTCTTTACCTCAACCCATGAGTTTTTCCATCTCTTACACTTGTGATTCTCTCCCTGATGAATGAGTGGCTGTGTGGGGCTTGGCTGCTGGTTGGGGTTACACCATGACAGAGATGTGGCACAGGTGTCCTGCCACATAGGTCTAGGCAGGAGCCTAAGTGGTTCCCTAGGATTTAGGTGCCTTTAGGTGGAATTTAGGTTAAATCCCATTTCAAGTGGGATTTAGAAGGTCCAGCTCTAGCCATTGCTCTGTTTTACTGTCTGAAGTGCACTGACAGGCAGTCACAAACCTGCTAGACATGACCTTGGTGTAGTGGGGTGATGTGGGAGGGGGTTTTGTGCATTGCCCATCCCAGAGGCTGCCTGAAGCCAGAGGTGCCTTTGGCAGAAGCCCTGCATCCCACCCTCTGGCAGGAGCAGCCAACACTCACCATGTGACCCCAGCTTTGGGCTGCTGAGGGGGCTGCTGTGTGTTCATGGGCCCTTTGTACCCCTCAAGCTGCCCTTCTCTTGGTCTTGCAGAGGTAAGAGCAAGGTGTGGTAGGGAGAGGGAATTTCCACATGGAGAAACCTGGCACAGAGCAGGAGTTGTTTTCTCATATTGGTCCTTTCTGTTCCCAGACAAGAGCTCCAGCATCCTACCAAGCTTCTGAGACAGGGAACAAGCTGTGATTTTTAAAAGTAATTGCCCGTGGGAGATAATAATTCTATTTTTATCCTTCCCTGTAACAAAGGCTTTTCAATAATGTCCTCACCACTCATCAGCATTACCCACTAAATACATTTAAATAACACAGTTTCTCTAATATCCTTTTAACTCCCTGTTTGCCTCTTGATATTTGGCCAAAGAAATAAATGCCACATTTTTCTTTCCAATACTATTGTATTTATGTGTTCTCAGGACACCCTCCAAAGATCATTTCCTAAGACAGAAAGATACTCTGTTGTGAAGGGGACTGTCCTAACCTGGAAACCAAGAAAGCAATTCAGAGATCAACTGAAAAAGCATATGGTAAAAAAGAAGAGCTTATGAGTCAATTTGAGCTTCAAATTCCATTGGAAAAACAAAGATCAGGTAGAGAGGCTGCATGAAGCCACTTGCATATTCCCTGATAAAACTGGGATTAGCAAATATTTTGAGCATAGAACTCCACTAAATATAAAATGTAGACCCACCCTAAACCACACACAGGCACAGCGAACACCAAGTGAGAGGAAAGATCTGTCATGAAGCACAGGGCTAGGTTTAAGATGATGGTCAGCCTTCATCAAAACTCCCCAAACAATTTAAGAAACAAACCAAAAAGCCTGTCTGCAGAGATTAAGGGGGAAGAAATGAACCATAAAGACTCCTCAGATCACCCCTGTTCCTGTGTCCCTGTTAGGGACTTTGCCAGACAGAAGTGCCTTAGTGGTCACAGGCCTGTGAGCGTGCCCTGGCACTGTCCCTGAGCCACAGGCTCCCTCAAGGGGCCAGCAAGGCAGGACAGTGCAGGCAGGGAGGCACACAGCCCGGGAGCAGAGGTGCACCACATCAAACCCCCTTCATATTAAAACAGCCCAAGGTCCACAAATGGAGAGATTAAAAGTTAACCCTTCAGCCGGGGAAAATGGACCTAAGGGTTTGCACCTTCTGAGGCACAGCATAGAAGTTCCTCACCCATCATGAAGATGAATCACAAAAAAATCCTTGGATACAGAGCCAGGGGTGACTAAGAATGTCTCTAATCCTCCCACTCTAATGTCCTTAATTTCCCAAGACAAATGATAGCATCTGAGTATTTGCATACTCTGTGCAGATTGACAGGGAAAACAAAAAGATCTACCCAAGACTGTAAAGATTTCTCCTCCTTCTGGGTATATCTTGAAAATGTTGAATAATTACAACCTAGTTGGAAGATCATACTTAAAAATAACTTTTCTTAAACCTGTGTTGGGTTTTTTTAACCACAACCTCTCTGGCCCTCCAGGCACCTCCCACCCATTCCAATCTCACCACCAGAAGCAAGATACCTAAGATTAGAAATTATTTGGGAAAAAACTAAGTGACCATTAGTCACCAAACCTGACTAGCTGGGAGAGCTGATGAAGACCCAGAAGAACCCAGTTACCCACAAGAGATGTGCACTCACAGCACTCCACTTCTGGCTCTCAGATCTGATTCTCCAGGGATCCAGATGTTTTTAAAACGTAAATCTTCAAAGAGAAATGCATGATTACTTCAGATACTAAAAATTATGGACTCCATGAACTTGGCTATTTTTCCAGCTGAGTGGTTTCCCAACAATTACCATTTTTCCTTCTCAGCCTTGGTCTCTGAAGAGCTTTCTCTTGATTCTTTTTCTTTTGCTAGAACGATTTTGCCTTGTAAAGCCACTTATCCCCACGGTGGTTATGCAGCTCATGCCAGAGTAGGACACATTGGGTCCACATATGTCACACCAGAAGCTCTACACTAAGAATAACCTTTGAACTAGCCTATGAACTAACTCTTCAACTGAATCCTTGTTCCTGGGATTTATATTTAGGAAAAACAGCAATAAAATTGCTTTTAAAGCCTATTGACAAAAAGTCTTGGGAAATACTCCTGGTATCCTGGGGTAATTTTTTTTTTTACTCCTCCTGGAGTGAAAAAAAAATTGTTAAGGAGAACTGCTTTATAATGTACCATGAATTATTTAACATATGAAACTAATAAAGTCTGTGAAAACATACCAAATTTCAGTAATCAATTTCCTCAAAAATCAGGACAAGTTCAGCAATAAACTTACCAGACATACTGGAAATTTTATGCAACAAACTTACCAGATGCACAAAGTTTATGCAGTTGCCTAATCAATGCACTGGGGGCTGAAATCGGTGATCTCTGAACTTTCTTTCCACCTCAAACTGTTCTGAGATCGTGTGACTCCCCAGCCAGATAGTTGGGGTTTATATCCTTCTGTCCATCATTTTGAAAAATAATGCAACATTAAAAAAGACCTTTTAGATGCTGTGCTATAGAGAGATAATTTCATTATTTACCAGACTTGGAAAACATTATGAACATGCTTACCAGAATTAAAAGGTATCATGTGCCAACCAGAACTAATTTTCTGCACATGTATTTTAAATTAATTGTTTCATTGAAGAGAATGTCTGAAGAGCAATACAAAAAGAAAAATATTCAGATTCCACACTTTTTCCAAAGAAAAATAATAGAAAAAATTAGAAAAATCCAGCTGTTTATTTACATTTTCCATGAGAAAATAAAAATGGTAACTGCTAAAATACTGTAGCCTGAAATTCAGGAAGTCAAAAAGCTCCCAGCCAGGACCTCAAGAAGTTGTCAGCAAAGGGGATCTTTTTCAAAAGCCCTACTACCAAGGGTATGAAATTAGAACAAGAGCACTTTGACATTACAGATGGCTTCAGAGCCATGGATAACCTGGGAGAAAAAGGAGAAGCAGGTCCCAGACTTCTGCTGCTCCATCTTTTCAGAAGAAAGGATGGTAATGTTTCTAAGGAAAGTAAGAAAAAGCTGAAAATTTTCATTAATATTGAAATGAGCAGGGCTCGCTTTCAATGCAAATAATGACTTCTGTGGTATAAAGAAGAGTTTTGCAGCACACCTGATGTCTCTCTGACAAAGGAACACCATAAAAAGGACATAAATTGAGGAGAAAAGCCTAACAGATGTACTCTCTGAGTGAGTAGAAGGCATGAGAAGCTGCTGGCAACAGAGTGGGAGGGAAACAGTCAATAAATCACATGTTCTCCTTCAGAAGCAGTGTAGGAAGTAACAGCAGAGAGGGCTTGAGAGCTCACTGTGTGCACCAGTAGGGCCTGGCCAGGTAGTTTATTTCTAAATACTCAGTATGGTCTGGAAGGAATACTGTGGTTTTCACTTTTGAACTACTACTGTGATGTGTGTCAAATGCAATTTGTTTAAATGTTTTTGTTAAACCAAAACATACCAGCCTGTTTATTTTGCAGAGATGAGGAACAAGTGGCAAGGATTGGCAAAGGGTCTTTTTCTTCCCTCAGTGGATTTCTGTCAAGTGTTTACAGATACACACATGCTGTAAGAACAGCATCCACCCAGATTTTCTGACAGGAATCAACCCCTCAAATAATGTGGGTCTCCATCCAGGCTTGAAGGTGACCATAAATTTATAGCAAAAGGACCTTCCTATGTATTTTTGAGTGCACTCTAGATTTGAAGGGCTAAAAAATCCCATGTCTGGTAAACAACATCTTATTGCAGAAAACATGAACTGCGGCCTGTGCCTGCATCGGGCAGTACGTCAGGTCCTCGGTCAGTTGCACTTGCACAGGTTTACACTGCAGCTCAAGCTGAGCTGAATTTTTACTCACTGGCTAAAAGATTTGGGGAAATTATTTTGCCAGAGAGTAAGAATTTCTGGTACCTGACCCTCAGGAGATTGTTAATGTTACAAATTTCCTATGATTAGAGGCATTATGGAGACTCTTCAGCTCAAAGGATGTAGAAATGGATTAAAAGTATTATATATCGTGGCTTTATGGGAAACCAGGAGCAACCCAGTGCTGGGCAATTGGCAACACTAACTAACCAGTTGTATAAGCAGTGAAATAACACAGCAAATACCTGGTGGTTACTCTGTACTTTTATTCTAAGAATTAACTCCTGCTTCCCAGTAATTGGCTTTCCCCCTTCATTTCTGTGGGCTGCTGTAAACATCTCTGATGTCTTGTCCCCCACTTTAGGCATTTTTACCTCCAAAAGTAAGTACTGTAACAGACAACTCAGAAGCTAGGTCTTCCCCAAACATTTTAACCAAATATTTGATAAAAGGCAAAATAGTAGAAAATGAAGACCAGTGATGAGGTATGTAATTAAGGTAATTTTTAATGTGAAACTTGCATTCAATGCTCAGACACAGGCTATTCAAGCTGGAAAAACATTTTCTGTATACATCACTCAGCAGAGGGAGATCACAGTTTCCTGAGCTTCCCTACTAGGACAACACTCACCCTCGGAGCAGCTCTGCTCTGCTCCCCAGACCTCTGCCTCAGAGACTCCTGTTGCTGCCCTTTTCCTTGAAGGACAGCCCCAGAAGTGCAGGAAACTTCAAGACAAGGGACACTGATTGCTTTTATTTCTCCATGCCAGGACAAAACATGTTTTTTCTGATTTTCTGATGAAAATCCAAAGGCTGTGTTGATCATTACAACTCAATTAGGCTGGAAGAAAAAAAACCCCAGAAAGTGCTCAAATCTGAAGCAGAGACTCTCCTGCTCCAGCCACCCCTGCTGTGCTCTCTCCTGACTGTCATCTGTCCCTGGAACTGAATCATAGCCTGAACAAGCTTCCCCATCACTCTGAGCTACCATATTCCTTGTCTCTGTGACACCATTATTTTTCTTTAATAGCTATTTTCATCTGTTGCTAAACATTCCTCTGAAATGACACCTTCTCCTTTAATCTGCAGCCAAAACCCATTGCTTGCTCCCTGGGTGGGATGTGTCTGCCACTCTCCTGGATCTGAGAAGCTGCAGCTGCATCACTGCAATCTTGTCCTTCTCTTTGTCTCCTTCAGTCAGTTTTCTAGGAGGGGAATGACCTTCTTCTTCCAAGCCACTCCCAGTAAAGCCTGTGAGCACACACAAACACTAGTGCTAACTAGTGCTAACTTACCTGCGCAAAGCAGGGCTGCTCCTCGAAGAAGAGTAAAATGAAAATGAGCGGCAAACCTGCCCCTGAGTCTGCTCAGATGCACCCGGATGGAGTAAGAACATCCAGCTTATCTGTATGTTTGTTTGATCCAAAACTGGATCCTTAAGGAGAGGCGTTTTTGATCAAACACCTCCTGAAGGAGGAGTGCTGTCTATGGCCTGGTATTTCCTCCAGTGAGATGGCAGACTTCTCCAAACCCAGCGATTTCAGCCCACCAGCTGCCATTGGCAGTTTGCTGCCAACAGGAGGAAAACCAAATCGGCCATAGCAGCAACCAGGCACAGCTGCCACAGGTGCTTGCAGACTTCCCTGGAGTATCTGGAAGAGAATACTCAGCATGGTACCAGCATCCCCAGTTGTTACCACTTCCCCATACGTAATATATGCTCTGCTGCTCGCTGCAGTGCTGGAGAAACAAATGTCCCACGCTGAATAGTGTTAGGTTATGTGATTGATGGATCACTGCCACCAAGACACGGAAGCAGACACACAGTGACAAGCAGGGACATGATCCCCACGTCCCCACCAGAGCCGCCTCAGCCTCTGGCAGGGCTGCTCCCAGGACTGTCACGGGGAGCCACCAGCCCCACGGGCACCGGCAGGGCTCCCCGGCAGCTCACAGCCGAAGGTGTTGGTGCCTGCAGGGCTGCGGCTCTTGGAGCAGAGGGCTGGCGACACGTTCCGTGTGCGTGTGCCCGACGGCTGTGTCCGTGCATGTGTGTGTCCGGCACACTCTCGCAGCCCTGCCGCCTGCAGCCCGGCCTGATGCGGCAATAGCGCTTTCCCAGGGCCACCCCATCCCCGCGCTCCCCTCGCTGCCGCAGACCCCCGAATGGGCGGCACAGCGAGGGCGCTGCCTGAGCGGGGCTGTCCCACCCACACGCCCGCTCCGGCACGCCGCGCTGCTCCCACGCCCGTTTTAATCCCCGCAGCGCTGTGCTGCAGGGATTTACCGCCTGGGGTCAGCACCAGCCGAAGGAATATCTGCAACACGCGTTCTCTAAAAGAGCCGCCAACGGGACGGCTCCGCTGTACCTGAGCGGGGCCCAAAGAAGGTGGCACCGAGTCTGTCCACACCCCGTTCTAGACTCTCTCATCTCTCGCACCGCGCTGTGGAAGGGAGTAAGTGCAGAGAACATGATGCCGGCTGCACCCGAGCACACGGAAGCACAGGGGCAGTGTAAATACACGGAATAGCCTTTTCCTGGCTGGGCTGGGGTGAAGGGAGCTTCCAGACCTCTGAAGGGCAGCCCCAGAGACGCTTGGCCGAGCACAACAAACCAACAGCTTTTTAATGAAGAGT
The DNA here is from genome assembly GCA_037834095.1 of Argya squamiceps. Taxonomy (NCBI): domain Eukaryota; kingdom Metazoa; phylum Chordata; class Aves; order Passeriformes; family Leiothrichidae; genus Argya; species Argya squamiceps. The sequence goes on along the minus strand of JBBMKD010000001.1, from coordinate 43,035,566 downwards.
TGAAGCGGCAAAGGCTAAACCACTGCCGGCTAGAAATGACTTTTCAAAGACATTTTGAAATTTGGACTACTTCACATCAAAAACCTCTGCTTAACTCTACAAAAAGCAAGTGGTGGCCAGTGGATTAGAAAGTAAATCTCAGGGTTACTTTTAATGCCTTTTTGCTGATGGATGGACCGTGCCTCTTGTCACTCTCCCGGCAGCGCGACAGGGAGAGAAAGCACCGAGGCACCGCAGCAGGACGTGGAACTACACGGCCAGCCTGAGAGGCCACAGCCCCGGCCAGGATGCAGGAAATTCCCACTCTCACATCTTTTCAGATTACTTGAGGAGAAATCACCTCAAACAGCTGCACACTTCCCAATGTTTTCTGCTATTTGGTAACTCACTGACTCAGCTCGAGCATCTCCTCTCCTTTTTTAAAGATTTATTTCTCCTTTTTTCTCCCAAGAAATAAGGGTGTTTTTTGTATGCTACACTGTCCCTTGCAAGGGCAAAATACAGGCTGTAGGAAATCTCTCCACACTCTAACCTGGACCCGTAGGCAGGGCAAGCACTGCCTCTTCCCTGCAGCTTTTTTGGACACAGCCTTTTCAACTTGCCTCCAACTGGGATATGAATTAGGTTTGGACATGGCTATCTTAAATCTTTTGGAGCCCCATAGCCAAATGTAACAAACCTCCAAGATTTAGTTTTTGTCCGAGAAGCCACGAACTGCCTACAGCACTTGCCTTTTTAACTCTCACGACAGCCTGCAGCCCAGATAATGGGAACTTCTCACATATCAAGATGTGGGAATGCAAGGCACACCCTTCTTTCCCCTTCAGGAACCACACAACCACACAAAATGTCACAGAGGTGGGAATGCTGGCTTGGGCCTGACTGCAGCTTAGGGTGGTAGAGGGAAGGGACACAGTCTAGAGTCACAGACAAACTCCCCCAGTCCTGAAAAGGCTGTTTTTGGCCTGACTTTCTCACAAACACAACCCACTCCAAAGGACTTTTTTACCCACAAGCAACAGAAGACAGTGCAACCCACGACTCCCCTCATGCTTGCAAAGTACAGGTCTGTGGCAGCACCAGACTTTGAGTATGCTTCTAAAGTTTAGTTCACAACACAAAGGACAGAGTCAGTTTTGATTTGCTCCTCATTTTTGAGGGGGGGAGAGACAGAAGAAACCCACTGACCCCACCTTTTAACAGAGAAAGGAAATGGTTTTAGAAAGCAAATTACCCATAATCTTTATTTGAACAGGGAAGTAAACATGTATTCAACTAATTTTGATGCTATAATTGTGTGTTACTGCACAATTCATACTTACACTTGAAAGTGCACCATTAATGGGTAGTTCCATTTTTCACCTAGAAATACATTCAATAGCTTAGAGAAGAAGGAAAGAAAAATCTATAAAACAAGAGGTGTCAGAAAGAGGTTAAAAATAAGATTTATTTGCAAATCATTTTGACAATAAACAAGTATCTCTGAGCTGTGCATTTTGGGGACTACAAGTCAGTTCCTTTGTGTTCTGAGATTTCCATTTGCATGCAGTATGGGATACCTCTAGAATACAAAATGAACTTCGAAGTGTCCTTTTTTGCCTTGCTGTGCTGAGTAATTCATTCCACAGGCACACTATAGGAGAGTCAGAGTCTTTGTAACGAGAAGCTGTCACAGGAAACACACAACGAAACCACCCTGGCTTAGAAAGAAAACTCACTTGGGAGCTGTTCCACATTTGTTTAGCACAGTGTTAAGCACTTCAAGATTCCCACAAGAAGTATCTGGTGCTGTATGAAAAAAACCCCAATTAACCCAATGAAAAAAAACCAAACCCATAAACACAGAACAAAAAACCAAGAAGAGCCCAAAACTCAGTAAATATCAAATCTACCCCTAAACCTCACAGGTATACTGAAACCTCATATTTCTTTCTGATGTACAAATGCACAACACATCTGGTTATGACCCAAGTTCCCTCTCATGGAAGCTGATGAGCTGTCTCATGTAAAAAAAACCAAAAACAAAACAAACAAACAAAAAAAAACCAAAAAAACCCCACCAAACCCAAAGCCTCAAGATTTAATAGTAATAACTGTATATAAATGAGCTCAGGACAAAGGCAATACAAAGTGAGATTTACCTTAATATCTGACTGTGTGAGGGCAACCTCAACAGCAGCAGAAGAGTAAGACAGCAGCATCTTCATAACATTTCTTCAATTTATGCCCACCCTTCTCCCTGACCTTTCTCTCTGTGTCCTTCATAAAGCCTGGAAATTTTAATTCTGAAAGTCTTAGTTTGAATCAGATGACATCAGAAGTGTATTCTGAAACCCCTACATGATTAAGTTTTGAGCAGACCACTATTAGTATACCTTGCATTAGGACAAAGCTGAAAGGTAGCAGAAGGAAATGAGGTAACTAAGAGAGGAAATTAAAAAAAACTGATCCACATCTATTTTAAATACAGTTCTAGAAAATACTAATTCTTATAACAAAGAGGAAATTTTTTTCCTCTTTACAAAGCTCAAAATAATCCCAATAATTGACACTGGAAAAATAATTTTTCTCCCCTCCCATATATATATAAAATAAATCAAGAAGAGATGTCCAGATGTCATTGGCACCAGTTCAAACAAAGCATTAATGAATGCATTAGATCATTCAAATGTAAACAAAAATGGTTTATATATATAAATGCCCAAAAATCTCAAAAGTTAACAACTACTGGTGACAACCAGTTCATTTAAGTATTTATGTGAAGTTGGAGAAAATAATAGTCTTAGAAACATTATTTTATTTGGGAGACTTTACAAAGACTAAACAATATTCAACTGAAAGTGCTCCATCATCAATGCAGATACCATCTCACAGGGGCTTCCCCTGTACCTTCTGGGGAACCCAGGCCAGTTTTATGAAAGAAATGTACTTGATCATTTTGCATCAACCATTACAGAAATGACCCTGCAACCAAGGCCCAAGTGATCTCTTCGAGATGAACACCTGAGCTAACATCAGACTGCCTCGTGCACGAGATCAAAACTAAAAAGGGATAAATATTTCAGAACAAATCTGATGTTGACAAACATTGTCCTGTTCAATCCCAACTTGGCCATATTCAGAGAACAATAAGAGTTTGTGATGGGTAAATTGGAATTCCACTGGGTATGTTCTCCCATTACACAGCTCCAAGGACTCAACTCTTCTACTCCCAGTCTATCCCAGTGTTTGTGGTGTAGTCAAATGTAAATATTGCTGAGGTTTACTGACATCTGATCTGGGCCAGGGTTAAGCTGCAGGTGCCAAAATCCTGCATCAGCCTGTCCTGGTTTCACCTGGGAGAGAGCTGATTTTCTTCCCTGTATCTGGTCCAGTGCTGTTTTGGATTTCGAATCAGAATAATGTTGATAACACGCTGGTGTTTTAATGTAAACACGGCTTAGCAACAACTAAGTCAAGGCCTTTTCAGATTCTTACCTCACCTTGTGGGGTGCACAAGGAATTGGGAGGGGACACAGTCAGGACAGCTGACCCCAAGTGACCAACAGGAGGTCTCAGAACTTATGGTGTCATGCTCAAAACATCAGCTGGGGCAAAAGCTGGCCAGGAGTCACTGCCCAGAAACTGGCTGGGCATCAGTCATCAGGTGGTGGGCAATTGTGTTGTGCTTCACTTGTTTTATGTACCTTATTTGTCATTATTACTGTTGTTTTCCTTTCTCTTTCTGTCCTATTAAACTGTCATATGAATGTTACCTTTCTTTCCCCTCCACGTCTAACTCCCCCATCCCTTCTGGAAGGGGGGTGGGCAGTGGTGGGGTGCAAGTGAATGGCTGTGTGGCTTTTAGCTGCCTGATGGGTTAAACCATAACACAGCTCCTATAACTCATGGGTTTAGCAGTATTTTCACAAGACAACATTTGCCACATCTCATTAAGATTTCAAAGTTTGACAAATTCCTATCCTGAAAATCCACTATTTGCTGAGGAAGTATCTATTTACTGAGAATTTTAACTAGCTCTGAGCACACCATTTTCAATGGCAACACTTCAGAAAGGCCCCATGCAAGGGTCTTTTCTGTTACACATTCAGGTCTGACACCTAGAAACTTTCAGAGTTTGTTTTAGGAGAAGTACTGTGATCCAGTTTTTAAATGTCATTAAATGTTTTGGCAGACTAATGTTATATGAAATCTGTAATATACTTGCTAATGTTTATAATCCAATGATTACTTATAAGAAGTATTATTGCATTTTAAGCGTAAAAATATAAGAGGTTCTATAAAGAAAATTAAAATAGCATTAATCTAATATTGATAGTCATATAAAATAACTCACAATTATGTAAGTTTCCATATTTAATTACACATTTAAAAATAAGTTATAAAAATAATTAAGCTTCTTTAAAACCCCCAGGATATTTTCTTTTAGGAGTTTTTACTCATATCTACTGATTGTCTAGCATCAGCCACAGCTTCTGGTACTCGAACAGTCATATCATTCATTGATTTCTTCAAGCAGATTTGGCAGCCTAAACGTGATCTGTGGGGAAACAGGACATTATTGTTAGTTCTAGCCCACCAACAACCTAACAGCATTTACCCCCTTATGTCTCCAACACTCAGCCATCCCAAACAGACCATGAACTAGGAACAGCCACTCTTGTGCAGGGCCTTAATCCAGCACAGAAGTGAACCACGTGCATCAGCATAAGGATCTGTGTGGCAATAGCCAGGGTTTAGGGCCAGAACAGAGCTCAGCACACTGGAAAGTCCCACAGCTGAGCACTTCCTGCTCACTGAGACAATGCAGAACATGGGTGACCCTTCCCTTTTCAGTGGGTCACTAACAGGTCAGTCCAGTGCAGGGAGTGATGCTTCATCTCCCAAGGGACATCGGGCACCTCTGAACAGATAAAGGCAATGAATCCAAATTAAAGCCTCGGAAAAAGCAAAGCCTAGCCTCTCCATCCAGAGGTCAATGTCCTCAAACTAAAAAACTCAAGATTGGGTGCAAGCCAGAAAAGTAAAGAGTGAAAAGACAAGAAACACAGGAAGGAGAACGATAAACACTCAAGGCACCAGAGGAGATGACATCCTTCACTTCTATACCTATCATTCAGCACGAGAAAACCAGATGTTGCACACAAGCAATTAAAACCGGAAGATTTAATACCACAACAAAGCTCTGCAGACATCACAAACTGCTTTTATTGCTGGGATAACTTTAATTCAATGTCCATGTCTCAGTATTTAAGTATAGAATACTAAAGACATCAGCAAAGATAGGTACCAGTCCCTGGCAAGACACAAGCTAGCTGACAACCTGTTTCAAGAATGTAAAGTCCCCACTCTTTTATCCACCTCTCCATACACATTTATCTGCATTTGCCTTCTAACTCCAAATGTCATTTCCTATTGCTCATGAGCACAGAATCCCTGTGCATGCTTTCACAGGCAGGTGATGATATTACCACCACACTGTAAACAAACCTTATTCTTCACTACGTTTTCTTAAGTCTTTCACGAGGATGCTCACACTAATTAAAACCTAGCACCAATCACTTTTACATCATGCTGTTGATCACATACCCTTACCAGGCAGCTTAATACATCTTGTTAAAAGATTTTTTAAAAACCAATTACTTAGCCTTTACAGGGCTTTTTTTCTTATGCTGTTGCATCTCAAAACTTAGTGAACAATTTCTAGACTTAAATAAACTGCATGAAGTGCAGGATCCTTTTCATCTCAGTGACTATATGAAGAATTTCCACATCTGCTTCATCCCTCTATAAAGGTTCTGTTGGATTCTTTCCTTACCCATAGCAGATTGGATATAAAAGCTACAGCCAAGAGAATCACAATAGTGCTCTTCAGTTCTGAATCTCACTTTAAAATGTTGAACCTCATTTTAAAAGCTGGGCTCCCACCTTCCCATTCCTTTGATGTGGAAGCATTTTCACACCAACTAATTAAGGCTTACAGACAGCAGCTCAGAAATGCCATGTTGAATTCCTGTAGAGCTCCTGGGTGAATGCTACCTGGCCATTACTATTTGCTAGCACTCAGTTTATTTATCTGCAGCAATACTACTTCTGTGGACACATCAGTTTGAAAGAAGATCACAAGAAACCTTCCAGTACAGGGACAGTCCATAAAACCTCTAGAGATAATGCAAAAGAAACTTTGCTTTTATGTTATGTGTACCTTCTGCATCACTCATTGGCTCTGTGTGTAGACAAAGTTTCCTGTTTCTGATAGGTTAGAAACAAAAATATTTCCCTACTTTTTGCAAGCTGTTTCTCGTCTTATTTTTTGCTTTAGTATCCTTATTTTAACTTGCCAGGGTTTGCACTCCTGCATCTTATACTTTCTATGTTCTGCAGTTAATCAAAACAATTTAATTTTAACCTAATTAATCCTTCATTTTAAAAAACACAAGCTTTCATGGCAATTGCTGGCTGAAACTTTCCCAAATACAGTCACTGACAATAAGCTTCTATGCTTATAGAACATAGAAGTGCATCTCGATTACACAAATTTACATCAGCACAGGAGTCCAGGTAACCTGCAGCAAATACCAGCCACTTAAAGCTTTGTATTTCAGAAGAGTCATGCTCTCACATGAATGGAAAGTCCCTGGCCATAGGAAGAACATGTGATGGTAGGAAAGCCTAATAGAAGTACCAAACACCTTCAGAGGGTGTAAAGCTTAATTTGGTATGAAGAATTTATAGGAAAAATAGAGACATTTAAACAGAGAGCTCTGGCTTGCTACTGTTTTCCAGTTCTTCAGTAAAATCTCCTTGCATTAAACCTTTACTTAAAAGGTAGCTAAAGAAAAAAGGGTTTCATTAGATCATGTGCCTCCAGAGCTGTTCAGGAAGTATTTTGGCCCTGAACCTTAAAGTCACTCTTTATTATGGTAGGCAGCACACTTAATAGGCTTATGGGGTTTTTTTCAAAACTGAAAATGGGTTTTTGTGAGACAGGAAAAATGATAAAAGAAACTGCAAGTATCTTGTAGCTTGACTTCTTTGCCTTTCCAACCTCCCATAAATGTTCATATTTGGCTGAAGTGAGAAAGTGCATTGTCATGTAGAAATTATGAGCACAGGACTCCTTTTACTGATATAAGGAGATACACAAGTTAATTCAGAGTACTTCTTTGCAGAGACAAACTCTATGCTAAACAGACCAGGTATAAAGCCTCTGACACAATTGGAAATATTGTCCAAAAATTCCAAGCAGTTCTGTTGAAACACGAAGGAAAGGGCTTATGAAGCCTCACAAGGCACAGCTGCCTGCTGCTCACATAGGCATGTTCTGTGATAAAGGCAAGTACAACAGCCCAGCAGGAATGGGGCTGTGATGAGGGTTAACACCCTAACTACAGGATGTGTGATGGTGGGGGTGATGCAGAGCAGAGGTTTACCTTAGAGTACCACTAGTCTAATCTAATGCCTATCAGCAGTCAGAGCACACTTCAGGATCAGCTTCTCCGAAAAGGGAATCTGGTTTATGTGCACAAGGAGCACTGTGATATGAGCCAAAGCACAACAAGTATGTACACTGACATATCTCTACACTGTTTGTCCTAGAGAAGGCTTGGAGGAATGATCTTAGCAATGTACATAAATACCAGGGAGGCTGGAGAAGGTGGAGTCTCAATCCTTGGACATATTCAAAAGCTGTCTGGACATGGTGCTGGACGTCAGATCTAGGTGGTCCTGCTTGAGCAGGGAGTTGGACCAGTTGACCCCAAGAGGTCCCCACCAACCTCAACCCTTCTGCGACTCTGTGAAAAGATCTGACCAAAACCTAAAATACTGACATAAACACATTCATAAAATACATTAACTAGCTACAGATAACAAGGGAGAGAAAACAGAAGGGAAGAGAGACAAGAATAAGAAAATCTACACACAGGACAGCAGTGGCAGAGCTTTTGTGGAAGGAACTGGGTTTCCACTCATACTTTAGTGTTAACATTTCCGCACCAGACCCCTCTGAAGACAAAGTACTGGCAACTGACGCTTTTCAGTCACAAAAACAATATGAACACCTTTTTAAAATTAATTCAGACAAACAACATTTAAACTTGGCAATCCCATTTGTGTAGAAGACTCCAGCTATTCATTAAAAGCTGATTAAGGTACTCCAAGAATACTGGACTGCTCCATCTGCAAAACTTTCTTCCCATTCTTTGGGGAAGTAATGTAGGGAAGTGTTATGTTGCCTTACGTTTCTGTGAGGCCATATGCCAGGTCCAGCATGTCCATCTCTTCATCAGTAATTGCATCTAGTTTCTCAAATATGTGGTCTTCAAATATCAAATGACAAGTTGAACAGGCTAGTGTTCCTTCACATGCACCTAAAGAAAAATAAATCAAGATAATAGAAAATCCAAGTTTCAAATTGCAGCTGAATTTCAAACGAAATTCTACACGTGTTTGTTTCGTACAGGAAGTCTTGGTTGATTACCAAAATTAATGTTCTTTATAGTCCCACATTCATATACCTACGCTGCATCCAACTGTTAATAGTATTTCTACAGTTACTACAGCATTAAGATTCACTTAAATGCTAAGTAATTAGTTAAAAAATGCTAAGTAATCAGTTAAAATACTTAACTAATTCCCTTTCCACCATTTAAAGAAAGAATAGCTGTCTACTATAATACAGAAGCAGACAATGCTGTCAATCAACACTGCTTTATTTATTTCCAGTGCTGATCCTTCTTCTCTCTTTCCCATGGTTTTGAGAAGGTTTTCTCTAGAAGTCTAACAGCAGACACCTGCTACACAAAAACAATTCCTCAGGAGTAGAGGGAGGAGGGACTTTATACTTACTTCTTCTCACTCAACAGAACAGTAATTGACAGCAACAAAGGTAGTCAGGCTAGAGAGAGAGATGGCCTACATGGATTAGGAGGTGTTCCAGTATGAGTCAAGGACCTAACAAGTTGCTGGGGCAGAGCAGCACAAGCACCAACTCCACCTACCTGCTACAGAAATTGGGTCACCACAGAACAGGAAAAGTTTGAACTCCAACAAATTTGTCTCTGTTACTGTATTGGGCTGTGTCTTGGGCTGGCACCAAGCTCTCCACAGTGTTCAAAGAGAAACATGCAACTTCAGGAAGAGGGGGAAAGCTAAATACTGTGGAGATTACAAACCTCAGGCTCTGATTTAAATTGATAGAAGAGAATCAGATAACATTAGCCAATCTTCACTTATTTGCTTATTTCTAGGGAGAGCAGAACCAAAAGTACTGTGACCACATCACCTTTGTAATCCTATGGAAATAAGGGAAGCAAGATTGTATGTATAACCACTGCTACGAAATAGTGGAACTCATCATTAGACCATGAGAGCCACACAGAAAGCACCATGCTGCTACGGCACCAAAAGCATATATTCAAAGTGACCACAACACCATAATACAACATTTATTTTTAAATTATACCATGTCTTCAAATACACATGAAAAATCAGAGTTTAATTAAAGTGCCAAATGTAAAATTTGTCACATCAGCAGCTTAAAGGCCGTTAATGTTGGGGAAGTGAGGGAAGGGGTGAGGGGGAAAGGAAAGAACACTGACCAGTCTCCTTGAACAGTGGAACGTCTTACTACAACTGCAAAACTGGCAGTAACAAACAAATTGAGTGCAGCTGAAACATTGAATAGATCTGTAACCCTTTATACAAAGATATTTCTATTATTGTTAATGCACTAGGGATGCCCCCTAGTGATAGAAGCAAATAAGCAGGATTTACATTTTACTTTTTCCTTAGACACAGAATATACATTTTTACTACATTATTTCTCTGCCCGAGTACGATATTTCATTAGCAAGTGGTTATTGAAATGGGACTAGCACATATTATAATAAAACACTGTAACAGCATTCCAAATTTTCAGTTTGGCTTCCTTTTATTGACAGCTTTGCTTTTTCCCACTTTACCACAACGCTTTAACACAGCTGATATTGATACAGAGAACATTTCCTGCAGAATACAAGCAGACCAGTCATAAGCCTAAATGAGTCATTTAACAAGTGATACATAAAGCCAGTTGCATTACAAACTTTTGAGATAATTTTTCTTCCCCAGATATATGCAACTCTAGACATAAAAGATGTCTCAGATTTTAAGTATAAGATTTTAAGTCTAATCAAAAAATTTTATTACTATCAGTAAAATTTATTTGTACTTAACTAAAACACACATCAAATTCTAAACTGCTACAATACTCTGCTGTCTTTTTTTTTTCATCAACTGCTTCACGTTATGCATTCAGTTCTGAAAATTGTACTACCACTTTCTGCTTTAGTTCTATTAATTTTTCAGCTCATGTTCATATAAATACCTTTCCAAGGTATTTAACTGCAATTACCTAATACCTTTGAGCAATGTGTTCTAATGTTTTGAGCAACAAGAGCTGGTGGAAGATGGCCATGGTAGGGGGGTTTGGAACTGAATGATCTTCAAGGTCCCTTCCAACCCAAACCATCCTAAGGTTCTAACTATGCAAAGTGCAAAAGTTTGAAGAAATAGAGAGAAGTTTTAACTTCCTCTTGTTTTGATTTTAAACTGAACTAGTACCAAGTTGGAATTTCACAAGGTCTCCTTTACCCCAGTTCTGTAATAAGAATTAAACTCCTTGCTCTTCCCTTCTAACTGACACTGACTTGGTTGTTTCTTTCACTTTGCACTCCTCTGCTATAGATATGGTGCTACAAAAAGCCTGATAATAAACTGAGACAGTCTGGCACTCCAGAAGTAACCAGACACTGTTAGAAACACACCAGTTCTGTGTTGCCTCCAGAACAGAACCCTTCAGCTCAGAAGAGGTCTGCAGGCAGCATGTTTCAGACTCCACTTCGACAGCACTCTGTGTGTGTTCCCCTCTTTAATATTCAACTTAAAAATCACCCCAAGTATTCTTTTAAATAAACTTGAACCAAAATATTCTATGCAGGAGGAAAAAAAGGGGAGAAAATCCCAGCGAAGTTTTATATATAAAACATTCATTCACAATTGGGCTTAATGATCTTAAGGGTCTTTTCCAATCTAAATGATACTATAAATATTTATGCATAAGGAGGAACATAAGTTCTAGACACTGAATAAAATATTCAATAAATCTACTTACCAAAACCATCTATGTCTAGATTATTGTCAACAACAACATCCAGCAGTGAATCCCCAGGTTTTCCCTTGGCCGTTAGTTTGTCACCGTCGCGGTTTATGAAATGAACAGTTATTTTATCTTCTGAGCTGAAAAAGAAAATGATACAACACAGTTAAAGACTTTTAGGGTTTTTTAGTGCTTTAGAATTGATTGAATACTACTAAAACAATAGTTGATACTACTACTATCAACTCCAAGAAAAGTTATTGGCTTTTAAAAGCTGTAACAGGTACAGGTTTTTACTGCTGTACATTGAACAAAGACCAGGAAAAATAAGAAAAAAAACCCCTTGGTGTCTGTTTTGTCACTATAAGCTAAATGGCACTCAGATGTTTTGCCTTTCACCAAAGACAGTTTATTTTAGGTACAATACTTGTATTTTTAACAAATATAGGAGCTTATTTTAAATGTTTCTCTTCCCACCTTTCTGTGAACTCTTGCTTTAGATTTCTGATTTTTTTGTTGGTTTCATAATTATAATTTAGGATAAATTCTAAATTTTCCCATTTCTGCTTAGAGTTTTAGATATTTTACTTTATTAGTTCCAAAACTTAATTCTTTTCTCCTCCAACAATTGGAAATTCTCCAATAGCATTCTCCTGTTTTTAGGCACAGATTCTCTGAGGAGTTCATCTTGTAAATGTTAATTCTAGTGAAGCAGACAATTTTTACACTGGTTTCAAGGAAAGAAAGTTGTTTTTTTTCTTTTTTTGTTTCAGACAATTGTTTATTTAAGAAAAAAATCACTTGCAGTCTGCACAAAAATGTCATAAGACTAAAGCTTTTAACATTAAAATTTTTTTTGCATTCTATATTTTATTTAACACACAAATTAAAGGAAGACTTTAAATATGTTAATAAAATGCAGTATGTTCAACTTTAAACAGACTATTTTCTTTCCTACAGTAAGTGAGCAAAACAAAAACTTGTTAGATGGACAGTGAATAAATCTGCGAAGACATGATAGATAAAAAAAGAAAAACTAGAAAGCTAATTCAAAAATTTACGTTTCCATGTGAAATCCATGTTTAAGAACCCCATGGTTCATATTACCCATACTCTTCTTACTAACTGTGGGCCTTGAGTGATTTATGACCTATGAAAAACAGGCAGATTTGAAAATCAAGTCACCTCCTGGAAAACTCCAACCTGTACATCTGAATATTGAAGAAAAAATTTGAAAGTGCCCATGCTGAAAAATCAGTGAAGAAACTATTTTTGTAACTGGCTGTAAAAGAATGTGTTTTTAGCAGTCTGAGTCCTGGCTTGTTATGAAACAACAACAAATGTTTGTTGCTATAGACTTCATACACTCGCCACAAGTCAAGTTCCATTGGCACCAGTGTGCTCTGTGATGATTCAATAAGATGTCATGTTCAATTCTTGTCCTATCACCCCTCAGTCCACTCTCCAGAAGGCAGCCACAAGCCACTATTAACTATAAATTCATTCCAAAACTATAATTGTTAACAAAGGGTTGACCTTGCTGACCTGCAGAATGCAACTGAAGCGTGTTCCGTAAAAAAATTCAGAAATCTTGAAGCTGTATCTTTACAAAATACCATTTATGTTGCACAGTCACCTGTGATACCCAAGGACCACTAGCAAACCATTCTGTGGGATTTTAAGAAACCACTCTGCTTTTCATTTTGCTCCTCAGCTATGTTAACACCTCCCACAGCAGAACCAAGGAAACAAGCACCCACTTAGATAAACTAGTACAAAATTCACCACCTCCTCTGGGGGTTTAAGTCTGATGGGTTTAGGCTGCCTCTGGAAAGGTACATGCTCACATTCTGAGAGCCCAAGTTAACGTCTGACAGTCATTTTAAACTGCCTCAAAAAGCCCTTGCTGAGCTCAAAGTACACCCTCCTTTGCTGAAATATTTCTGTCAACGTGACAAAAACAATTCTGACAGGAGACACAGTGCAATATGTACCTGCATTTCTGGGAACGCTCTGCCAAAGGTATAGACATGGCAAGTACCAAATATTTACTCAAATATCCTAAACATGCTCTTTATTATAGGATTAGGCACTCACAAGTACCATGGACCAAACAGTAAGATGTCTGGGCATCCATTAGATCCCTGGAACTTCTGTAAATGACAAGCCAACTCCCTCCCGGTTTTCAAAACACACTTGAAACTGTCTTCACCTCTGGTTACACTTGGATCTGATAAAACACCATAGTGCCACGTGGGGAACAGTCCTGCCCCCACTCCTTTGTTCCTTGTCTCTCCAGCCTCACACTGTCCTGTAGTAACCTCTGTCTGGGAATGCAGTGGCTGAAAGCCAAGGTCAATCACCCCGCAGATGTCAGAACCAGCAGAGTCAGATCGGACCCGTAGATGAAATTTACACCAGTTTAGAAAGGCTGTGTTACTGCAACTTTATGATGCAACAACACAATCTGGGTTTCATGATCAGATTAAAACTCTTTACAGTATAAAAACATGGGTTTGGATGATCTCCACTCCAAATCACCCTGCCATCATCCTTACAGCAGTATTACCACAAGCCAACTCCTTTTGCTGACGTGGATGAAAATCAACCACAAAAACAACTGGACCCAGGAAGCAAAACGGACAAAAGTGCCACTGCCACAACAAAACCAAGGAAACAGCAGTGGGATCTCCTTGTCAGCAGGAGCAATCTGACATTTGCTTCAGCCAGCTGAGGACCTGCACTGTGGCTGCATGTGCCTCATGGTGTGGCAGCAAGGGGACAGATGGAAGCACCACCCCCAGGTCGCTGACTTTTGTTAAAAACTGACACAGTAATTAATCTTTTGACAGGACCTAATCCACCCTGATTTATAACTGAAGCTGAAATTTATTTATTTGTGTAAGGTTAGACACAGCCTTCTTAAGTCTTTCAGTAGATCTGGTTTTTTTTCTATTGCTGCCTTCTATCACTCTTCACTTGGCCAAAATGTTTAAGAGAAAAAATCTCTTGTGCTTTACTTGGTGAAAATATTTTCAGAAGTGTGTGTATGTAATAATCAGACTGGTCAGACATTCAAAACACACACTGAGCCAATTTTCTCAATAACTGGGGGATACCATTTAAAAAAGATTTCACCCACATGAAACAATATTTAGGCTTTATAAATTTCAAATAATGCGGGTTTTGTCCACCCAGACATTGTTTACATCAAGAAAAATAACTATCCAAATACCAAAATGCTGCAAACCAGCCACAGAAAGAACAAATCCAACAGCCCTAATTGCCCAAGGAGTTTCATGAATTAAACTATTATACAGGCCTCAGTCAACAGAGGTTATAAATCTCAACTAATCTTTAAAGCATACAATTACTATGCTGTGCACCAAAACCAAATCTGGTACAGATAACCAGATTGGTATAAAAGAATTCCGAAAAAACTAGTGCTCACCATGAACTTAAAAGAAAGGATAAGGGATAAAAAAGGAACAAGAGAAAGGAGGAAATGGAAATGAAAAGTGTCTGATGCACCACCAAAAACCTTGGAAACCTCTGCTCACAGGAATCACCTCAGGTAATGTCTTGTATAGTGAGGTCTTCATCCTCCAGACACAAACACAGCTAATTTTACATACATAAATAATGATGTATCTTTTTACTGAAGCAACACTGGCTGATTGCATAAAGGTCAGGAACTGGGTCTGAAATATGATGCCCAGAGAAAGTAGCTTATGCATAAATGGTGAGAACAATAATATATGAGAATTTTCCTTTTCTCCCAACTCACTCAGTCAGGTTATGACATTGAGTATATAAACAATATTGGAAACACTTGTTTGCATAAGCTTTTTTGCTTGGTATGCTTCCAAAATGAATGTAAATAAATTCCATTCTGTATTCAGCCTGTTTGTGAAAGACATGAGGGGATTACAGGTCTTAACCTTACTATTGGGTAAGCAAATGCTTTCCCTTTATAGGATTCTCTTTTCAATTACTTTAATACCTTTTAAAAAACTTGTCAATACAACACATCTTTATTTTTTAAATTAAAAACTGCATATCAGTTTTTAAAATCAACTTAAAAATCAACTGATTACCAGTAGGATCCTTCAGAGAAGAGATCTGACTAGCAACTTACTCATCTCATATGGGAGTCCTAGGCTAGAAAAGTTAAGTCTCTCTCTCCATATTAAAAGGATCTGCTGGAACAAAGTCAAAGACCATCTACAGGAGAGTTTAAAAGCAAACTATTTGAGACAGCTTTGATGTCAAGGGCACTATCCCAATCTTCTGGAAACAGGCCAGGCTACACCCCTGATGCTCGGCTGTTGATTGCGGGTCCTGTTCCAAGTCTAGGAAACTTCTCTGACAACCAAGTACATCAGGCTTTTAAAACTTCGGCATTTTAAATGCTGTACACTCTGACCTACCTTTGAATATACAAACCACAAGCCAAAGGGCTGTGCAAAAACAATCTGTGACTACCTGTAACAAACATCGAAACTGCAGCTTTTGACTGAGTAATATTAAATGCCCACAGATGTAATGCATTCTGAAATACCGACTCATACATACTGGCGAGGAGAGGAGGAACTCTGCACATTTAGATCGGACCACAGAATCAATTAGGTTGGAAAAGACCTCTAAGATCATCAAGTCCAAGCTATTACCAAACATGACCATGTCAACTAAATCATGGCACTAAGTGTCACGTTCAGTCTTTCCATGAAGAAAGATGCAAAAGTGCTCTTCAGTACAGAACAACTGTAACAAAGGCAGAACACACTTTAATTATTAGGATCTCTCTGATATGTGCTGTACTTCTACCAGAAGCCCAGCCAGACTTCCACAGGAAAAAAAAAAACAAACCAAAACAACCAACAAAACCAAACAACAGAAAAAAAGAAAAACAAGCGCAACTTTAGTAAGGTCATAACCTCTCAGAAAACCAGTCTGAGCACCAGGAACGCTGGTTTAGCGTTCCATAACGTTACAAGCCATGTCAACAGGGTTCCAGGTCACACCGACCCCGAGCCTCACCCGCGCCTGTGGCCGGTCTGGGGCCCCACCCGAGCCAACCTGCAGCGCCGGCACAGCCCGACCGGGCACAGCTCGGTGGAGAGGCCCCCCTAGAGCGCCTCGGTGCCACCGCCAAGAGCCGGGGAGGGCATAGGGGGCCGGGACCAGTCAGGGGCACCGCGGGAAGGTCATCCCGCGCCAGCCC
>JBBMKD010000001.1:42998456-43010464 GCA_037834095.1 Argya squamiceps | reverse complement strand
TTAAACAACAAAATGGAGTCGGTCGGGAGCCATTTTGAAACCAAGGCCTACTCCGAAACAGACCCACCGCCCCAACACTCTGGCTTTGCCTGCTGGCTCTTATTTCAAGGCAGAGCGCTGTGCTGGTGTATACATAGCCTGCAGTGGGTTTCTTCCGCGCCGCTCCGAGGGCTCCTGGCCAAAGTGCGGGCTCAAGGCTGGAGTTACCAACCCACAGCGGTCCTGCTGTGGTTCCAAACTGCTGAGGTAGCGCCCTCCCTTGTTACTCTTTCATACACTTCTGTTTTCTACATGGAAACAAGGGTAACAGAATCGCGCAGCTCTCAAGGCTTAAACCAGGCCAAATTCTGTGATTTAAACAGGCACAGCTGAGAAGTTAAGCAGAGTCCTGCTGTGCTGCACCAGCTCATAGCTGGGCTCACAGTCCCGAGGCAGAGGCCTGTGCAAAGACAAGTAAATGAATGTCTAGCTCCAGCTTTTATGCCCTCTGGAATTAATCGTGATACTTTTTTTAGTAACTTAAAAGTAAATGTCTGTCAAAGTTTCCTTGTTACATCTTGCTCCCACTGAGTTACTTGCAATTGTGATT
This sequence comes from Argya squamiceps, assembly GCA_037834095.1. Classification (NCBI taxonomy): domain Eukaryota; kingdom Metazoa; phylum Chordata; class Aves; order Passeriformes; family Leiothrichidae; genus Argya; species Argya squamiceps. The sequence goes on along the minus strand of JBBMKD010000001.1, from coordinate 43,009,875 downwards.
TCGGGACGGGTGTTTTTTGCATTTGTCAGCTTTTATCTGTAGACTGCTGTCTTGCTAAGGTGGGAGAAATTTGAACTATGCAGTTATATAATGTAGAAGCAAATGCTTTTCCAGAAATTACTGTTTGTTTATTGAGGGAGGGTAGGAGTGTGTGGGCTGTTTCCTGGGTCACCATTGTTGCAGCCATTGCAGGCCTGCTTGTGTCTCTACCATTTTCTAGCTGGGACATCCAATTAATTGGACTGCATTGTTTTCTTTCTATACCTACCTGTTCTAGATTAATAGTTTGGAGGTGTGAAAGACCAAAGTTCCTGGCACTGTGAACATATGAACAGTTGCATTCACAAGGCTAGTCTCACTGCATGAAAGACCAGGTTGTCACACAACAGCTACAGGAAAAAATACTTTATTTTTACATCTCTTTTATTACAAACACTCAAATTTTACTGAAGCTAAAATACCTCAATTCAAACACAAGGCCACAGAGTTCCATGCTTTTATTTGAGAGTATCATATTTCACTAAAAGTAAACAGAAGTTAGCAGTTAGAACAGCAGTCGCCCTCCAGCCCCACTGTGAAACCACAACCTGTGTCAAGATGTATCTGCCCCTCGTGGGGATGTCAGCCCCATGTGACACCTGCAGAAATGCTCACAGGCAGCCCATGGGCATCCTGTCTCTCTGCTGATGCAGAGTCGTGGCCAAGGCTGAGCTGTATTTACTGACAACCAGCCTCTGAGGTTCTCTGAGGCTCTCTCTCATGCTGCATGGCCAGGTTTATGCATGACAGACTATAATTCTTCTACAGGACAAGAGTAGAGCATCCCTCAAAAGGCAACTGACATACAGCCACCCAGACCAAATATGAAACCAGAGTTACCCACATTCTTTCCTGCAGGATTCATGTCTTAGGTTTATCTGTCTCCTCTTCACAAGGAAAAAAATCTAGGGAACATCCTGTGTTCTTTCCCTAGACTTTTGCTATAGCTCTGACATCTTGTGTAAAGAAATATAACAGTCACAGCTAAATTTAGAATAGACAGTATATTTTAATTCATCTTTCCTTGAATTGCTGAATTATCCTTTTTTTCCCCACAGATTTTTTTCTGGCCTTGCCTATTTTGTAGGAAAAATACCAGTCCAGTGGTTTAGATTTCAGTGAATCTGGAAAAAATTAGATCACCAGTTCTGCAAACCAAAATGCATATGAGCAGTTCTTTGACTAAAATGATCAGTACCACTAATGAGACTCATAGCTCTTTTGAGACTAACTTTACTCTGTATTTTATCTTACTGCAATAAAATGTAGTGAGCTTTTAAGTAATAGATAACATTAGGTATTACACAAATATTTTTGTAACTGATATATCTGAATATATTAAGATGCAGATGAGCACATGGAGCATATTAAACTGATGAACAAAAGTGTTAGCAATTAAAAACCTCTTCCAGGGATTTTGAAAATGTAATGCAAAGCAAATGACATGTCATTATACTAACATCTTGAAGAAGGCCTGAATCTTCTCTAAAGCATTGCTTTGAAGGCTTTAGTTTTGATGAAGAAATTTCAGCAGTCATTTAGCAGAAGTGAAGAAGTGGGCAGAGAATGTGCCTACATGTGCATGTGACAGTACTGCTGCTGGTTTTACTCACAATATCTGGATTAAAAGCCCTTGCGCAGACTTCAGGCATATCTTGATTTTGCTTGTAAAACCACCTTAACAACACAGCCTTCCTTGCTGTATTTTGTAGGATATGGTGTTTCAATTTTATCATACAACTACTAAAGAAAAAGACATGTAAGAATGTTGTGTTCTGCTCTGCTACCATGAGCAGTAATATTGTGACTATGCCACTAATAGAAAGATAAGCAGGTTACAGTAAGAGCTGGACTCTCTTCTTCCATTTTACATTTTATGTAAAGCTTATTTTACTTTACATTTTATGTAAAGCTGGACTACTGCCATCAGATTTTGGATATGTGGGAGAATGAATATCAAAATGAGCCTTTGCAAATACAGTGAACTAAAAAGAATCTTGGGTGGAACCACGGCACACCCTTCCACAGGGAATGGTAGCACTTTTGAGGATCTTAATAGCTGGCCATTGCAGTTTAACTTACTAGTTTAAATTTATTAGAAGAGCTAAAACCAGAAATCCATCTCACTATTTTCATGGTCTGTTGCATTTGTGAACAAGGTTTTCCAAGCCCCAATAGTTGTATAGTAACATCTGAAATGGATCTCTGCATAAATGAATTTCCCAAAAGCCTAAGTAGTCTAAAAGAACTGACTTCCTACAGTAATGAAAGATTTTCTGAACAGTTGTGTAACATGTATTTCTTACATTCCCCTAAAGGGTACATGGTCCTAAAGGGAACTAAAAAATGACCTTTCAGAAAAGAGAGTTTGGAGCAATTACTTGCTCTTCAGCAGTCTCTTTGAAACTTTGCTTTACAGAATTAAACCTTAGAGATTCCTTCCAGTGTTTTTCCTTGAGGCATGTACAGTTTGATCACTGACATGCTCTCTCTGTGGGCTAAACCTAGTTTTATTTCTAAGAAAATGTTGAGCTCACTGAAGCATATAACTTGCCACACAGAATTATGTTCATTTAGCCCAGCTGTATATCTGTAACTGTTGTCGATTCCCAGTGCTTTTGAGAAGATGCAAAACCAAAGCAAACTCAAACATATTTTTGACAGAATTGGGGTGATGGAGACTTCATCCTAACCACTAACTTGTTTAAACTTTGTATTTCAAGCTGCTTTTTTCTTTTAGTACCTCTTATGTAAATAACAAGAATATCTAGATTTCAGTAATCCAGAACAAGAGAATATTGCTCTTCCTCTTAGACTCCTGGTGTATGTTTTGACTTTAATAACATCCTGGAGCAGCGAGTTTCACAGTCTATTTTGTTATTTGATGAAAAGACAACACTCAGAGTTGTCAGCTACATAGCCTGCCTCCTCTTCTACTACAAGTTGAGAAAATGGAAGCTCTCAAACCATGTTCTCTATGCTATTTTTGTGTTTGCAATCTGTTTGCTAGACCTTGAAGAAGAATCTATAAAGGAATATTTACTAAAAAGTGACCTTAAAATACTGTATTTCCTATTCACAAACAGCTTAATAAAACAGAAAGCAGGAAAGTAAAGGAAGGGAAATGGGACAGCAATTACACTTTCCCTAAAAGACAGTAGTCATAACTTAGAGTGGTTCCCTGATTTCTTAGGGCAGGTGACAGCTACTTACTCCCTAAGGTAATACTTTGTTCATTGGCACTCTACCACTATTCCAGTGTATTGACCACCAGCCTCCATCCAGGCTATTGTGTGTTGAAGCAACACCATGTGATTTGGGTTGGTTGATCCCAGTCTTCTCTTGCCCTTTCCTACTCACCATCCTGATGGCTGTGGCTTTTTGTTAGTCAATTGTTAGTGATTTTGTGCTTTTTCATAGGAGATAACACATAAAGACACAAATAATCCTTGTTGCCCCAGGAGGATTGTTTTTTAGAGTCTTCCCTTCTAGGAGCTGCTGCAACCCCAGGCTTAAAAGGAGGTTTTAAATTCGGATGACTGCTGGCCCTGAGCACATTTACACTGAGTTAGTTTGCCCAGGCTTTTCACACATTACTGCAATTACATCACAATTCCAAATTTACACTGTGTTTTTTCCCAGTGTCTGAATTGTTAACAGAAAGGCAGCAAAGCATATCCTTCAAAAAGAAGGTTTCAAGCCTGCTCCTTTCTGCTCAGCTCCTTTTGTATTCACAGGATGCAAATACAGCACTCACCCGCTCTTGGTTTTCCATTCCTCTACAGTGCTCATAGAAGGGTTGGCTTTGTTTTTTCAAGGTTTATTTTTTTGCTTGTTTTGTCCTCTCCTAAGCCTCGGGCCTGCATATTTGAATCTCTTCTTATTTATTTCTTAGGCAAAATGTTCTAATTTAGTTACAGCCCTTTTTTCCTTGCCAATTCTCTACCCAAATGTCTCCTAATTCTGTAGCCTTCCAGACTGCAACAACCGGAGCTGTACAGATTTCAGCCAAGACTGTATCATTTGTATATATGTGAATCTTAAACATTGTCTTGATCATAACCACGTACTACACTGATAACTCTTTTTCTGGAAACAATGTTTTTAACATGTAATGTGCATGATTAGTTTTTTATCTTTTCTACCTTGTGCAAACTTAATTTGACATTGTGCTTGCTCCCACTACACAAACACTGAGGAAATTTCCCCATGTCTGTGTAGATTGACAATAGAAATGAAGTTTGCAGGCACCGCTGAAGCAATGAAGGAAAAAAAAATCTCGGCTGCATTTAAATCATAGGAAATTATGTAAAGAAACAAAGAAGGGCAGATCTTCAAGGTACTAAACCTTTATTTTCATGCAAAGCCTCAATGATTTTGACTGGCTCCATGTAGAAGAAACTCCATATAGAAGACGATGAGCAATCAGCAGGGCAACCAGAGCAACTCTGCTCTTGTTCTGTTAAGTGGGTGCAAGGAACATATTTTGTTTTAAAAGAAACAAAAAGTAAGCAAACCAGACATCTTTGCAGGAAAAATGCTCCATCTCATCTAATTAAACTCAAAAGATGAACAGTTGGGCTATAGAGATGCAGGCAGCAGACAGATGTTCAACCTATTCCCCGAATTCAAATTTGGGATGTAACAAAGATTTAATTTTCAGATGGAAAAAGTTGTAACCAAACCTTCTGGTTTCAATGTAGGCTGTAAGTAGCATTTAATGCCAAATATCAAATTTAATAATGTGTTATCTACAGTCTAATCTGAACATTAGTTCAGGATATAGGAAAAAACCCTTTTCATTGTTTAACAAAGTAAATACTCGGGATTGGTATTTCTTCTCCCTTCACAGGGGATCTGTTTTATAACTTTATTTTCAGCCCAGCTTTTGTCATCAAAGTAGGTTCCTCTGCAAGTTTACTTGATAACTTTAAAACCTGCTAGCCAAATACAACCAAATGCAACAAAGGAAGAGCCCTGGAAAAAATTATTATCCTAGAAATTTTATATAAATATCCATCAGGAAAGAAGAAAAAGACAACTGAGGTGTTGCCTGCTAGGAAGGATTGCCTGAGCAATCTGGTAACTTCTTGGTCCACAGGGAATTCACACCAGGCAGAGCTCTCAAGTTTACCTCAGCCACAGGACAGAATTACAGCTACTCCAAGTCAGTCACAGGACTCTGTTTCCAAGCACACACAACCTAAGTCAATCTAGTTTCATGTAGAAACTTAAATATTTCGTAATTTCAACTTCAGCAGCAAATCTGCCCTTATGTACCATCCTTTCAGTCTTTGTTCACCAGGTAACAGAGAACCATTAGCAGAATTTAAATTCTTAAGGGGACTAATTTCCTGTTTTAGTTTAATCATATGTCATGGTTTTGGTACTTGGTATTGTAGCCCACCTGGTTCTTCATCTGTCTTTGAGGTTTCCTTAAGGGAAGTCAAAGACTGCATCTTTTAGTATTTTTTTCCTAAGGCAAATAAATACTCTTAAATATTTCAGATCTTCTTTGTACACAGTGAAATGAAAAAGAAGCAGCCTTTAAAAGTGTACTGGCAGACACAGTACATTGAAGATCTTAGCACCCTAGCACTACCTTACCTTTCTCCTTTTACTGCCTTGTTTCTCTTTGATGAACTTACAATGAAGAGTGATTTGATCTGCTAAATTTCTTTTGCAACATAGCTGCTGCAAAAGCTTGTGCCCTCTTAAGGCTAAATTATCTTCATGCCTCCAAATTACATCTTTGTAGGTGTGCTGATGATAAAGCATGGTGGTATTCTGGTTCAGCAAAGGAAGTGCCTTGATACATTCCTCACTTTTTATGCTTGTGAGGTAGAAAAAATTAATCTGTGGGGATATCTGCTTCAGCAATAGAGCTATAGCTGGTTTTAATGACACAGGCTTTTGCTAATATCAGCTCAGCCTTCTTGTTCCTGAATTTCTTCAGAAGTTTAGAATGTCTGTGGACTTAAAACCTTGTATTCAGTACTGACAGATTAACTCTGAAATAAGCCAGTGATTTCAATGGAGGCATAGAACATTTAAAATAAGAGAGGAATTGTATTCAGTCTCTTGTTACCTCTTTACATAATGTAAATGCTGAGACTTTTTTTTGATTTTTGGCTATTTTTTAAAGCAGTTTTATCATTAAAGTTTAGCTGAAAACAACTTTGGCAAAAATGGGTTGAGGAGACTGCTGTGGAGCATCCCCTTTAAAAAAGCAATGGAGTGTTTCCTTTAGGCATCTTTTTGTGATGCTACTGGCATGCCATCAAAAATCCCCGTATCTGGAAAACACAAACCTATTTCAAATTTCCCTCTTTCACCCCTCCCCCTCAATATATATAAATATTCCAGAAAATTCCCATATTTAAAAAAGGCTGGATTTGTGAAGAAATACATATTTCTATTTTGAGGTTTTGACATCTATATTTTTTTAAAACTGGGAGATGACAAAATGTTGTGAATATATTTTGCCTGAAAAGTTGTAACACTCCTTCTATGGTTTTGCTTTTTTCTGCTTGTTAATAAAGAAGCAAATAAATGCTGTAAAATTTGAAGGGACCAGGACCTAAAAATACTCCAGTGATGGATTTCTAGTAAAAAGCTCTACCTTTTATTATGATTTTATTTATTCACAAAGTGTATGGCTGTCTCAGAACAGTGTACATCCACTTAGGAGAAACAAACAAAAAACCCCACAAAACACAAACCAAACAATAACACAATCTCCAAAAGCATTTGCTTTGGCTCTAACAGGTGTATACATTTTTCAAGTTTTCAAACACTTGCATCCAATTCCCTGGTAATCTTATTAATTTTTTTTGCCTGCAGAAATAAATTCTTCAAAAAAGATGTCTGGATTAGCGCCTTTAACTGCTTAGTACCTTACATACTATTTTATTTTGTTATAACATTGGTTATCAATGGCTTTGATTTCCAGTGCTATGGACATGACACAGCTACTGCCACATTCTAACTAAATAAACACTGCCACGAAAAAAACAGTGCTGTCACTGCAGAACAACTTGTACTTGTCATAATAATTATAACTATGAATGAGATAAAAATATTAAGTGGACACAAGCAGGAACTGCAGCTAAGTGTCAGCTGTTAGATGACAACCTTATGTATCAGTGAAGGCAGGATTGAAATAATAGATGGAATGTAAGAGCTGCATAATACACACTTTGTGTACAAAAGTTAAATGAGAAAATTATTACCAAAAGATGTGAATACTGATTAACTTAGAATGGATATCTGAGATCCATATTTGCCACTTAAATAAACACACTCCTCTACAAGTGATTCTGCTACTCCCGTTCTTCAGTAGAAAAGGTATTAAGATTTGACTCTGAGTTAGGTGGACACCATTCTGGTATCTTTACTGTAGTACCAGAGACTAAATACCAGGAAAAAGCCAGAAATCTGTTACTAGAAGAAGTCACCATGTATGGTGACACCATCAATGATAAAGCCTTTGGTCTTCTTACTCACCCAGTCTTAGGCTTCTGGTGAGCACAGTCAGCAAGAGAAACAGTGTTCTTAAATCTCACCCTGGCAGGAATTGACTCGGCTGCAGGACAAAGGTTTTGCAAACAACCCTTTGGATTTTCAATGGGAAAGGTGTGTGCTGGCCAGCCAGGCTTCACAGTCAGTGTTAGAGGCCAAGCCTCCTCAGCTGGGTGATTTTTTTTATATCAGTGTGTAGAAGGACAGGCTGACACAGAGCCTGCTGCCAACGCTGCAGTTCAGTAGTAAATTACCCTGCCCCCTGTTCAGGTGTTTTGTCCAGGCACTGATTTATCCTTTCTGTTCACTCTGTGTCTCTGAAGAGGGAGGATCCCCCTTCCATATAACTTTTTGTACACTAGGTCTGTCGTCCCTCATTACAACACTCATGCAGGGGATTATCCTGGACATGAACTCCTGGACTTCTTCACTGGAGCTGAGGGTTCTGGAGGTGCTGCCCAAGTGCAGGATCTTGGCCCTGGAGGACATCCAAATAATGTCCAATAACCAATACCTATGGTATTTCAGAGAGCAAAAACCCAAATTCCCCAGGATCATACCATATTTTGCCTTTTGAACTTGATCAAAGCTAAGACTGTACATATGTATGCAATGAAGGTGACTTGGAATTCTCAGTGTTGCTACTGGAACACTTTTATTTTTATTGAAACTTGGTATGTTAATACTATGCATGAAAAATAATTTTTGGAATTAGATAAATTTATTTTAAAATTACAGATAAATCTAACAAGAGACATAGAAACTATTACTTTAGACATTTATTGTAATTTCACCAAATATTTAAAATATCTGTGAACTGGATTCATCTGATGACCATAGAATACTTTAAATCCCATTTGTTTCTAGCAAAGACTTTAAAGGACAATCTAATATATCTTTTGGAAAAATAATTACTATTAATGTCCATCAAGGCAATGTATCCTTCTATTGTTATTCAAAAACAACAAAAGAAAAAGCAATTTGGTTTTAGACCATGCAATTAGTAAGAGTAAAATTACCCTGCAATAATTTTAGACAATGTCAGGTCTGCTTCTGTAAACATATTAATAGCTGAGTATGTGTGTTGAGTCATATGTATAATTATTCCCAGAATGGCTGCCTTCCAGGCGTGTAGGCTGAGTCCATGTATAACTCTTCACGTTAGGGGCATGGTATGGGCAGCACTACACTTCTGTCCAGGCTGGTGGCATAAATCACAATGGAATTAGGTAACGTCAAGGTGTTTTGCATATCATTTGAAAACAAAAAAAAAAAATCAGAAATTTCTCAAGATGTTTTTTTTTTCTTAGTTCTCCTTCCCAAAATGCCTTGTCTAGTAAATGCCCCTTGAACTGTACATTTGGCTTTAACACACAACTCGGTATTTACTGACTGATGCTTTATGCTTTTGCAGGCACACTGAAGAAGATAAACCTTTTTTTTTCTTTCTAAAAGGATTCTAGGATTGATTTCTCAGATCAGGCAATAGAAGTTTAAAATCTGTTTTTTAATGAAGAGCTGGGATTTGACATTACTGCTGGAAGATAAACTTCTATGTCTTGCAGTTACTGCATTCTTATCATTAGCTTTATCTTTATAACCTACCTCTTAAAGAGCTGTGTAATTTAAGTCGATAGGGGTATCTGAAAGCTCTCTTTATTGCCTTTCTGTAGTTTCAGTTTCATGGCTACAAAGAATATGATCTCTAACTACACTTCTGTTTTTACTGCCCTGTTTTATCAGACAAACTGCAATTTTACACCTTGTTAAGGAAGCAAGGTGAGAAGAAAACCACATTATACTGTTGACAAGGAAGATAAGACTATTATTTACCTTGACATTGCTGAGCAATAATATTCTTCATGTAACAGGATAAGAGATAAAGCATATCCTGCAGTGATAATGCACAGACTGAAAGGAACTGGCTTTCACATGCTATCAACACCAGTAATGAAACCAAGCCCTAGTGCAATAATCTTATATTTGAGCCAGTCCAGAATGGATTATTTGAGGAGAAAGCAAGCCCTTAATTCGGTCAACTAAAGTAAACACATTTTATCTGTGCACTGCAGTGAATCATACTCAATTTATTTAAGTGACTGAATGAAACAGGGTTTGTTTTTCTACATTTTGTTTGTTTGTTTCATTTTCCTTGCTCTGACCTGCAGGTAAAGGCCATCTGAACAGGGAAAAACAATATAACGGATACTAATGGTGGCTGGTCCATGAAACTGTGTATCTGCAGACGCTGCAAGATGCCTTAGAAGTTTAATGTACTGCAAAATAGTGTTTCACACGAGGATGTTCTTCACAATGAATTAGCCACCGTCACTTCTTCCTTGGAGCAAAACAGTACAAAGCAAGCTGGAAATGAAATTTTAGCCCATGTGAGCAAATAGAACATACAAGAGTGAGACATTCAGATTCTGTGATGATGACTCTTAAAATAAATGCCTGTTGGAAATATACCACAAAATGCATAAAATAATCACAAATTAAACTAAATATCTCCAGAAAAAGTAATTATGTTCAAGCTTCTATCAATAATTTAATTTCATTTCATAATGGCTTGTCTTATGTGGTGAGATTATGTGGTCATTTACCTTATCAGAATGTTCTTTAAATTTTGTCAAAAATTTTTAAAAACAGTCAGTGAGGCTCCCACAAATTCTCTGGGAGACGATTCCTTGTTTGCCAGGCTGCTTTCCTCTTCTTCCCCTTCTCCCCACCTCCAATTCACCCTAGAATGTTCTTTTCATTCTTTTTGAAGCAGCTTTTAATTGAAAATTCCTCATAGTTCTTCCCCCAACCTCTCTTTATCAGACAGCCAGAGGGCGAGGTGTATTAATAGCAGCGGCATGACTCAGAGTTGGTAGCTCGAGTGGATCCCTTTGCACTGAGCTTTGCTGTTTGGCCTCCCTGCTTGGGTTGCCACTGAGCTCAGGGAGCACCTTCACTTCCTCGCAAATAAAAATAAACTGAGAAAGCACAGTGGGGGCTGGGATTGCCTCAACCTCTCTGTCCTTCAGAAGGATTCTCCTTATTGCTATTTTCTTCTACATTCCCATTGGGACTGTATACAAAAAAAAAAAAAAAAAGGAGAAAAATATCAAAAAAGGTGTGATCCCATCCACCAACAGCGTGACTGTTTCACACGACTGAATAATGAAAAAAGAGAAAACGCCCATCACTGCGATGATACGGAGGAGAGAGGGAGAGGGTCAGTGCTCTTCACTCAAACTGCATTCCATGCTCTTTCCCTGAAGGCATCCCTGTTCTTAGGAGCCATCACAGCTCGACCCTTCCCAGCCCCGTGGCTCCCCACTCATCCCGCTCCTGCCCGCCGCACCCCGGGGCTGGTGGCATCGCCAGCTCCTATAGAGCCACCCTACCTGGCCAGACACCCGGCCTCCCACCGCGCCCCGGAGCGCACGCCCGCCAAAAAGGCGGCACTTATGCCTGGCGGGGCTTTGGATGGAAAAAAAACTCCCAAACAACCAACCAAAGAAAAAAAAAAACCTAAAAAACCCCCACGCCGCCAACTCCCCCTCTCTGGCTCAAGCCTTTTTTGGGGTTTTCCTTTCCCGCCCGCCCGCGCCAACGGGAGAGCTGCTTCTGCTCATCCCCTCCTCGCTGAAGCGAGCAGGGGGTTCCTGGAGGGCAGCTCCGACACGGGCAGGGCTGCGCTCGGCTGGGCTGCGCGAGGTCCCCGAGCACCAGCTCCACCGGAGCGCGTAGAGCGGCGCGGAACTCCGTACAGAGGGGCCGCCGCCTCAGAAGGCGCGCGTTCGCCGCCGTCCCCTCACGGGAGCTCCGTTTCCCTCCCCCGCCGGGAGCCACGGTCCCCGAGCGGTCCCCG
>JBBMKD010000001.1:42903975-42997773 GCA_037834095.1 Argya squamiceps | reverse complement strand
TCCCCGAGCGGCGCGGCTCGGGAGGTTACACCGGAGTAGACATGTGGCAGTCGGGTCGGGCCAGCTGAGTGCGGCGGTGTGGGAGAATAATAAGGAATTACTTCATAAACAAGTGCTGTGGAGCATCTGTTGCTGTCTATTGTTTTCGACAAATGCGCGTTTTTAAGAGTCCTTAAGTACTGACCGACGTAATGGGCGCAGCGGCCCTGAATGAGCCTTTGTGCATTGTTTTTTTGAATGGATTAATGTTTTGTAGAAGTCGTGGGCATTTGTAATTAACCTCGTCGCTTAAAGTTTAGCGCAGATAAGGGATTTTAGTTTCAACTTCGTGGAATTCACTTGTCTTTTGTCAGTTTCTTAATCTGAACGCGAAAAAAACCCCAACTCTTTGGACTCCATGCCAACACAACTAATCACTTTAGTTGTAAGGTGCTATTAAGCTGTCTTTTCCAGTCTGTGTAACACCCTAGACAAGTATTTCGTGTTCCTCTTTCTGGTACAGGCTTTTAAAAAGATTCCATTTTTTAAACTGAGTTACGGGAGTGGCATTTCTGAGTTTTAAGTAGTTTTGTCTCTGTAGCTGGTTCGTGTCAGGCGTCAGATGTATCCCCGCGTGTCACTCCGGTTTGTTTCCATCGGAGGTGCCTGTCGCCGTGTCTGCCACGGGAGCATTTTTGGGGATGCGTGTGCCTGCGCAGCACCTCGCACACGGAGGAGATCGCGGAGATGTGGTTGTTGCTGTCGGCTCTCGGTGCGTTGGCTCAGCGCTGCCGGGCAACGTGTGTTCCCAGGGAAGATGTGGAGTTGGTGTACAGTAACGTCATGGCTACCGCGATGGGGTCGTTCTGTAATCATTAACGATGGGACAAGTAGTAACTGTTTATTGGATTATAGGACTTACCTCTGTTGATCTATTGATTTAGCATAAGAGGGACTGTGAGAAAAATAAACTGCAGGTCAGTGCAACGTTCCCAGATAAGCAGCCTCCCAGCAAATGGCAACTGCGAGGCAGTGGCGTATTTCCAAGCTTCGTCCTGAAGCGACACAGTTGGTCCATTAGGCTGGGAAACTGGAGAGCAAAAGCGAAACGTCTTCAGAAAATGTATGGAAAAATGACATGGCGTGACATGTCTGGAGCTGTCCAGAGGATTTTCGTTGAGTGCTGACTCATAGAAAAGGGGTGAAAGTGTGTGTAGAGATGACAAAAAGAGTTCTGCTCAGACTATTTCTGCCATTGCAGCAGAGAGCATTGCAGGGCTGTGGTAATAGTATTGCCAGAAAAAGGTTGTTTCACAGAAAACTGGGTAAAGCCGTAAAGAGAGTGAGGATTTAGATCCACCTACGAGCTGCAGAACCGGGAGGGCAGGACGTGGAGATGTTATGACGTGAGAAGGCAGTTCCTGGCAAAGTTCCTTTAGCCTTTGGCAGCATGGGTGAATGGCCTCTCTTCTTCAGCAGCCTTCAGAGAAGGGTGCCTCTGTCGGCAGAGGCGAAGAGGAGACTTGTCAAAGGCATTACGTCTTTCTGTTGGATGTGTTAAAGACATCAGAGCTTCCCTATCGCTTTATATTGCGTTAGAAGTCTGTGGGAGTAGAGGAAAGGGAGGATTTTCAAGTTTGTAAATGTAAACAAAGCTTTGTACCAACTTCGAGAGAAAGAACTGATTGTGGAAAGATACTGATCCATTAAAGCAGCACCCAGTGTATCCTGCATGCTCAGCAAGTTTACTCCAGGGCTGAAGGAGCCTGGGTAAACTCTTTCCTTTCAACACTGAAGAGCTGCATTTGGTGGCTAATTTTACCAATAGGCTAATTTAGCTGTACTTTGGATTAAAAAAATATATTTTTCCTTTCTGCTTTAGATATTTTATTAATCACTCTGTGAAGTGAAGCCTTCAAGTCATGTAGTACAAAGAAAAAGAAATATGACATTGTCCCAAAAAGGCAGTTAATAATGTTTACACTAGAACATTGCAATTTAAGAACTCTAGCTCGTTTATATGGAGAATGAGATGAGTGGCCAGTTCATAGATTTCCTTTATTTTATGGAACTAGTTGTAAGAGACTTAACAGCATCGTTCAGAAAACACAGTACTTGACTTTGAGATGAGATATACCCAAAATTCTGGGTACATGTCCTATTTCTTTGCTAACTGTATGTTTAGAGAAAGAATTATTGCGCTTGGAAGCAACAGTCCTTCCATCAGTTTATATTCATGGTTTTCATTTTTGATGGAGCATCCAATGTACGTGCTAAGATTGGCCATTCTGGTGTAGGACTCTGAAGAGTCTTTGAATTATTTCCCTTAGTGCCTTTGTGGGTACTTGAAGTTAAGGTTACTTAACTCAATAAATATTAAGTGTATGTAAATTGTGTAGCACATCTGAAACATAGTAGTTTATTAACTGGCAAAACTGCAAGTAGTGCACAAATATTTTTTGACTCGTATAAAGCTGCTTTTAGTTGAATATTGTGTTGGCAACTGCAGCTGAAGTTCACAGGAAGTGCAGTTTAGAAGAAGTACTTCATTCTTCAAAATGTATTTTCCTATAGATACATTGAATAGCTAAGTGGTACTAGTTCTATTGCAGTTATTTTTCAGAGACAGCAAGCCTATTTTGGGTGTTTCACAGAAGGGAGGGCTGGGGGAATGGTGATTTTAAGAAGGGAAAAATACAACACAAAAAAAGTTGGCACGTAAAACTTTGCATGTGATGTCTAGCAGTGGTCAGATCTCAATTTTTGTGTATTAGGTGTACGATTCAGGGGTGGGTTGATTTCTTTAATTTTTTTTTTCTGTGAGATAAATGGCTTGTTTCAGTTCCTGCCCTGGTTTGCTTATATTGCAGACAAGTGTGTAGGAGGTTGCTCTGTCTGAAAAAGATGTATGCAGAAGTAAAGTCTGTGGCAAATGAAATTCTTTATTGGATTGCAGCAAGTGTGTCATTAGGGAGCTGTTAGTGTGAAAGATGATTGCCCTGCAGACATTCACAGACTGCTTTGGAGTAGAGACACATTTTTGTAGAAATCTGAGACCAGTTCATCAGGTCCAGTGGCCTGTGAGCTGCCTGTTGCTTCCACCACAAAGGTCTAAAACTTTTAGGGACCACAAAAAATGAAGCGGGAGAAGACTTGGAAAAGAAAATGTATATTAATTTTAAGTAAGTTTCTGTTAATAAACAAGTGAGTTATATTGCTGTGGATAAAGCTCTGGCATCTCTCTGTATTTAGGGAAGTAGATTGCAAACCTCTTGTCAGGGTTAGGAGGGATGCTGCTGGAGGGACTGCTCCAGAGGGAGGGCCCTAAGCTGCCAGATAGGGATCCTGCATTGGAGTGTTGCTTCTCTAGCAGCCAAGCATCCTGCCAGAGCTTTCTGCCTGCTGTCCCATCCTCACCTGACCTCAGACCCATGGCTGTGGGTATGAATGTTTCTTTTGAAAACAGCTGCTGCATAAATTATTTGACAGAATTTTGGCATCAGGCATTTTATGCACCATCATTTTCTGAAGAAAGCTTTCATTGTCATCTTTCAACAATTGCTTTTTTTGTTGCTTTCTGTGCCATAACCAGAAGCATGGATGATACTGATTTAAAAATCTCAACTGCCTTGTAGTGAAACGAATTGAAATCACAGCTTTTCATTTCAGGAGAGTTCTTGATGTTCTGGATGACTTTTATATCTGTTTGTGATGTGGAGCCTGCTGATACTTCTGTTGTTTTGGTCCAGAGTCCAGATTACTGCATACACTCCTGAAGGTCCTGAGGGGTGTAGCAGTAGGAAGTCTGCAAACTCACATCCCTGTTAATCCTGACTTGGAAGAGGGACCTTTAGGATTTTAAATGCTGAGATGATGAGCGAGCCTTTATGCCTAGTGGGTCACAACTAACAAGGTTTCAGAATGCAGGAATCAAAAGGAATATCATTCCCAATCCCAGCTGACTGGGGTTGTTTTTGCTGTTGGTTTTCCCCCCCTCACTATTTGCAATGCCACTTCCCATGAGCGTTAAGATAGAAGTAAGTATAAGTAATTAGTTGCTTCAAAGTTAAAAATTCTGCATTTGCTAAATATAAATTTATCTGAACTGGCATTAGTAGCAAAAGTGAACTGCCACTCCAGTAATAACAGTGGAGAATCACAATATTTTGCCTGGCTGCAATATTTGATTTCTTTTGGCTCAGTGTTTCCCTCATGTTTATTTTGTTTTTAATGTTAGCTGGTGCCAATAATTGGGAGAGATAGGGTGATTTTCAGTTTTTATTCAGTGCTTATTTGATGTCAATGTTTGCAGTTTTAAGATTTGTGAACTTCTTGGTTTGTGTATATAATAGTTAGAATGTGTTTGTGTGAATGTACTGTTTCAAAATTGCACAAGGTTTTGAATATGAGAGCATATTCAGGCTGACACAGGCTGGTTTTTGTATTATATTTAAAATGAAAACAGTGAAAATCAGTTCAACACAGTTGGATATAAATTTATATTTGGCTAGATTTTTTTAAAAGAAATTACAGAATTTTTGTTACTTTAGTAAAAGATATTATGAGCAAACACTTCAACAAAGAAAATACATGGGGTGCTGTTGTTTTTGCATAGATTTTTTTTTTTTCTGTTGCTCATATACTGTGGTAATTTCTCAGGCCCATGACATCTGTGGGACTAACAGGGAGACTTAATTTTTATTTTGTTTTATACATAAGAGGATTCTTGCTTTTTGCTGATAACTTTGTTCTCTTGCATGTGAAAGCATGTCTCCCAGTTGTGGTTTGATGGCATAGGATTAACCTGTAGATCCTGTAACCTGTAAAACTCTGTCACCTTTTTGATTTTTAAAGTTACCGTAAGGTTTTAAAGTAAGTTTTCAAATAAATAATTTATGGTTTGTTGATGGTATTGCAACAAAATGCTTGAGTAAATCCCAAAGCAAAGATCTGGGACGTGTTTTCTAATGAATTTGTTGTGATAAAATGTATAAGGGTATGACAGTCAGTGTAGAAGTTGCTAGACATGTTGTCTCTTAGAAAGACCTCAGAAAGGAATCATTTGATGACACAGATCTTGGTCCTGTGCCATGTGCTGTCTTTGCCCTCCTGGAGACTGGACTCCCTTATCAGTCATCTCACCAGAGCCCTTCTCTTCAGTGCTCTGTAACCAAAGGCACAGGGAGGTGGCTGTGCTACTTTCTGTTCCTTTTGGGACTGTTGAGTTGGCACAGTTACAAAATGGTGGATGCGAATCTCATTTAGCTTTTGCATCGTTAATTAACTGAGTGGAACTCCAGGGCTTCAATCTGCCTTCAGTTTTTCAAGCATTGAACCTCTGCTGTCAGAGGTGAGCACAGGGATTACTACAGCTTGGAATCCTGCTGACTCTTAACAGATATTAGAGCCAAGCTTGTTTTGTGTTCTGTTATTCTCTTGAATTTTTCCAAGGCATACATTAGGGGGAAGAGGAGGCAGTCTCTTCTCTGAAAGGGAAACATGCTGTTGAATTTTTATCAAAAGCCATTTTTTTTCCTCCCCAGGAAGCTTTTGTGGATAAAAGCAGGGGAGATGAATAGAGGAAAAGCGTATTCATAATGTTCAAGAACATATTTAACAGTATCTTAGAACAGTGGTCTTACTGCTGATGTCCACGTGTTAGAAAGATAAATGACTTGTCAGTGGAATTGTCCTGTTAGGGTTTAGGGCTTGACACTCTTCAACCATCTCAGAGCCAGGGGAAAGTTAGCAAAGTTTGGGAAGAAGGATGTTCCATTGATAGTGGGCACAGGGAATGCAGAATTCACGAGCCACGAGGACATTTGGCAGAACTCCCAAGATAAGGAAGAAGCAAACAAAGCCAACTCAGCAACTGTGTTGAATGAGCTCCAAGTGGAGAAAAGGTAATTCTGGCAGGGAGAGACTGTGACCACAGCTCGGGGCCCATGACTCCCTCAGCCAGAGGGGAATGGCTGAGCCTGTGGCAGGGTTGGCAGGAGAAGGGAGAGGATCATTGAGCCAGTAGAAGGTAGAATGTTGATCAAGAAGAGAGGCATGTAAACTGTAGCCAATAAACTGTGATTTGTTTGTTTGCTGAAATGTCTGAAGGGTGTAAATTTGGATCATCGGGGTGCCCTCCTTTGGTGGAGGCTCCCTGCTCTGTGCAGGTCAGAGTAAAGAAATGGGAATGCTCAGTGCATAAATTGGCACTGCACATCAGGCAGTGAGCCTGCATTTGGGACATGACTGATACTGTCCAGTTCTCCAGAGTATCTCCTGTAATTAAAAAAATCAGCTGGAATGTAATTGTCTGCTAGGCATAGAGTATTTTAGAGTTCTATCATAATTAATGTAACTTCAGGATGGTGTTTTAATGTTTTCAGGATGATTTTCTGTTAAACAGTTTTGTTCCATATCTGAATTATGCCATTAGATTTCTCTTTCTGTAATCTTTAGTCTTAATATTTGTTTTCTTGACCAGCCAACACCGTTTATGCTTCTTAAATTCTCTTTTCATCCTTTATCTGTTTTTTAGTCCCTTTTCAAACATATCTCTACAGATCAGAAGAAGAAATATAAAGTCACAGTGCACCTTAAATTGTTGGGCAAATGTTTCTAATATTTACTGTATTTTTATTGCCAAGAAGCAAGGAAAATTTCTTCTGTAGTTTTTATATAAAAATACTTTATTTGTTCATTTTCCCTCATGACTGAAAGATCAGTTATACAAAAGCTTGTTTTTGATAACTGGATTGCTCTCAAGTATTCTGTTTTTCTTTTAAGCACTTCTGAAGATTTTATTCATCTGTTGCAGCTGTGGAGTTATAATACCGAAATATCACATTATTCTGACTAGTGTGTCACACTCATTTTTCTTAGTATAAGTGTAATTCCAGTTAATATTATTTTTGAAGGCAGTGCAGTCTTTGATGCTCCTTGCCAGCCAGCAGCAGTCTGATTTGTAGAAGCCATTACTGTAAATGTGTGCAGGAAGGTGACTAGCTGCGTGCTCTGAGTTAGAAGGAATTGAAAAGGAGGTAGGATGATATCTACCAACTGTATTTTTTCAAGGCATAAAAACTTTTTTGGAACAGAAAACAATAGTGAATACTTTCATCACCACATAGACATACCATTCTGCTTAAAAAGAAAAAATCTCAGTTATTTTAAGCACAACAGAATTTCTTCCTTTTTTACTCTGTTGGTGTGCTTGCATTTCTTTTCGTTTGGGAAAAATTACTGTCATTCATTGGTTGAGAGAAACAAATGATTTTATAGCCAGGATATAAAAGTTGTGATGCTTTAAAATTATTAGAGCAGGTTTTTTTGTCTTCTTATGTTTTCTTGTAAATAATGTTAGAGGTTTTAATAGTAGGTGAGGTATGATAACAAAACTTTTAAAAGAATTTGTAGCACTTGGGGAACTGTCATCTCTTTATTGTAACATTTGTACATAAATGTTCTGCAGAAACTTGGAAGGATGTTACTGCTTAGAGACCTGTAGATTCTGGCGATGCTAAATTAGTTGCCCTTTCTGTATGTCATCTGCTTAGAAGTGTATTTGGTACATGTAGAGCTTGCTTACTTGTTTTGTTATTTGTACTATTTACTACAATTAAGTTTTGATTAATTTAAAACCAACCCTTTTAATTTTGTTTTTGGCAGAAGGGGGCAGACAGTTTTTGGAAGATTTAAGTGGACAGGAGACTGCAGAAAACAAGAAAAATGCCGAAACCAGTAAGTAGCAGGTTTATATTAATCTAAAATCTAGAAAGGTTTTTACATTTTAGAGGGATAATCTTGTAACTGTTCTAATCATTTTGACTCTGCCCTTTCTAGATTTCCTAAGATTTGACCATGTCCAGTTGAAGTTGAGGCAGTATAGTACCAACATGTGGAAAAAATGGTCAAGAGAGCTTGGTACTGCAAGTTGTGTGTGTAGGATGGTTGGAAATGGGAGCAGTACTTGGAGCCCATTTGGCTGACAAGAGGAATGACTTTCCAGGAATTGTTGACTTTGAGATGAGCTGACTTAGAGTAGTTAATGGAGGCATAATTTGGGCCTGACTCAGTGTCTGTGAGAGTCAGTGGAAGGGTTTGCTGCAGGATTTGGCAGGGGAAGACAGAACCTGTGTAAAGTGTCTGCACTAAGTTAGATAGTAGTTTCACCATGGTAGAGGGTATCCCATAGAAAATAAATTTTGAAGGGAGGAAATAAGCAGTGTTTGTGAGCTCCTGTTCCTCTCACTTCAGCTAAGATAAGGGTTCATCTTCATCCACTTTCTACCCAGGGGAAAAACAGATCTCCAGCTTCTGTTTTGATAGTAATTCTAGGAGTCTTTGAGGAGATAATCGTTCAGTGGGTTGATTCATTTCCTGTTAATGTTATATTGCTAGTTTAGGATTTCATCTGCCATGTGTTAAATGACTTTTGCTTGTCTCTTCCACTTGTATCTGGTGAGCAAAGCATTCAGAAAGGGAGCTGAACTGTCAGATTATTTCTACTCAACTCTCTTGGTTTATGTAATAGCCTTTGGCCTTGCTTTGTTTACTGATTCATCTTGGTAGCAGATGAGAGGCTGGGCAGGTCCATTGCTGGGAATAAATGTGTCCATGTGCATGTGTGTACACACATACATCCCTATACATAGATAAATAAAAGGTTTTTGCAATTAATGAGAGATTACCCCTGTAAATAATCTGTGTTGTGTGCCAGTATTTGGAACTGGTACAGCTCAATGAATAGTGTGAGCATGGGACTGAGGGCTTACAGTTCTGTTCTGAGCTTTGCAGTTGGTCTGATGACCAGCTGGCCATACCTTGTTTCTATGATTTATTCTTTTCCTGCCAGTGGATTAGGGGCAATGTTTTGGCACTTTCTCCAGCTGGAAGTAGCTGTCTGTATCCTGCTCATTGGTGACACAAAGCTGCACTATAAAGGGCAGGAAAATGAATTAGCAGCATACTGTTTTCTGACCTGTTTGAGTACTGCCCCTACCTGTTTGATGGAGCTTCTCAGCTGGAAAACTCTGTGTTAAGAATGAGGCAGAAAGTCCCAGTGAGCTCATGTGGTTTCTGAGGCCTTCAGCTCCATAGAGCTGGTGAGCCATGGAACCACAGAGGTGGTGACTAGAGAAAAAAAAAAAGCCTGGGTGAGGTAACTTCTTTTTTAATTCTGGGATTGGAACCATGAAATTTAGGCAGACAGGATTCTCTCTATTTTAAGGACCAGAGAAAATTGAAGGAAATAAGAATTTTAGAGTTGTTCACAAGGAAAGCAATATCCTTAGAACTGAGATTGCAGTGGTGTTGGAAGAGGACACAGTCCACACTAATAATGGATACTAGCTACCAGATCTTGGCAAAGAAGCTGGCCTTGTGCCAAAGATAATTTTCTTTCTTTTATAAGGGACTTTTAATGAAGAGTTTGTGTCTCTTGATGATGTGGGTGTGTGTGAAATCCTAGAAGGAAGGCAAGTGAAAGGAGCCATTATAAATGAAATTAAATTGATTACATTTCTCAATGTCTTCCTGTAAACTGCAAGTTGCTGTAATTATAGTTGGTAATCAGTGAATGAAGAAGTAGCACACTTGCCAAAGGTTAAGTAGTATTACCTGTAAAAATCAAACCTCAGATTTTGCTCTGGTTGCTTCTTAAATGCGAGAGGGCTTTGGAGCTCTCTTCCTCCCTCCTCCCCTCTTTTTTTTTCCTTCTTCCTTCCTTGGAGACTGTAAGAGCCCAGCCATGGTTATGTTTAATGAATGTGCAGCTGCTCTTTGAAGAATCTTGCTGTTCTGCTCAGATTTGATAGTACTGGACAGTAGGAGGTCCCTTTTTGTGGATATTTACTGGAGATTTTGGGAGTTGTCTTTGTGGACAATCCACAATAACCACTTGTACTTCCAGTCCAGAAACTATCTATGCTTTAACTCATTGTTGCTTATTTTTGACTGATGTTGCAATAAGACAGTCAGTGTTCTGTAGCTCCATTGGTGGAAATCATTTAACCTGAAAACTAATGAAATAATCATGGGTAAGAGCTAAGAAAACTCAGTTAACTTAAGTGGTGAGATTTTTGACAGTGTTATTTTATCTCTCTTCTATATTACTGTGACCTATTTAGGTTTTCTTTTTTCAGACTCTGCTGTAATGATCCAATTGATAGTTTTCAGAGAAGTCTGGTAGTCTTGTAAATATGTAAACCTATGCAGTACAACTATAAATTCTTCGTGTGTTTCTGGGATGATTTTTTTTGTTGAGAAAATAACAAATAAATAAGCCACGGATCAGTTTAAATGAAATCAATACCCATTGAACCACAGAAAAGGCAATTAAATGGATTTTGGGATCACTTTTTTTGGTTTTACATTGAAAAGTTATGTGGTATTCCAGACAAAATTAAGTAAATGAAGCCCAGTAGAAAGTGATGTATTGGAATTTCATAGCAAACATCTTTTATTTTTCCTGGAAATCTCAGCCTGAAATAAGTTTCATGCCACTGTGAATGATTCTTACACATGGTAGTAAAAGGTCATGTTTTGGATTTTTTTTCCTTAGAGGCTGGTAGGTTAAATGGCTGTTTGAAAAGGGTAAACAACTTTAGTATATTGTCCTGGGATATTAAGGTAACATGTGACTGAAAAATATACATAATTGAAACATTTTCTTTTTTGATGCTTCAGTAGAAAGTCTGTTTCTTCACTTTGGCTGGGTTTGTGACAAAGTGGCTTTCCAGTTTTTGAAGCTGTTACTCAGCATCTACTCTACTTTTAAAACCAAATAATGTTTTTAAAAGAGACTTCCTATTCTCAGTTCTACCTAGCAGTGTGAATTTTAGCTTCAGTTAGCATGTTGTGATCCATCTGAATGAAACTGATGACTTCCTTGTTTAATAACATCTTTGCTGCTGTAATCAAAATCTGAGCTGGTGCAAGTGCTGTTCTCAGTATGTTTAGTTCTCAGCTTGCTGAAGAACAGAATATTTATTGACTCTTATTTTCAGTGCTTTCTTCCTAAAAGAAGAGATACAAAATGTTTCTCAGCTGTATGGCATTCTCACAGATCTGCACTGAAAATAGAAACAGAAGCTAAAATTAGACATCATGGGTTACATAACTGTTAATCATTTCATATGCTAAGAAGATTAGATTTAATTGACTGAAATATTGCATTTATAGGGTGTAGAAGGAGTTAAATTATTGTCTGGTTTTGGTGGTAATTTGCAGCACTTTTGTACAAGACTGCAAGGCATGAAAGAAAGCAAGCATTACGCTGGGGAGTAACAGAGATGTCAAAGTTACTAGGACTAAAAAGGATTTATTTTTTAGGTCTACTCAACATTTTAGGATATTGTGTATTCAGATGGAGTAAATAAATTCTGGACTAATATGGTGGTTTAAAATTCTAATATTTGCATGATCAAACTAGTTTCTTAAAGTGGTTGAATTGAAATGGTGTATAATTTTTTTTACTACACTGGGTTACACAGGAAAATCCTTGAGTCTGTTTAATGCAGTATTTGAATTATGGCTTGAATTTATGATTTATTTCTGTAGTGTAAATAGACAACTGAGGTCAGCTTGGAGGACTGATTTCTTTTGATTCATCTATTAGTAAAATCTGTTTGGCATTATTCTGTAGCCTTTAGTTCCTAATGCTGTTTAATCCATACCTTTTTACCTTATCTTCTTCATAAACTACTTCCTGTACATCTCTTCCTATAACTACTTTGGCATTGTTACAGAGAGAGTGCTGTGTGTGTATGTGCAGTCTGTAAAGCAGTGGGACTAATGCACTGCTACTCTTAACACAATTTAATATACAAACTTGAGACAGTAAATGGCTGAAGCAGTGTGAGGAAGCTCTTTGAGCAACCTTTTTTTTCCATATGAATTTTCTTATGAATCAGACTGGGTTTTGTGGCTTTTACAAATGACTAATTTGTATTGCTTTTATTAAACCAGAGCAAAACCTCTGGAAACCATTTCCATGTTACTTTAAATGGCTTTTCTTCTCAGTGTTGGTACCTGCTCAGTTTTGGAGTTCATGATGACAGCTCAAGTGCCATAACAAATATCTGCAAAGGATGGCTGAAGTGCAGTAACAGAAAGTTTTAGATTATTAAGCTTATAGCCAGGTTTTGTGCATGTTGCATGGACTGTGTCTGTTTGAGGAGAGTTCAAAGGTTCATGTGGTGACAGTTTAGTATTCCCATGAATTGTGGAGGGTTGAAGTTAGGTACTACAGGAAAATGTAGAAATACTTTTTCAAGTCCTTAAAGATGAACAAATGCAATAAAAATGTAATTCCCTTATGAAGTGCATGCATTTATTAAGTGCACATTGATGTTTGTTGTTCCAGATACGTTCATTGACAGTACACATTATTGATTTTGATAAATTATTTAATAGATAATTTGCTGTAGAGTATTTTTCTATAAATAGTGTTTTGTGAGCTGTGGCAAATATCCTCATAACCCATTAGCAACATTTGTTATCAAAACATCAGTTGCACCCTTGGCAAAGAATAATCAACACGTAGTTCTTTAGTGTGTGTTCTTCCCTTTCCCTTGGCCATGTTCAGTCGTTCTGAAGCAAGTCTGGTAAAATACAGATAAACTCAGCCTGCTGCAGAAGCCAAGGACCTGGACAAGCTTGGGAAGTGGGACAGTGTGAACCTCCTGAGGTGCAGCAAGACCAAGTGCAGGGTGCTGCACCTTGGCTGGGACATCCCCCAGTGTCAGCACAGGCTGGGGATGAGCAGATGGAGAGCAGCCCTGCTGAGAAGGACTTGGGGGTGGGTGAGAGGCTGGACATGACCCAGCCATGTGCACTCACAGCCCAGAAAGCCAAAGGTGTCCTGGGCTGCATCCAAAGCAGGGCCAGGGAGTGGATTCTGCCCCTCTGCTCTGCTGAGACCCCACCTGCAGTGCTGCATCCAGCTCTGGGCTCCCAGCACAGGGAGGACATGGTGTTGTTGAGACAGGTCTAGAGGAGTATTACAAAAATGGTTCTCAGAATGAAGCATCCCTCCATATGAGGAAAGGCTGAGAGAGTTGGGGTTGTTCCAGTTGAGGGAGAGAGGGAGGAGACCTTATTGTGACTTTTCAGTACTTGAAGGGAGTTTATGAATAAGGTGGGGACAAACATTTTGTCAGGGCCTGTTGCAATAGGACAAAGGTAATGGTCTTGAACTAAAAGGACATAGATTCAAACTGCATATAAGTAAGAAAATTTTTGTGATGCAGGTGGTGAAGCTCTTTGCCCAGAGAGATCATAGATGCCCCATCCTTAGAAGTGTTCAAGGTCAGGTTGGATGAGTCTCTGGGCAGCCTGGGGAAAGTGTCCATGTGATAATAATTGGCTGAACTAGTGTGAAGAAGAGAGCTTTCAGATTCTGTTACAGAGATGTGGGATCCTGGTGAGAGCAGGTTTGGAAAGCAGGCACTGAATGGACCCTGTGGTAAGTGTAGTGGTAGCCTTCCAATACTTGCCACAGGAAACCTTTATGCATTTCTCTTGTCACCATTGCAAGAGCTCCTTCCTGTTTCCGTATTTGTGTGGTAAAGTTGGTTCAGATTAGTGCCTGTCCTCGTAATTTGTGGTTCAGATAATTTCCCCCCTCACCACTGTCACGTAAAGAGAATTGCTTCCAAGTGGCCAGATACCCATCAGAGGTTACATGAGTGACGGACCATTGCTGAGGTTCCTGGTCCTTCTATCTCTGCCTGTGTTTTCTCAATTCCCTGCCCTGTTTATGATGTGGAAACTTTCCCTATGACTCTTGTTAATGTAGTTTGCTAGCTTTATTTTACACACAGTGCAACTGGTACCAGAGGTTTGATTTTTTTGTTGAGACGATGCCCTGGCGTCACGGTTTGAATTAGACAAGTAGACTTTTGGGGCTCTTTAGGTTTTGACAAAAGTAACTTTCTTATGTTCCGTGCCCAAAAATACTTAAATGTTTGAAACATGTTACAAGTTTGTAGAAGCCTGGTGCTTGTCTGCCAAAGATCAAAGTCAGTCCAAATTCCCTTGGAAAGAAAATGAACTGTAGTGTTGACTTTGTCTCTTCTTAAATCATTCACATCACAAAAAGTAACATTTTAACATTACCATCATTTAATTTGCAACTTTCTTATTAGAACTGAATATTTAAATATTGATTATCAGCTAATCAGTGAGCAGTTAATTGGAAGATTAACAGAAATGCTGAGACATAAACAGAAAGATAAGAGAAAGATTAACAGAAATGCTACAGTTAACCAGTTACTGTAGTGTGTATAAGTGGCCAGGTACTCGTAATGTCTGTTTGTAGCTATTGCAGGTGCAGAAGCTCTGTAGGCTTAGAGCACTCAGATTTTTTTGAACAGTAGCATCCAGAAGCAGGCAGAATTTAGAGCTGTGTTGAGTTTGTATTACAGCTATTACTTTACTGTTTGGGTATTGTAGTTCTTGTGAAGGCTAAACTCTCAGGTAGTATTTCTTGCGTTTGTAGATGACATTTGTTGTAAGGATATTTATATAAGAAGTTTCTGCTGTCTGCTGCTGTGATTAGTTTTGAACTTGCTGTGCTTTGTAGATCTTCTGTGATGCTTCTTGTTTTGGCAATGGTGGTGTTATATAACAGAACACTTTGGCATTTAATAAAATTGGTTTTTGGCCTTATTCTTTGTAACTTGCTTACTTGTGACTGCCCTAAAGAAGGCTTCATATTTTAAATAGAAAAACTGTTTTGAAAAAATGAAATTTTTGTAATTAAGGGGCAATCCCCCATGCTTAAACTAGTGTAGCTGGCAGTGAGTTAGACCTACCATTTAAAATTAGTTACTTTGTTAGAGGAATTATGTTCTGTAAGGGTTTTTTTTTTCTTCTCTTGAAATGGACAGACTGAGAGAATCTGTAAAAACATATTTTCCCTTCTTCCTGACACACACCCTCTATTTTTAATTTTTTTTTTTGCAATAAAACTAAACTATCTTCTACTCCAAAGTCTTCAGCTCTTGTTTTGTATCAGTGTTTGCACGCACAGTAAAGTTGGCTAAGCCCCTTCTATCATTCCTGTGTGCAAGTCTATAACCTAGAGGTCCTCAGGCTCCTGCTGTTCTTGTCTTGTATATCCCCCTCGTGTTTACCTTGACACTGAAGGGAGCAGTGGTCAAGCCTCACCTGTTGCATGAGGACAAACTACTCCGCAGGTTTCTTTTCCCCACCTTAGATCTCACTTCCATGTTTTGTCTTGTCTTCTTTTCCAGAGGATCACTTCTCAAAGTATTCCACCTGGTGGCAAAATTAGGGAAATTGTTAACGGAAATGGTTCTCACATGCACAGATCAAGTAGTGTAAGAACATGTCATACAAGTCATAATTTATTCCTGTTCCCTGTTTTACAGTAGAGAGAAATGGAAATGTATCTCTGTGAGTTTGGGGTTTTTTTTGCATTTGTAGGAAGTACATAGGTGTAGTTGACCTTTAACACTTTATATTCCTCTGCACAAAAGATGAATGAGATGTGATACCCTGGCAGTAGGAGTGGAGGACTGTTCTAACACTGAGGTGACAGTGCTGTGCGTTTAATACTTTGTTTTGTTTCATGAAAATTCTCACTTCTGTGTGTACCAGCTGAAGAGAAATTGGAAAAGACTCTAGTACTTCCCAATAAGGCTTCCAGTTATCTCCTGCAGTATTTGACTTTTTGTTTTATGCTAAATAAACTCACTGATTGTCAGGAGTCATCTGGTAAATGGTCCTCCCTTTCCGGAGAAGGAGGCTCATTGAATGGTGGCGATTTTTTAGTCTTGTAGAAAGGGAGCTGAAGGAGGTTGGCACTAAGGAGAGCTGACTTCTGTAGCTTTCCTTTCCCTTGATGAAAACTTGCTTCTGGTCTGTCCTGAGATGTACAAGCTCTAGTCCTAAATATTTTGACCGCCAAACTACTTAATTTTAGAAGTGGCCAGCAAGAGGCTGTTTGTCTTTTTATATTTCTAGGCATAAATACCTTGAAATGATACATGTGTGACCAAGACCTTTTGCATGCATATCACCTCTGGATGATAGTGCCCAGCAGCTGAATGTCCCAGTGTTCTTCAGCTGTTTAGTAATGATGTCAGCTTTGCCATTAAATTTATTTTGAGCTTTGTTCTCTAATTTAACCTTCTAACCTACTGGTAAATACTGTCCTGATTATGCTTTTACACTAAATAAAGATGAGAATTTTTTCAGATTCAAATTTTCTCTTTCTCTTACTGCTGTTCTGTGTGTACACAAGACCATTAAAATTGTTCAACTTACTGTTTTTTACAGGCTAATCACAGGATATAGAAGTATTACACTGTTACAGTATGATTTAAATATTTTAACATATTTCCTGATGTTCTCTAGATCAATGTCAGAGTAACCACAATGGATGCAGAGTTGGAATTTGCCATCCAGCCCAACACAACAGGCAAGCAGCTCTTTGATCAGGTAATTTACATGTCTCTATTTATATGTGAGTACAGGCACATAAGAGTAGTGTGGTTATTAAGGCATAGTCTGAAAAAGTGGTAGTGTTCTCATGTACTGATTGTTTTTCCTTATGTTATCTAAACTATGCTCTGAGTTAGTGTGAATTTCCTCATTACTTCTCATGAAACATACTGAATTCAAAGACAACTCTCTAAATATGTTACCAGTGAGGCTTCAGATAAATTGTGTATGGAACTGCTTTGAAATTAATTGTGGTTTTTATGTCTAAAAATATTATAGTTGCTACTGCAATATAGTTGTTAAAACTGTATTGTATATGTTAGAAATATATATGTAACAGTTCATTAATGAAAGCTAACACAATTGCTTTCCAGCAATAGATGCTGTAAGATGGTTTTTCGCTACCCAAATGTTAGAACTAAATGCTGTTGTCCTATGAACCAGTTTGGAATTTTGTGTTAAAAAAAAATGGAAAGGAAGAAAGAATAGTTGAAAGTGATGACCTTAATGTGCTTATGGATTGCAGACCTATCAGCACTGCAGACTCTCACTTGATGGTGTGTGTTGTACATCAGTCAGATGGACCAAGTGAATGATTTCCTAAACGGGGTTGTTCTTGCACTCATGTGATGTTAGTCATCAGAACCTTGAAACAAGTTTTTGACCTGTTGTGGGGTGTTACAGGAAACCTTAAGAGTAGAATCTTGTCAACGTGTTGTGTCGTTTGCCAACAAGATACCAATAAATATGTTTTATTATCTAGATCCAAGATGTATGCCTTTATTTAGGGAATGTGGAAATATCTGAAATTACTCTTTAAAAGTAGTTAAGGTAGATCAACAGTTATGTCTAGAAGTTGTTTATGTCCATTCCACTATAGATGCTTGAAGTATGCAGTGATGAGTACTAAGAGAAAGTAACACATCAAAAAGGTTCTTTAAACTTTTAGTTGACCTTTTAGAGTCAATAAAATGTCTTATTTTACAAAGTGAAAAGAAGAGAATGTTCATTGTTTTAATACTGAACTTTTAGATAAATGAAATGGCCTTTGCAGTTTTTGTTTGAAATGACTGACTTTTACTGCCTGCCCTTTTCTCTAACATCAGTAACAATATATCTTCAGCCCCTATGAAGGAATAAACTTCATGACTCTTAAAAAGACTTCTTGAAAAAAGAGGCTGTCTTGCTTTTTTTCTAACCAGCATCATCATAATCAAATATGAGTATGGTATTCTGTGGTATAGAAGGCCCAAGCTGTTACTTGTCTTCTGCCAGCCTTTGCTATCTTCTGCCATGCACTGTTGGGTGGGGTGACATTCTGCTGTGCCCAGGTAATCAGGCTTATCCAAATTGGGGCATTTGCAAACAGGGAACAAAGATAGAGTTCTAAATTTGTTGTCATGCTCTCTTCTTTGTCCCTCAGTTCTCTGTGTGGTGTTTGACATCTCATCAACTCTTACCTCTGGAACTTTAAATTGGAAAAAAAAAATGAGGTCAAGAAAAATCAACCAGAATAGTTGTGTGTGAGAGACATTTTTAGCCTGATCTTAAATTCCTGTGGGAGTTCCACAGTGTAACATCAAGAGCTGAACTGTATTGTGAAGCCAGCATGAAATTTTCAGGCAAAAAGTTATCCTGTTTCTCTACAGAAAGGGAATTGAATAGTGCTGTTGCTGGAAGGATTGGCCTTCAGGGTGTATGCACGAGTGGTGAACATGACAAGCAGGTTGGTTATTGTTTGCAGAAAATAACCTCTCCATGAATTCAGCTGTTATCTAGTGCTCCTCTACATATTTGGTGGACAACCTTTCAACCTTCTACCACCCAGTGTTCTTTTAAGCTTTTAATTGGCATTTTCTGGAGTTGTTGATTTGTTTCCCATTCCATATGTGTGTTCTCATCATCTTCATCTGCTAGCAGACAAGAATGCAGCATTTGAAATCTGTGGCTTTCTCTTTTCTCTTCCGTTGTCAAACTTCAGTAAACTTCTTATTTATTGCACAAGCTTTTTTTTTTATTATTACTTGCATTTCAGAAGGTGTTCTAACATACATATCATTGGTCCCTCTGTCTATCCTGTCAGTGGTCAGAATAGGCAAGAGGGGATCTGTCCTCCTGTGGTCAACCAGTTAAGGATCTAGAGCGTTCCTGGGAGAGCAAGAACCCTGTGAGGGATATGTTTCCACACACTGGTGGTAATTGTGGGGGAGTTGTTTTGTTTTGTTGGCACTGTGCATTGGTAGCTTTTGGTTCACTGTAGCTGCCATTCAGAAGGAATGTGAGGGTTGTCTCCTTTATTTTGTGTTGTACCCCACTGCCCTTTCCAGATGTCTCCAAAGCCTCCTTTACAATCTTGTGGAAGGTGACCATATGAAATCCTCGTTAGGTTGTCTTTATGTGTATGTTGTGATTTGCCCAAACATGCCCTGTTCAGGTTCTTTTCTTCTCCAAGAAGTTTTTATTGCCTATTAATAGTAAAGTTGTAGGATGTGATGGTGCATAAATCTGTTTTACAGATGTGATGAAAACTTGCATGAAGCTACTTAATAGAAGTTCTGAGCTAGAGTCAAACTCCTGAGTTTTTCATTTTCTACTTACTTTTCATATGGTGGAACTGCAGTGCATAAGTGCATCTATTCTCTTGGTACAGAGTTTCAGAAAGGTTGTTTCTCTTTCCTTTGAGCTGAGAGGCAGTGTTGGCAATGCTTTTTCCTTATTTGTGGATTCTGCTGGTTTTAGTGTTGACTTTGGAAACTTGTGTAGCTGTACCCAGGTTGTCTGTATATAAATCATCTCAGGGGCCACAGTTAATGGGTTGAGAGCAAAATGTTTTGACGTGAGCATAAGCACTTGTCTCCTTATGCCTTGTGGGCAGAGCTGTTGAGCATCTGCAGTTCTTTGCAGCTCAGAGAGCTGATAAGGTGCAAGGGCTCAGCTGGGACAGCTGCTAAGTAAGGAGCATTCTCAGTCATCTGATGAAGCCATAAGTGGTTTGATCAGTGTTATATAGGAGATCTGTGCCAAAAGGAACAGCAGATCTGAAATTCCTGACTTGGGGCACCAAATTTAATGCTGCTTTGGACCATACTAGTAACATACACCTGTTCTTAGCATGTCTTATGATGTAGTGTAAATGATGTGGGAATTCCAGAAGAAATAACCATGCTCACTCAAGGCATCAATCAGGTTGCATCCACAAATATTTTCCATTTTGTGCTTTGGAGTTTGAAGGTGAAATGATAAAGGAAGAAAAAAGGTGCACACTCAAATGGTTGTTAAGTGATTATGCAAATATGCAAGACAGCAGAAGTAAGTTTACATAGTTATCTTATGACACTTTCTAATTTTCAAAATCTTAATTTTGCAACCCGATAGTACTACTTTAAAATGGAGGAGGATCTATGTGTAAAATTCTATTTACTTCACATGCATCTGAATGCTTCCATAAAACAGCCTTCAGTAAAGCAGCTTGGCACCATGGTCCAACCTGAGGACATATGTAAGTACTACCATACATGATCTATGGAGCCAGAGTTTACAGTCATTTAATAATCTTTGCTGGACCTTTGTGATTAATTGCTTATTAAATCCACATATGCTTTTGCTGTGCAAAAGACTTGTAAAATAATTCCACAGCTTCATTATATTTCGTAGTAAAAGTGCCTCTTTTTGTTTGCTTTGAGCCTGCTATGTCATGATTTCTGTTGATTCTCTTAATTCTTACATTATAAGAAATAATGAACAATCATTCCCTATTTTCCTTCTACATGCCATGCAAGTTTGATAGACTTGTATCATATCTTCCCTTATTTCTGTCAGTAGCCCTAGTTCTTGTCTTAGCTATGCAGAAAATGTTCCAAGTCACTGATCGTTCTTTTCAAGATTTCTGAAACATTTCCAGTGCTGCAGCATCCTTTTTAATAAGTTGATGTGACTTGTCCTTATGTAGAATTAGATTTGTGAATGCCATACATGCGTATAGTAATGTAATAACTTTTTCTTTTTTGCTTTACAACTAGAACTTTGTTCACATAATTTAAATTGTTGTCTTTTATGTACAGTGTTTTGCTTTTATTAAATATGATCTTTTATTGAGGTTCATCTTTTTAGTGTTATTCACAGATCTTTTTGGAAGGTTTGTTATAGCAGATTTTTCTCACAGAAGTTTCATCCTTTTTTGAAGTCCTGGGAGACTTCCCTAGTGGTTACACTACAAGTCTGTTATGAAAACAGCTTGTGTTTTTTGTCTGCCTTTTTGAGCAGTGTATCCACAAAACAACCTTCCCTCTATTCAAGGAGAATTTTTCTTCTTTAGTAGCTTTTGGTGATAGACCTGATCTGAAGTCTTACAGGAAGGTCATGCATGTTTAATTAGGTAGATCATCCTTACCCCTTTTATCATTAACTCTTAGAAGATGGCAGAACTATTTGAAGGAGTCAATTCATCCTCATTACATCATACTTGTCTACAAATATTGCTCTTTGTTATTGCTTCACCAGTTGTCTTCTGTTGAAGTGTACTCACTTCTCCCTAGGCTGCAGGTCACTTCCCAGATGTGCTTTGTAACCCCAGGGTCCTGTTACTGCCTTCTGTTCCTCAGGTGCTGATGTACACAGTGAGCTGCACGCTCCAGTTGGTAGCTTGGAGCCTTTGAGTTTATTTACAACTCTGAGGTTCCTTGAACCTGATGTTTTGCCACTATTTTATCTTCTTGTGTTCTTGTAAGACTTGATTGCATTTCATCTTGAAACTGTTTACGTAGCTTTATTCAGCTACACAATGCCAGTTAAAAAATGTGTTGTAGTGATTACTGATGATTGTGGCTCCTTTTTCTTTAGGTGGTGAAAACTGTTGGTCTTCGTGAAGTCTGGTTTTTTGGGCTGCAGTATGTGGACAGCAAAGGCTACTCAACTTGGCTGAAGCTAAATAAAAAGGTAACAATTCCCTCATATTTAGCCAAATGTACAGTTTGAATATATTTTATAAGCTTTACTGATATAATATCTTAAGTGGTGTATAGCTGGCTTCAAATTTAGTTGAAAATTTGCTTTTCATATGCTTTAAATGACAAAATAGTATTGTTAGATTAGTTATAAAGAATATGCAAAGCTGCATCAATATTTAATTTGAGGAGGTAGTTCCTAGTACTGTGGAAAGCATGCATGCATGCATTAGGAAAACTGGAATTCATATGATTGTCTCATTTTCATGTAGCAAAACATAATAGAATTATTGTTTTACAGTTTGGGCGTGTGTATGGGAAGTATTTGAGCTTCAGGAATTTTGTATGCATACAGCTATGAATCTTTAAACAGGGCACAATAATCAGCTTCTAAACTTTAGGTATCTAATAGAGAGATTGTAGGATTTTTTCTTTTCTTCCAAACAGCATTGAGTACCTTGTATCTCCCTGGTACTGGGAACTGGATCATTTTACTTTAAATTGTATCTATGAATTTGAATGGTCACTTCTTATTTTAATACTGGCTCTCAGAGTATTTGTTAATGTCACTGTTTAGAGTGGAGATACTTGTTTTTTAGTTCATCCTAATCAAGAATACTTTTTTTCAGTATTAGAAGACAAATTGTGAGGGTTTTAGGAGCAAGCCCCACTGTCTGCACTTATGTAATCTTTGCTTCTCCTCTGTGGTAAATGCAGTGAGTGAAGCCTGCTAACCATCAAATCTGTCTCCTAGAATTTTGTATGTGTCTTGTTTCATACACAATAAACATTGTAGTGCTACAGATACTTTAACTGTAATGGCTTGTCTCAGGTGGTTGGAGATGGGGATTTATTGCATCAGTTGTGAAAAATACAGAAGCATTCCTTTATGAAAACCTTTAGCAAGTTAAGTTTCTGGTACAGTTCAGAAGCAGCTGAGGGTGTGCCCTTTTTTAAACTTTGACTAAGACAGTTATTTATCTTTAAAAAACTTGTAACATTTGATTCTGAAATGCATCAAATTAACTGTCTCTCACTTTTAAATTACTATTTACATGTTTTCAGTAAATACAGATAAAATCTGATAAAGATTATAATAGATGTGCAAGTAAGATTTTATTATGGTGAGCACAACTAATTTTTCACTGGTGAGATTTAAATGCTGCATCTGTAAGTAATGCATGACAATAATGAAAAGTGAGCAAAACTTCTAAAACTGACATCTCAAATCTTGAATGTTTATGTTCTTATGTTGTCTTAGGTGTTTAAAAGGTTATATTTGTTATATTCACAGTTTTTGAGACTTTCTACAAGTTGAGCAAACAAATACATAGTTTAATGTGTGACAGTGAGGTTTTAGTGGGACTAGTAGTGTACATGAAACTAAATGTGTAATAAAGTGCTTGAACTGGGATGTATGAGAATTATTTTACAATGAATGAACATGTTAACAATTACTGTTTTATATTAAAATTAGTTTAGTTTTGAATGTTTTTGCTTTGGCCATAATTGATGCAGCAAGCTGAGCACAAATGAAATAAAATTCTACATAAAAATCAGTATTTGTTGAAATATGAAGTAGAGGAAGCCTTAAGATCATATCTGATTTCTTTGCAGAAATCACAGTTTTAAAGCTTGTCCATTACAGAAAAATAAAGTGATTAAAGGAATTAAGGCTTTTGCACAGGAACAAAGCACATATATTTATTTCAATAGTTGAAAGACTTTTAAAAGAACCCAACTTCACATTCACATTGAAGAAATGTGCTGTAGTTCTTGCTAAAGAACCATTGTTAGACCCTAATTTATTACTTCCTGCAAATCATCCTTGGATATAGTTTTGATCTTTTTAATGTCTGTTGCAACTTCTTAGTTTCCAGGTCTTAATTATTGGATAAATAAAAATTCACACAGCCCTACAAAATAAAAAAAAATCTCTTAAGGAGCCTTTAAATAGTATTTCAAAATTGGTTTATCCAAATTGACATACTTGTTCGACCATATGAACCTTTCAGTGAGTTCCACAGTGGGCTTGTTGGGGAGCTTTGTGAGCTAAAGAGTTAAGCACTATTAAATCACATTTAATTTACCATTTAGTGCTCTTCTTATTTTTATCTTTATTCCTCTCCTTCAGGTAACACAGCAAGATGTACGGAAAGAAAATCCTTTGCAGTTTAAGTTCAGGGCCAAGTTTTTTCCAGAGGATGTATCTGAAGAATTAATTCAGGAAATAACTCAGAGACTTTTCTTCCTGCAAGTCAAAGAGTCAATCTTAAATGATGAAATATATTGCCCACCAGAAACCGCAGTTCTTCTGGCTTCTTATGCTGTGCAGTCCAAGTATGGAGATTACAGTAAGGAGATCCATAAACTGGGCTACCTAGCCAATGACAGACTTCTCCCCCAGCGGTGAGTGAGAGGGGTTTTGCACCAAATGCTGCACATAAACTTAACTATAGCAGATTTTTTATAAATAAAATATTATAGCAATAACATGCATTTAATGGTGGCTTTCGTAGAATTCCTCTTTTTGCTAGTAAAATTTAGAGATCCTAATTTAGACTTTAAATAACAAAGGAGCGTCACAGCCACAGGTTGCTTGAGATGCATTTCCTGCCTGTCCACAAACACCTGCACAGATTTAGTTGAACACGTTTCCAAAGTACTCCAAAATCATGTAATGTTACTAGGGGCCTGCTTCTGCTAAATTAAAATCAAAGTACTCCAATACAGAAGTAACTAAAATTCATTTGATATTCTCTCCTTTTCTTCAGTTTTCATGTTTTTGTACACTTAAATGATAATAATTTCCTGAAAGTAAGTGTACTGCAAATAAAATATATTGCATTAAAAATAAAGCTGTTGCTTGAGTAGACCACAAATTTACATATTTAAAGTGTTCTTTTCACTAGACAAATGCTCAGGTGATTTTTTAATTGTCGTCTTAAACAGTTTCTCCAGAAAAACCTGAAATGCTGGGTCCATGGAATGAAGGCATAATAAAGTTATATGCATTTGATTTCTTACTGCAGTACTGCACTGAAAGTTCTAGTAGACCAAAATACATTTCCATCATTGCAGCCTCTTGTAGATTAAGCATCAAATAGCTTTCTGAAGCTGCTTCCCTATTGATTTTATTCATAAAGGAAAAATGAAGAAACCACAAGAAACCTCTCAACAAAGTTGTCTGCTAACTTGTTGTAATGTCTTACCTTTTCTTCAAATGAGAGCAGAATGAAAGTTTGAGTGTATCTTTGCACACCTAGAGATTAATTTGCAGCATTGTTGCCAGGGGATTCTATAGGTGTGCATTTTCAGCTGTTTTAAACATTACATTTTATGACTTAGCTGAGGTATGCAGTGGTGTGACTTTTCTATTACAAAGAATATAGAATACCAAGAAAAAAGATGTGGCTTTCACATTATTTTAGAAGGGAATTTGTTGAAATACAAAGTTTCTGTTTCTGTGCTGAAAATATGTGCAGTATATAGGAAGTCCTCTTTTAAATTTATTCAGTTAAAGCATATGTTGTGCTGTGGAATGAAAGAGGTTAAGTTTGTTGTCAGTGTCATTTAATACCAACAATTTCTATTCGCAGCGTGTTAGAACAGCACAAACTGACAAAAGAACAGTGGGAAGAAAGAATACAGAACTGGCATGAAGAGCATAGGGGAATGTTAAGGTAATTATGTAAAAAATGTTCACAACACCTTTCATTATTATTAAGATGTATTCTGGGAGGTATTTGTTTAAAAAGCGGCGTTCTTTTATTCTGACCAGGGTAGTTGGTTATGAAAGACTTTCATAAGAGTTCAGTTTCCAGTTAGGTTGTTGGTTTACCTCATGATTTCTGGTAAGGCTGTCAACTGCCTTTGTCCACAGTTGCCTGCCTCTAAAATACATTTAGTATTCCCTTAGCTCATGGGGCAGAAAGACAAAGTGCAATGATTGGACACTGCTTGGATATTAGGGGGTAGAGCTCTTAAAAGTATCTGAGTCAAACTATTTTAGAGAGAGATTTAATTCATAACTATATTTTACCCCAGCTGTTTATTCTGCAGTTCCCTTATTCTTACAATGTACTTACCATTTGTTGTCTAAACTATACCAATTTTTCTTCTTCATCAGGGAAGATTCTATGATGGAATACCTTAAGATAGCACAAGACTTGGAAATGTATGGAGTCAACTATTTTGAAATAAAGAATAAAAAAGGAACGGAATTGTGGCTAGGAGTTGATGCTTTGGGTCTGAATATTTATGAACACGACGATAAGTAAGTGAGAAATACTCATTTTGCAGTTCTGTCCTAGGAGTTGCTATCAGAGATTGCACAACCCCCATCTTGCTGCGTGTTCAGTGAAATCTGGCAAAACAGGTTCTTCTAATCTATATAAGAGATGGAAAAAGAGGGAGAGATGTTAACTGCCAGTTTATAGACGTGGGATGCAAAAGAAGGGAAAGAAAGAGCAGTTCTACAAAAGTTTAAATTTACATTGCTTTATATGGATTACTACATCTTTATATGGTTTCTTCCTGTACTTCTCACTCAAAACATTCCCTTCAGTTAGGATGAAAAGGACATTTTAAAGCTGAGCAATGTGTTTAATGAGGAACATTTGTAAGAGCCATGACAAGGATTATTGACGTTGGAGCATGAAAAACTTAGGTGATATTTAAAAGTGAAACCTTTTGGGCACCAAAGAAAATAGATCATTCATGCATCCTGATAAAGAGATCAAATGATCTGTTTTACATGAAGAGGGAAAAGCTGAAATGTAGGAAATATGAAGAATTTGGGTATAGGACAACAGACTTACTCTCTTGTTTCTTTACAAGCACTTGTTAGTAGTATCTGATGTCAACAGACTGTTCACAGTGATTTGAAGTTACACGTGATACGTCAAACTCCAGAGGGGAGCAGTCTACTTTAGATGTATATACTCTGTAACAAAATTCTGTAAGACTTAATTGCCATTAGATGGCAATATAACTCCTGAAAGCTGGAAATGTTCGAAATGTTCAGATCAGATTGAGCAATGAGGCAATTTTTGGTATTTCCTGTCTCCTGATAGTTAGCAATCAAATACTTAAATATTTTCTGATATTTATAATTAAGATGATATGAATTGAAAAAACGTCTGTGCCAACAGAAAAATATTTACTGTTATGCAGTTGATGCATAACATTGTAACCATTTCTGATTTTAATTTATTTTGCTTAAGATGCAAGGGAAGTAAATTTAACTTGAATTCTGAAAATGTAAGAACACTAATCTGAGATAAGCAGAAGTACAAGATGGCTGAAAGTTACATTAATTTCAATATTTGAAATGTCAATTTCTCACATTTAGTTACTCTTTCAAGTGAAAATACAGTTACCAATGCCATATAAACATCATGATCACATACTCATTCTTTGCATCTAGGTAATAGTAGTAGAGTAAGTCATAAATCAAAATTCCTTTTGTTACAATGCCATGTAATTTACTAAAATGTAATTAATTTGATGGAATATTGGTAAAAAGAAAAATCTACCAAAATTTGCTTGAACTGTTGTTAAAGTTTGTTAAAATATAATGTTGTAAATCTAATATTCTAAATGTAGTGGTGAGAATGGCACAGATATAAGCCTTATTAAATTCATGTATAAATATAAAGTGCACATCCTTGCTGCTTCTAATGAGAACTTTTTCTCTTTGAAGGCTGACACCCAAGATTGGTTTTCCTTGGAGTGAAATAAGAAACATCTCTTTTAATGACAAAAAATTTGTCATAAAGCCAATTGACAAAAAGGCCCCTGTAAGTAGTGTGTACAATACTATCACTTCCTCTGTGAAGGGGGTTTAAGCCTGCAGGGACTTGCTCTGGCATTGAGGAATGAGTAAATATTTATGACATTCATTACTTTTACTGATAGAATAGTCAGTAATCAAAAGAAAATGTTCATTTTGAAATATGGTTTGTTTATTTTCTCTTTTTTCATTTTGTTTGATACTCCTAAATTGTTTGGGGGTTTTTAATCAACTAATACTTTGTGATATGTTGAAAAGAGCATAAGATGCTAAATTCTCTACTTCTTTCCTCCTGTTTTTTCTTTTATCTTTTCTTTTATTACAATAGCACATTTCATGAGACTTTCTAGGTCAAATGACTTCAGAATAGAGTGGAGAATAGTGCAATTTTTTAAAATTTTAAATAATTCTATATAAAACAGCTGATTTCTGGAGTATTCCAGGTGCAATTTTGAATGTATCTTAAATTTTTTTGGCAATAACTAGACTTAGAGATTATGGTGTTTGCTTGCTCAAAACAGCAAAATACTTGTAAGTTTTCATTTAACCAACGCAAGAATGCCGTATTGCTTTGTCATAAGTGTATTTTTTAGGTTAATGGATATCCTGGAATTACTTTTTTCCTAGGATTTTGTTTTTTATGCACCCCGTCTGAGAATTAACAAGCGGATTTTGGCACTGTGTATGGGAAATCATGAATTGTACATGAGGAGGAGGAAACCTGATACAATTGAAGTGCAACAGATGAAGGCCCAAGCTAGAGAAGAGAAACATCAGAAACAATTGGAAAGGTAATTAACAAGCTTCCATGAAACAGAAAAAAATTCTACCTTTTTAAGAAGTCATAGAATATCGTATATCTTAGAATTCTAGAAAAGGGAGAACTGCTTTTCTTTCTGCACTATGTAAGCAGGTTTGTGAATTGGCATGGCTTCCCTGTCTTAATATGAAAATGTATCTTTTTTGAGCTTTCAGCACAGGAATAGCAGCTGTACTGTTGTTCCCTGTTGTGTATTTTGTGCAAGTCTTACCTCTCTGTTGCTTGATTCTTAGGGAATTTTATACTCTATGTGTGAACCCTTAAAGCAAGTTCAGTGAAGAATGTCCTGGCTTACCTTTTGTGTGTTTAAAAAATACTATTGCCATTTCTAGCCCAGATGAAACATTGTGCCTAAAATGCAGATAAAACTGTGGGTTTACCTGACTGAACCATAACAAAGGTTGATTATCAGTTCTGTTCATAAATTGTTTTTCTCTACAGTATTTTGGAGCAGAAACTGAATTACGAGCATTTAAAATTATTCTTGCCTGCTAGCTGAGTAAACTGAAAAATTGGCTACCTGCATCCAAAGAGTAGCATTTAATATGTTGAAGAGTAAAAAATCCTTTTTACTATTTATTTTCAGGGCACAATTAGAAAATGAGAAGAAAAAAAGGGAGATAGCAGAGAAGGAAAAGGAAAGAATAGAGCGTGAAAAGGAGGAATTAATGGAGCGCTTAAGACAAATTGAGGAGCAGACGATGAAAGCTCAGAAAGGTGAGGTCATAGATTTCTTAAATCTAGTGACAGTGTTTAGTCTAGCTGGGTAGTTCAGTTCCACTATTCTTTTTGTTTGTCAGTGTGTTTTGTTACTTTGTGTGGGGGGGGGGCAAGTTTATTTTACTAGTAGTGGCAAGAATTTAGTGGTGTTTTATTTGATATGAGAGGTATTCTTTTTCAGTGTTCAAATGATGGTGTGCATGCTTTTGTCTGTATCTTTTTAATATAAAACCAATTTCTAATATAGCATAAGTTTTGATTTAGTAAAAAGATAATTAATGCATATACACAGTTCAACTCAGAATTATGAAATGCTTAATGTGTTGAACACCTGGAGTTGAAGGGAGCAGGGAAATTAGAGGGAAAGATTCAAAGTACTCTCTCTGGGATTTATTACATTTAGCTTTTAATTTGGAAATTCCTTGTTCCTTCCTCCTTTCCTATTCCCTTATAAGATTTGAGAAAATTAAAGTCTTGTCAGACATTAGTGACAAAACATGTAGTTTCACCAATCACAATTCTTTGTGTTTAATCACCCTGTAGGATCCCTGCCCCTGTGACTTCCCAGTCCCTCCTCCCCGTGTTCTTTTTTTTTTTCCTTTTTTTCCTGCTTCAGGTTTGGTTCACATTCATAAAAGTTTTGTTGCTCCTTTCTTTTCCTAACTCTTGGCTTCAAGCATCATAGAGAGAATCACTGATTAACTCTATGCAATTAAATTACATATGCCTGACACTGCTCTCCAGGTCTACCCTGCATTTTTCAGTCTTTCAATGCACAACAGGTTGGACACATCCAGACAGGTAACACTAACTGTGCCATGAAATTGTTTAGGGAGAGCTATTTGGCCCAAGACAAAACAGTGTCAGGCTGTTTCTGGAGGTTTGACAATACACATTTTCTCATAACTTTGTGAGCAATACAGCCTAATTTCTGATACAAAATGTTCATGTGTCATTTTAGCCTTCTATTTACACATGGAAAAGTCTTTATATAAATGGTGTCTGTGTTAGTTTAGTGTTTTCCATCTTGGGAAGATTTGTTTGAGTGGTGTTTTTAAATAGTTTTGTGTTTATTTAATTTATAGGTACTGCATTTGTAGAACCCCACATACTTGTGATGCTGTTAATTTAATTTTATAACTGAAGTAGTAGTAAGCCTGGGAAACCAGCTGAAGAATAATGAACGTGAGACCTACTTAAAAGTAGAAATGCAAAGACGAAGCATGTGTCAGCATACCTGGGGAAGTGCTTTTATAGTAATGAAGCTTACAATGAAAGCAAATGGATTGTTGTGAAAAATGAGTAGTTTAGGTTTTCTTGTGAAGGAGTCTATGATAGCTGTGCCTAGCAAAGAACATAGTGGAAATTTTATCATTAGAACCAGCAAAGAGCTTTAGAAAGACTTCTTTTTTCATAGTCACCTAATTTTTCTCACTGGGGAGAAGTATATTTTGTCTGTGTAAACTTTAACTTGCAGCACTCTTAAGATTATTACTTCTTCCTATTTCACTGAGGGTTCTGCCCTTTAGATTTCAGTACTTTGCTATGCGGGCAGCTTCAGACTGCTGTTATCTCTCCCTTGATTTAAAATTTTCCTCCTCTGATGTACAAAGATTTTTTCTGACCTTTCCAGTGGGTCTTAAGTCATTTTGCTGGAGGCACGTGCCTAAATTTTCAGCTGTGATTAAGGAATCTGCCAGGCATTTCAATAAAGAGGTAGAGGATTTTTTTTCTTTAAGAGAGTGATTTAATGTATAGAAAATATCCTCATAGTAGGAGCATGTGCATGTATATGTACCTGGGTTTGGGTGCTTAGTTTTATCAGTGACAGGTGACACTTTTCTGAAACACTGAGCTGTCAGAAATGTCAGGTGAGATGAAGTATATCCAAAAAATATCTTAAAGTAGGGGAGAAACCAGACATGGCACAGTGCTCTGAGTAATGTGCTCAACAGCTTTTCTTAGCTTGTGGTTGTCTTGTAAATCTTGGTTAGTGTTCTAGGTTACTTTATTTTGAGTGTATTACAGCTGGTATCGATACATCTGAGGAAGAGCTTGGTAGTGATACCTTGTCTGCAAACCTTCCTCTTGGCAGAGCTGGAGGAGCAGACTCGAAGAGCTCTAGAACTGGATCAAGAGCGGAAGCGCGCAAAAGAGGAAGCAGAACGCCTGGAAAAAGAGCGCCGAGCAGCTGAGGTAGCCAAAGCTGCTCTAGCCAAGCAGGCAGCTGATCAAATGAAGAACCAGGAGCAGCTAGTAAGAAACTTCATTTTTTTCCTCAAAATAGGGTTAAAATGGGAAAAGACAGTTGAAAATTTAGCTTCCACTCTTGTTTATGTCAGATGAAGAAGTACATTGAAACACAAAAGTACTTGAGATACTGTTAGACTTGGCACTACTTTGCAAGATAAAAATAAAACTCTGGATCTGTGGGAGATTAGAAGATGACCACCACCTTTCAGACAGGCAACACTCATTTCATTCTCTGTCTAATCGTCTCAAGCTTATCCAGCTGAGAACAAGAGTAGCTTCCTTCTTCCTGCTGGGAAGCTTGTTCTCTGAGGCAGGTCTGTTCTGAAGCTTGATGGTGGTGGTGGAGAGTTGGTGACACTGGGGTTTGTTGGGGTTCTTTTGTTGCTTTTCCTCTCCTGTTGCCACTATTTGCAGCGCCTTTTCACATTCTGTGTTAGACTACTTCTAATTCAAGATTTGTGCATAACAATCAGCAGAGGCATGAAAATAGAAGAAATGATTTCTCAACTGTAAATGAGCTGTAGATCTTCTGTAAACTTAGCACATAATTCCAATGACAAGATTTAGCTTACTAGAGCTGAGATTATGATACAGAATCATAATCTCAATGGTGGGACCATTAAAGTTGTATTAGACTGAAACAGCCTGAAGTGCTAGTTTGTAATGACAGCTTTCTGTTTCCCAACAAGCTTTGGAAGTGCAGAAGATAAATATTTTTTTCTGGACTTATTTCCATTAGGCAAGACTACTCTGATTCCCTCTGTCATGTATGCTTAAAATTTCTATTTTTCACAGAGAAGTGATGGATAGTAACTAACTCTTTTCAGGCCCAATCGTAACAAAAGCTTTGCTTTCTTCCACTGCAAAGCTAGACTGATACCAAATAAAAACTTCTGCTTTGTTCTTTTGTTTGTTTCAGGCAGCAGAAATTGCTGAGTTCACAGCCAAGATTGCACTTCTAGAGGAGGCCAAGAAAAAGAAAGAAGAGGAAGCTTCGGAGTGGCAGCACAAAGTAATGAGCCCATGCTGTGTGAAGTCAGAACTTCAAAGAAAATAAGGGAAATGAGTGTGGAAGTCTCACTAGAAGTCCATGGGGTCAAATCTCTCTCTTTCCCTTAGGCTTCAGAAAAGTCTTTCTTAAAGGTTTTTGTCCTCCAGTCTACTGAAGCCAGCCTATGCTTCTG
This sequence comes from Argya squamiceps, assembly GCA_037834095.1. Lineage (NCBI taxonomy): Eukaryota > Metazoa > Chordata > Aves > Passeriformes > Leiothrichidae > Argya > Argya squamiceps. The sequence continues at coordinate 42,965,613 of JBBMKD010000001.1, read as the reverse complement.
TTTAACTCATTTCTTGATATTGCATAGCCATGAATGGGGGGAAATTGTCATCACAAAGGTATGGTCAAAGATTAGAAATGGCTTCCTTTTGTGTGATGATGAAATAGATTGTGCTAGGGAGGAAGACATCTCAGGAGAGAGGTGTATAAAATCACAAGATTTGATGAAAAGATGAACCAAAACAGTTAACAGAGGAATGTGAAATGCAATGGGACAAAAATTTAAAGCAAAATAGTATTTCTTCATGAAATCTATAATTAGCTATGGAATGTGAATAGTTACTGTGCATGGGTTCCAAAAGGGTTTGAACAAATTTTTGTAAGTTCTGGTGAAGTATGAAATTTGAAGACATCACCTTGGATCTAGGAAATCCCTGAGCCTTAAATTTCAGGTGGCAAGGAAAGTTGGAAAATAATTGGTATGATTGCCCTATTCTTTCACTCTGCTCTTGTCTACTGCTGGAAATAGCTGGACCCTAGTACAGCTTATTTTGAGCCATATCTGGTTTTTACTGTGTCTCTATTTGACAGTTTGCAGTGCATAAGATAGTCATGTCAGTTATAAAGAACAGTTTCATGTGTCTGAGAACATCCCAAATAGCTATTTTTATTTTTCTGTCTCTTGATAAATCATTTAAAAAGATGCTAAGTACTGTTTACTGTATTTAGGCTTTTGCAGCCCAAGAGGACTTGGAAAAGACCAAAGAAGAACTGAAATCTGTGATGTCTGCTCCTCCTCCACCTCCACCCCCACCAGTTATTCCTCCAACAGAGAATGAACACGATGAGCATGATGAGAACAATGCCGAAGCCAGTGCAGAACTGTCTTCTGATGGTGTCATGAATCACAGGAGTGAGGAAGAACGGGTAACAGAAACACAGAAAAATGAACGTGTTAAGAAACAACTCCAGGTAATGAAGATTCATAGTTGTATCAACACAATTCAGGCTTTGGGTTTTCATCCTTCTTTTGTAAGAAATTTCACTGACATTCTGATCTGCCAAGGAAACAGCTTCTTTATCATTTATTAGGTTTATTACCAATTTACCAGCCAATATCGTTCATAGTGTTGTAGAAGTGAAATAGATAGAAAGATTGGATGTAAGATTGTACTTTATAGTTTAAAAGTGTAAGTGTGCTGTTGCATTGGCCAGCAAACGTTTCTAATAATGATATAATTTCCAGAACTCTGCATGTTAAAACAATGCTTTCCTTTTTCAATACCAAAACTCATTAAGTGGTGTGAACAGATGCTTGCTTAGTAGCATTTATGTTTGTCTGTAGTCATGTAAATGCAAAAACTCAAATTATACCCATTTTGGATTACCCCTATTTCCCTGAAATTGAGCAATTCCTCCCAGGCTAAGTCTTACCTCTCAAAGCATAATAATCTGTGGTAAAAGTGGTAGCTCTTTTCCTTGTTATGAAGTGTTTATTTGGGAAGGAACAGAAGAAAAGGAAGGCTGCTACTTTGTTGGCAGCATTGTCTTAGTAGTGTGTATATGTAGTATTCTTGCTTGGTCAGGGACCAGATCAGGGAGATAAATATTTAGTTACAGAAAAATTGAAAAATAAGATGGTTTTCCTGCTTTCTCCTGCTGGTCCCTTTCTTCTTGGATTTTATGGTGTGTGAGGCTTTTTTTTCTTCTATATAGTTTGATTCTTACACTCATGTAAGGAAAGAATCCTGTCCTCTCCTTATCTTTCCTGCTGCATTCCTTTGGATAGACTCACAACTTGAGTTACTGAGGAGCACAAGCATTCAAGAAATTCTTGTCCAGATTGCAGAATAGTTGTTATCAGAAACTCCAGAACTGTTAAAGGATTAGTCCAAGCACTTAAATTCCAATATTTTATTCAACAGGCTTTAAGTTCAGAGTTGGCTCAAGCCAGAGATGAGACCAAGAAAACACAAAATGATGTCCTTCATGCTGAGAATGTTAAAGCAGGCCGCGATAAGTACAAGACTCTCCGGCAAATCCGACAAGGCAATACAAAGCAGCGTATTGATGAGTTTGAAGCAATGTGAGAGCTGGTATTTTGCATATATGTTCCTCGTAAAGCTGAACCACCAACAGAGAAAAAAGCAGGCCTTTGCAGATTTGATGGATTGCACCCCACTTTGCCAAAGCACTTAATACCAGGTTGACTACAATGACTAGAAGACAAATTTAGGGGAAGCTATTCAACAGTAAGGCAGTCTGTGGACCCTAGGTTTTGGGTGGGGGGAGGGTGTGGAGGTTAATAGTAGGTTTTTCCCCATTGTGTTTTCAGTTGCATTGTTTGGGTTCCCCCCCCTTACTTTGGAAACAGATGTGAAGTATATAATGACTGACAAGTGTATATATTGCTTAAACATTAAGAAATAGAAAAAAGAATGGAACTGTACCTAGGTACAGGATAGGTACTATTTCAGTCTGAAGTTGGAAATTAGTTTTCAATGTAGCTATTCCATTAAGAGTTTGATATTGCTCATTTTCAGTTTTGGTTTTTTTTTCTTGTTTTGTTTGGTGGGGTTTTGTGTTTGGTTTTCTTTTTTTCTCCTGAGTGAAATTCTTTGGTGTTTCATGTCCTGTCATCATTGATGGTTTTCTTTGCCTGCCTGTTCACAAAGGTCTGGATGGCAGGTGGTAGTTCCAGGAAATGTTTTTAAATGGAACACTACCTGTGGGCAGCATGTGGCTGCTGATAGGCTTGAGTAAGTATTGCTTTTCCTAGCTGATTCTTCTAGATGTGCAAAATGTTCCAATGCAGCAAAGAGGGAAAAAATAAACAAAGCTTAATGTGCTATTTGTTTGTAATTATTTTATTTGCAGTAGGGAGACCTGGACCTTTCTGGCAAGGGAGCATATGAAAACATCAGTCCCAGGGAGGGGACAGTATCCTACCTCACTACTATGTACATGATGACTGGTCCTTCAAACACCAGGAAAAAAACTGTTTAAATACTGATGTCACTACACAGTAACATCAAAGATTGCTAGGAGCCCTTACTCCTAGAATTTTATTTTACTTTATGATGGATTTACAGTGCTAAATACTGTTTAACTGCCTTCTGTTGAGTTTAAATTGTGAAAACATCTGGTGTGTTTTAAAGCTGTAACCTGTCACTGGTATACTATATTCTGGGAGGGGTGTAGACTGTGTGTGTCAGTCAGTTTGGGTTTCAGATACAAAATGAAACTTCCCAGAATTGGAGTTAAAGTGTTTGTAGCTTCATTTTTCAGTGAAGCTAGTATTGTAATTGTCACATTTGATGTTAAAGTTAGTTCTTTCCCTCTTGAAAAGGAAACCTGCTCTTTTGAGAAATTTGCTTAGAAATTGAACTTTAGTAATAACTTCACAGTTAATGTGGACTTCAGTTACTCCCTATGTTAGAGTACCCTAGTAAATATCAACAGTGGAAGAACCTAGGTTTCTCTGAGGATGGTTCAGCTTTTTTTCTGTTTGATATTATGCACTCATAAATTCACACTTATCTATTAAAATTTGCCATTTTATTAAACATTTTTTTTCATGCACAATAGGTCTAAATTTCTTATGAACAGTCCGACTAAGTTTGTCTTTTTTATTTTGCGGAGAAGAAGTTTGGCTATGTGGGGTGACATCATGAAAATTAAATAAAGATACATTAATATATTTTTGGTTTGTGGGGCTAAACATATCTGCCTGACCTTGAAGACTGATGTGCAGATGCTGTGCACATGCTTCAAAATGCTGCTTGGTGGAAGTTGGTGTTTCAACTTACAGTGCATTGTAAGAACAGTTTTTGTTTCACAGGCTTCATACACCAAAGCTTAAGCAAGTTTCTGAAGTATTTGAACAGTTTGCCATGGCAGGTGAAATACTGTGCTTCCAGTGAGTTTTCATTTTCCCTGAAAAGTGTGCACTAACACTGATCCATCAGTTTCAGTGTTGGGGAAAAAACACCAGTACAGATTGTTGTTCATAAATTTACAACATGTAGAGTAGGCCTAAATGGATTAGATCCATTTATAAAGCTGTGTGATTTTTTTTTTTTTTAATTCAAACAACCAGGAACAACCATTTGTAATACAGGTTTTCACAACGAACAAAGTGGTAATAGCTGCTGTCACCAGCAGTTGGGAACACTTACTGGTGCAGAAATACTAAGAAAACATCTAATGATTACTTGGTGAAGTAATTTTCCACATGCTTTTTCCTTTAGCATCATGTTTTGTGTTGTACAATTAAGCTACAATTACATCTACTATTTTGGATAACATTCATTGGTTAACAATAAAGAGATACAGTTAATTTCTCTGAGGTCCACTGTTGTTATTTAATGCCCTTTTTTTTCTGACAGTTGTGCGGAGCACACTCCAATAGCCTCTTTTTCCAGAGCAGTGTAGAAATTTTGATCATCTTTTTGTTTCACACTCTGGTCAGAATGAAATTAAAAAAATCAAATTGTATCCCTAGAGAATGGTATTTTGGTTAAGAAATTACCACATACAGTTAGGAGGAAGCACTGGTGTTTGTCGATTCAAAACAGGATGTGAATCATCGCAGCAGATTTGCTCTCTTGAGAACAGAGGGTAATTTGGCCATGTAAGAGCTCTGGGTAATGTAAGAACTTTCAATCACTGCCTACGTATTGCTTAGCCCCAGGTTAAGTGAAATTTAGTTTAATGGGTCAATATCTTAATTATTATGAAACCTTGATCTGTTTGTTGGTGTTTTGTTTTTTTTTTTTTATACTGCACCTTATATACAGTGGTGTCAAACACATGCATGGCCATGTGTTTTAAACAATGGCAAGTTAATGGGATTTTTTATTTCTCTAATGCACTTGAAAAGATAGGAACAGTCCCATGTAAATAGGCATACAAATAACCTGCTAAAATGTTCTCACATAAATTAGACCTCCTCTCAGGTGCCATTCCATTCTCTCTTGAATTTGTTTGGCCTTGCACTCAGTACAAGCACATAACCCTTTCTGTTGCTCCATAGGGCAGAATTGCCATGAGGAATTAAAACTTGGTATTTGTAAACATGCATATTTCTAGTTTGATACTTCCCTCTTGTTGAAGCTCTTCCTGCAGAAGCCTTAGCTCTGAGGTTTCTCACTTGTTAGAGACCTTCTGCATAGGTATGTAGCTTCCCAATATTGGGCTTGAAAGGGGAGGTAAGTGCTTTGAAAGACTATTTTTTCAAAAATATGCCCTTGAGGTGGATAGAAAAAGATGCCAAATAGTGCCACTATTTACAGACTATTGCAATCAAACAGAATGCCTCACTGTGCAAGAAGTAGTCCATTCTACACATCAAAACCTACAGTTTCTGTCACTTGTACCAGTTTGGAAAGGATTATTGTGCTTTTGCTTTTTTATTAAAACATGTTCTCTAGGGTTTTTCAAATTACCTGCTTTGAGCACCTCTGAGGAAAAAATGAGGTTTGTTCTAAATGAGGTATTTCAAACTTCTGAAGAAAAAGTACCACAAATATTTTCTCTAAAATTTTAAAGAAAATATAGAGATTAAAATAATTAATTAAAACCTTTTGCTTTTGAAGAGAAACTTTTATGCAAGCATTTTCCATGTCTGTTTACATATGGATAATCTAAAAGGTTGTTCTGCCCTAGACATCAGGGATTTTAACAAAGAAGATGTATCTAAGTGGGCTGAGGTAGTTGATTCTGGTGTTTGTAAATGTACTTGGAGTAAAAATAGCAACATAAAATTGAAAGCTTCCTTACAAAAGAGCAAAGTTCACTTATTCATAGAAGTTGTCTCATACACATAGTTTATTTAATTTATCTTGGCTGGGGGATAAGGTTTTCCTGGAAAATGTAATACGTATCAATATATCAGCATACAAACTGTGGTGATTTCTTTGACTCCCTCGAGGCATATTTTGCTGTTTGTGCTTGTAGGTGGAGAGTGGAGAGTGCCTGTTTCCCAGTGGGACTGCTGTGCTGCCTGGGTGGCGGAGGAGGTGCTTCTGGCTGGGCATCTGCCAAGGGCCGTGTCCCGCTGCTCCATTCCTGAGCGCCACAGTCCAGTGCCTTTCCTCCCCACAAAATTGGCCTGCAGGCAGGGGAGTTCTGCCTGGCTGCTCCTTTTCCCAGTGTGGGGACCCAGTCAGCAGCAAGGGGCAAATTAAAGCTGAAGGGCTGGCGTGATGGTAGAGGGCTCAAAGAGGGGAGAAAACCCCAAATGCAAACATGCACTAGATTCCCTCACTGGCTCATTTATTTACTTGTGTGGAGGACTCCTTTTCAGTGTAGTCCTGTGGCAGGTGTGTGACCAATAATGTGTTTAACAAATTTAGCAGCCAATTTTCTGGAGCAAGTTGCACTTTTCATTTCACTGAGCTGAGTCTAGATCCATAGGCATAGGCCAGTTGCCTGTTTTTGTTTTGATTCATGGAGTTTGTCACTTGTGTTTGCTTTACTGTCTGAGTTGATAAGCTGCCACTTTGGAGTGCTATTAAAGAAGCTTTGCTTTGCTTTGTTTTAAATTCCTTCCACCCAAGAGATTGCTGCCATATCAAGTGTGTGTTTTGTTCAGTGTGAATGAAGTGGGCTCACCAAGCCTAAAAGTCTTTCTCACCAACCTATCAAATTTCTTCAGAATGGACCACAATACTTGCAGCAGTGCCTCAGGAAGAGACAGATCATGCCCACATAGCTCATAGTTTAGGGAATGGCAAGGAGGAAACAGAGCATTTTGAATTGCTGATATTCCATGGGGTGTTTATATTGGCTTTTGTAAATAATATGTCAAGAGTGTTTCTGTTCACAGCAGTAGGCTTTAGGCAGCAGAAGAAATGAGGGGAGATGGAAATGCACATCAAAGGAGGCGGCCTGGTTGGTGCAAATGTTCCTAATGCACGTGTGCATGAGAGTTAATGTTTCCTGTGCTCTGGATAAGTGGATCAGGTGAAAAGAGATCAAGATCAGAGGTAGGACAATTGCATTGCTTTTTCTGCTTATTTGGTTTTGGATTTTTTGTTTGTTTGTTTGCTTGCTTTTAAGCTACCTTATTTACAGAGGAGTTGCCATTATTTGAAGGCTTTTAGAAAGCCTGCTGCCCAGCACTAGAAGACCTTGGAGTTCTTAAGGCCACGTGCTCCCAGCCTGGCCTGTGTGTTACAACTTCCTCTGCAGTGTGGTAATTCTGCCCCAGCACATTTCTGCAGGGCCAGGAGCAGTGCACATGCAGGGTCCTGCTGCCCCACTGCTTGTTCCAGCAACATGAAACCCTTTGTGGCCCTGTGAAACAGTAATCACTCCACAGCCCTGCGGCTGCCTGCACTGGGCTCAGCGGGATCTTGTATCCACAGCTCCCTACAGCCTCAGCTTTCACACCTCTTATTCACCCTCCATTTCTCCTTTAAACTTGATACAGTATTTAACTTCTTAATCTGTGGCTTCAGTAACATTCTGCTAAACTGAACTTTCCCAGAATGGTTGACAACTGTGTCAAATGCTTTCTTAAAATGTATCAATGAGCCACACTTTTATTCAAATAGCACTTCTGATTAATTAATAATCTCTGTGGATATGGTAATTGCAGTGGTGTTGCCAGAAAGCGATTCATTTGCATTGAGACCGAGGCTCAAAACTTTTCTGCCAAGTGCATTTCAGTCTTCAACGAAGTTGAGAAGTAACATCCAGAATACACAGATGAGTCGATCCTGCTGCTGCCTTTATTGCTGGGAACAAGTTCATTTACATTCAAGTGAGCAGACTCAGTGTTTGAGATTCAGGCAACCTTGTTCACACATCAGAGAAAATTCTAGAAATTATAAGAAATCTTCACACCATTAATCAGCACTCCACTGTTTGTTTCATGTCTTTGATAGTGTTTCTTCAGTTTAATTCACCTTTTGAGTTCTTGGATCCCTTCTCTTGTGAGCAGTGTTTTGGGCATCTGTCTTGCTGCTCAGTGCCAGTTGTACTTTTCCATACCATTTGGAAACACAGCTCTTTCTTCTTTTGCACTTGGGATCTTAGTGTTGTTTTTAGCAAAGCCAGTGAACTCATCATCTTCAATTTAGAACTATTACTGCTGCTTCTCAGAATAGTCTTTGGATTAATTTTGAGTGCACGTTCTCTTTTCAGACATGCATGGCATATGCCACCTTATAGCATAAATAATTGTATTGACTAGTTAATTGCTGGTGGCTTTCTGGAGAAAATGTCCGAAAACAAATATGTTAATATAGAATTTGAATCACAGTGTTTATACCCATGAGGTTCAGCTTTGAGCCTGCTCATGTGCACAAGGGAGCATGTGGGAGAGAAAGAAACTGTGCTTTCACTGTGTAGCTCATCTGGCTGTCTGGACTAGACAGGAGAAAGCACTGGAGCAGGATGGTTATTCCTGCTCAAAGAGCAGAGCTGTCAGCCACAACTGCATGGTGCTGCAGCTTTGCTTTTCTGCACAACAGGGGTCCTGGATGTAAAAAAAAAAAAAAAAACCAACAAAAACCAGCCATGAAATAGTTGGCTTTTCCTATGGAGTCCTAAATGAGACTGACTTATTGTTATAGTCCTGTCTGGCTTGAACTTTCTCTGCAGGTCACTTGTAAAAGCTGAACTCCTCTATAGCATAAGCACAGATACCTGAGAGCAGGAGTCAGGTGTCCCATGGTTCTTCAGCCTGCCCTGCCTGTAAAAAACAGTGGCAGGTGTGGGGGGAAAATACCTTTCTCTGTTCATTTTAATAGAGGGCCATGAAAATAAATTCTGGAATTCTGCTTCTTTCTAGCAGTGGCTTCTGTATACTTTGGGATGGCCCTTTCATATGTGCTTCTCTCAGTCTTCTTTGAACTGGTTCTTACATCTCACTTCTCTTTGCTGCTTTACTGCTTGGTTTGGGCTTGTCTTCGTTTTGTTGTTTTCTTTTTTTTTTTCGTCTTGCTAATGTGTCATGCCTTTTATTTCATCTGAAAACAGATTTCAGTGTGCATCACTGAGTGCTTCAATGCAATTAAATAACTGTGTTTCAATATGAGAATGTAAATTAAGACAGGGAAGGAAGATGTTGCATAGTTATTAGTTTGAAAACATTGAGAGGATAAGTTTAAGCCTGAAGTGCTAGCAAAAAAATATGTTGCACTTAGCTGACTAATTAGACCTTAGACTCAAGGTGAAAAATGGAGGCAGACAGCTAGGTATGGCAAGGTGGACTTTCCAAACTAAATTCGTGATAGAAAAGTACTTTGGTAAAACTCACGTGGCTTTTTTTTAATTTGCACTTGCTGGATTATTTTGAGAGCACTGGAGAAGAAAATACTGAATCATTCTTCAGTCATATGTCCCTTAATTACTTCTGTTGTGGCTTATTTCACCAATTTAAGAGTAAAAATGCTTTTTTTTTCCTCTCCAGCAATTTTGTAAAATTATGTTTTGCCTGTGACACTGAAATTATCTTTGCAATCTACAGCTTAATGGAAGAAGCTGTTTTCTGAGAGAAAGATATCATGATTTGTTTTTTGTTTAACTGAGCTTGATAATTTATATGTATGTATATATGTGCACATATATATTAAAAATATATAGCTAGCATGGTTAAACTGGAGTTTTCTAATACAGCATGTGGCATCAGGCCTTTGTAATGGCTGTATTACAGGGACATGTACAAGTTGCTAGGAACTTTGGTCCTGAATAGTTTTAAAAATGAGACTTCAAAACTATTTAAAATGCCATTGGAAAAAAAAATCACAGCAGGCGGAGTGGATATGGTTCAATTTTGTTCTTGATCTCAAAATCAAATCTACTTATCTGCATGTTTGATTTTAGCCACCTGTGAAAGCCAGCTGTTCCTGGGGATCTCTTGGTACCAGGAAATATTTCACTGGTTTCAGTGGTGCCTTCCCAGCCTACAGTTTCACTCACTGACAGAAACCTGTTTCCTCACCCCACCCATGTCCAGGAATTGCTGTCAGACTTTTAAAACACCAGTCTTAACCACATGCCTTATTTGCTTATGGTCAAGCCCTGGAAGTTCTTGCTGACTTTCTGTGCCAGAAAATTATCTCTGAGGGGAACAGGCTCTGGTATAAAATTTTGATGTTCCTACATGTTACATGCTGTTACCTACATTCATAAATGAAAAAAGAAAAAAGCTATTGAAGGCTTCTTTCTTTTGAATAGCTGCTTATTCCCCATGCTTATTAATGTCAAAGAGAGTCTGGTTATTTGCTGTTTTTCCTGATTAATTTTGAAGAGTATTATGATATATTGCTACTTACAGCTGAAGTGTTTCTTTCTCTGAAACAATCAGAATGAGATGTTCACAACAAAGGAAGGTTCACATAGGAAGGTTGAATATAAAATACTGGTTATTTTTTGCCTAGTCATAATATATTTAAGGCAGTCATTCTCCAAAAGGAAGGCAATTTTCAAGCCACTTCAACAATGTTTTTTTGTAAAACTCAACATGGAAAATATACATTTTTGAAATGTGTCTCCACTCAAGTAAGTTTTGACTCATTATTAAGATTTCCACCAGAGAACTTTAAATTCTAGGAAAGAAATAAATTTGAGAGAGATTCTTTATGCTGTCCTCACCTTTTTCTCCAAAAGGCTCATGCAGAGGAACAAACTGAATAAACCAAACGCCAGAGCTTATGCAGCAAACAGCACATGTGCTGTGCTAAAAGGAAAATATGTCTGAAATCAAATGGGCTGTGATTGAATGTTCTACAAATATGTCCTGTATTTGGTGTATTTCTGCACAAGGGCTTTTTATTTCAGCCATCTTTGGGAGCAGATTTAACACAATCTGTGTTGCATCCACATGTGGTTTGTGTTAGCTGCAAGAGCGGATTGGTCCTTTTAAACTACTCCCTGGGTGAATTTTCAGTTAGGTTCTTTGTAATGCTAAAATTTGATACCAAAACTGAACTGCTATGTGCAAAAAGTTGTTATAGAAGGGTACGTAGACAGTTGGACCTGCTCTTCAAGCTGAAGGTCTGTGAAGATAGGTTCTGGGTGTCCCTGGGTGCCTCAGCCACAAGAATTGTGTGTTTCTGAAATCGTTGTGTTTCTGGTGCTCTCTTGTTCTGCTGACACCTTAGGAAAAAAGTTCAGTCAGAAATTAAATATGGAATAGCTAAAGGAAGTGAAGTATGGCTCATATAATGTTGCTGCATATTTCTGTTGTTTAGTATCCTTTTGCTAAATCTATTTGATCTTCTCTGTGTCTTTCTGTGCAGGTTACAAAAGTACGATCTCTTGCAACCCTTAGGATAGGAGCAAGGTAAAGATCTGCAGAAGACCTGGGGTCTGCCAAGGCCTGCTATTGCACTTCTGTAAATCTGGACAGTGTACAGTGCTTTAAATTAGGTGCCTGGTCTGTGAAGAGTTTTTGGAAGGACCAGGAAGTGCTGTTACAACATTTCATTAGTGTTTGATTCTCTCATGGTCTCTAAATCTTTCCTTTGTTGTCTTTTCCCAGGAGAAAATAAGCTATTTGAAGTATTTAAGCTGTTGTTCTTTCCAGGAAAACAGGAAATAATACTACTGTGTTTAATCTTTAACTTGTAATGGGATGTACTAGAGTAATGTGACCCTTCAAAGTGCTTGGGGCATCCTGTAGGCTTTGTCCACATGTGATGTAGTGTGGGAAGCCTGACTTATATCCAGCCTGGGTAAAGAGAAATAACAGTAGATACTTTCCAAGTTTTATTGGTTTTCTACACAATTTCTAATAGCCTTGATGATACCTGAACAGTGTCAGATAATTTTCTAATGTAAAAATCCCAGTTTAATATGTCTGTACATACATTCCCAGTGTAAGCACCCGTTGCTCCTTGCCTTTTTGTATGCTGTCAGGATGTGCATACTGTGTATACGTAACTGCTGGACTGTGCACCCTGCACAAAAGCCTGAATAAATGGGTTTTAACGTTCATCCAAAGAATCACTATTCATTTGATGATCAGTGGTGCCAGTGGGTTTTCTTTCACTTCTCTGAGAAGTTTTAATTCATTTTGTATCACCAATCCTAAGTGGAGTTTCCAGATAAATAACTTGTGCTATGATCAGGTAAGCCAATGAGAAGCATTATTTACAAAGAATGGATTACTCCTGAAGGAAAAGACAGCTGATAATTAAGGAAGCTGTTAACTGAGTAGATAGACACCCAAATTATTCTCAAATCCAGCTAGCACCCCCTGGCAATACATCAAACCTTGGTATATTCCTCAGAGTGAACTTTGTTCCTTGCAGTGCCTTCTTGCACAATGGCCTCCTACATTGGGAACGGTGCCAGTAGATCCATCAGAGGACTTGGATCTGAAGCAGTGGTTGCCAAAGCCTCTGGCATGTGCTCAAAATCATTGGGTGATACCTGCCCAAGGAGGAAGCTGCCCCGGGGCCCTGCAAGCACCCCTTGGATCTGGGACCTGCCTTGGTGCTGCTGCCGGGCCTCCTGTAGGCACCACCCTGGCAGCAGCCCTCCAGCGTGGCTGTGTGCCCTGGACCCTCCATCCTGGCAGGGTTTGGAGCCACATCCCCCACACCTCTGGACTGCAGGTGGGGAGGGTGGGCAGTGGGTGCTGGCCAGCCTCCTGCTGCCACCCTTGCAGAGACAGGGGCTGTGGAGAAGGAAGCCTCCCTGCCTCTGATTGGCACACCTGCACACCACCAGCTGAAGCAAGACCGTGGCTCAACCCTTGGAAGACAAGGTTTGGATTTAGGATGCCAAGACGAACATAAGATCCAAAGATGTGGAGCTTCAGGGTCTGATTTGCACACATGGGCCAGCACTGGGGTCTTGACTGGCTTGCTCAGCAGCTGAGTGATTATTTAAAATTGTTTCTGCAGCCTCCCTCTCTCTGCATGACCCATGTGGGGGCTTAGAGATGTTCCTGGTGCTCAGGGGACCAAGGCACAGTGGCCTCCATGAGTTTTATGTCTAGCAAGTGTTTCTGCAATAGCTGCTGCTTGGAGCAGCCTTCTTTGGCACTGTGCTTGCTGCAGGTACCAACAGTTAAAGGTTGTTAAGACCCTTTCGTGCAAATATATCTTCAGTACCACCACAAAATGTTCCTGAGGGTTTTGTCTAGTGCTGCCTAGGATGCTTTTTATCTTCTCTAGTCAGTGTTGAACTTCTCTGGTGGATGTCCTGCAGAGGGGGAATTGGGCAAGATGGAGTGTACCGTAGCAGGTTTAAAAACAGAAACATAAAACAGAAGTAGAGGTTCTGATATAATGAAAACTTTGGGATTCCTCTCACTGTTGATTGTAGCGTTGCTCACCCGGCCTGGTCTGGCTCTGACAGGTCGGATTGGCAGCTCAGTAGCTGGAACATGCAGGTTCCACCTGCTGCTAGTAGCCAGCAGGAGCTGATCTGGGAAGGGGTGGCAGCTCTCCCCTGGCAGCTGCTGGAGGACCCAGCCTGGGAACTGGGCTTGCTCTGCTGCTGTAGCCGCTTTGGATGAGCCGAAATGGTCGGAAATGGCCCCAGTCTGCCCTGCGGGGGAAGGGGAGGGGTCGCGGTCCTGCCCCTGGTCAGGCGCAGCAGGTTTCCCAGTCACCTCCGCGGCAGTCGGGATTCTGCCCTGGTGAGGATGTTGTAATTGCAGATTGGTATTTACCTGTAGGTAAAGATCTGAAATGTTGTAGCAGAGTTGTATGATGAAAAATGCCATCCTGCAGGGAAGGAGAGAGCGAATTCAATCATGCCTGTGAATGGCTGACATCAAATAGCAGTTCCTGGTCTGTAAGGCAGGAAGCCACTTGAAGTGGTGGTATCCTTCCTTGTCCCTCTCTCCTACACTCTGTTTCCACACTTGATGGCTGGCCAGTAGCTTTGCTTCTCCTTGCAATTTATCCTGGGTCTTTACTCTAAACTCACCAGTGCTCTTTGCATCTGTGCCTGCAGCAGGGTGTGGATTTGGAAGCAGCCAGGCTGCAGGTGGCCCTGGCCAGGTGGGCAGGCAGTCATCGGGGTGCAGACACCAGCTCAGCTCACAGCTCAGCCACCTCACTGCCCTGACTGCAGAGGCCAATGCTGTAAACCTGCAGCCTTTTGGAGGTCTCTTCCCAGTTTTTGTGATGGTCTGATTGAAGTTCTGCTGCCACTTGGCTTTCCATAGTTGATGTGCACTGAGGAGTTAGGGAGTGGAAGCCTGCCTCCTATGGCAGCACTTGCTGGCCCTCAGCTGGGGGTGGGTATTCCATTAAATTAGTTTTAAATGTTAAAAGATAGAGTGAACAAGTTAAATTTCATTTCAAATCTGATCCAGGTTTAGAATAGGATAGCAGCCCCATTTCCTGGTGGCACATTGCACACTAACACTTTCCATTTTTATCGTGCTGACGTTTTCCTTTTTCCAAAATAATTCTATAGATGTAGCCCATGCCAACTGTGAACAGCTTTGCTGCATCCTGTGTACGCAAAGTTTCAGCATTAATTAAATCACTTTGTTGCAGAGGAACCAAGGGAAGCTCATTTAATCAGGTATTAAATAAGCAAACAAACAAACATACATAACATCATCCCTCCCTGCAGTTCCTGGAGCATCTGCCTCTCCTCACCATTGGGACCAGGATGAGACCAGGGCAGAACACTGGGGGCAGGTCAGTACTGAGGATCACCATGCTCTGCACCTCTCCAAAACCTCAAAATGTTTAACTGGGTCTGAGCCCCAGCAGCTCTGTCATGGCAGAGTCCCTGACAACTGCTGAACGTGGCTGCAGTGAGAGAGCAGATACCAAAACACTGCCTGAGACTGGGAGTTCTGTCACTGAATTCAGTTCACTTTTTTTTCCCCCCAGGGAAAATAGACTTTCTATTTCTGAAATTGGTAAAATGTAAGTTAAAATCCAGGTTTATACATGCCTGAAAATTTTGTAGAGCTGGATGAAACCCAAAAATTCTTTCTCCCAGGCATCCTGGCCAGACCCCAATGCAATTTTCCCCCTTTCAGGCCACTTCCTGAGGGTTGGAATGTTGGGTCACCCAAACCACCACTGCAGCTATGGCTCCAGGGTGCAATGGGGGATCTCTGTAAGGTGATCCTGTCTGGCATAAGGAACCGGCCTGGAGAACATTGCCAGCTTCTTATCCCCCACACTCCTCTTACTTATGCTTCCCCCAGCTCATGTTAAGTTAATAGCAGCGTTGAATTTCCATCATATCTGCCTGCTGCTCCTGGCAGTTCAGCTGGGAAAGAAAAAAGCCTGACTGTTGCTATAGAGACCATCAGATGGAATGGCACCAGAACATCTGCACCATGGCCACCGAGTGCTCACGTGTGCGCCAGCACTCCCCTGGTGGCCACGCTGGGAGTGAGACACCCCTGCTCCTTGAGCCACCCCTGTCCTGCCCTGCAGAACTCCAGGGAGGACTGATCTCCTGGGTCTCCTACAAGCTGGATTTAAACTGCTCTTCCTCAGCACGAAGCTTCTCCCAAGCTCTCCTTGAACAGGCTTGTGGGTTGGACATGTCCCCAGGGATGGGCAGGGAAATGCAGGGCAGCAGCTCCTTCCTGGTGCTGGTTGTAGGACTGTTGGAGCCTGCTGGGAAGGCCGAGTGGAACAGGCCTTTGTGTGTGACAAAGCTGGTTGGTGGAGGGAGCTTCAACCATTTTCAACACCTGTGCTGCTGGCTCTGCCATGCCAGGTGTCCCAGCAGTGGGTGCTGAGGTTACTGAACACAGGCCCTCTGCTGTGACACTGAGGGCAGGATCATGGTGGTATTTAGTGCATATGCTCATAATGGGCCCGGTTTGTGCCAGCTTTTTCTTTACAGTTACAGCAGGGGGGCAGTTTATGCACCAGGACACAGAATCTCTCCATGTCCCTTCCAGTTCTTCAGCACAGAATGAGCTCAATGATCCTGCAAGGCTGGAGGATGCTGCCCAGAGCACCCAAGTGACACTGTGTCCTGCTTGGAAATGGTCTTGCAAGGAGCATCCCTGTGTGTTTGTACAGCAGCCTCTCCTTAGCTTCTCCAAACAAGGTCATGCAGGTTGTCAAGTTCAGGTTTCAGCTCAAGGCTGAATGACAGAGCCCTTTCATCTCCAGTGTCACAACACATCAGGGGCCGCTGTGATGCCTGCTAGGGTCACAGGCATTTTGTTAAAGCTTTTGCAAAAGAAATTTGTAAAGAGGTGACAGGGTCTCCAGGCCTGCCCTGCAGATGTAGGGATGATGTAGGCAGATCTCGTGGGATTTAGGGAATTGACTGATTTGGGCAAACGCACGGTCCTTGTTCAGCCCAAAGGAGAAAGCAGAGCTGTGGAGGAGAAGCCTCAGGTGGTAGTAGGAGCACCATCCAAAGAGACCAAACTAGATTATACAAACACCAGCACCTTGATGTTTTGAAAAAAAAAAAAAAAACAAAAACCAAAAAAAGGCTGTATTTGGCATTCTTGAAGCAATCCAAAAAACTGAAATCCAACCCGTCCCAGCAAATCACCTGTAAGAAACTGGCTGCATTGATGCAGAGGTTTGTGGTCAATGCTTTAATGTCCAGGTGGAGGCTGTTGATGGGTGATGTCCCTCATGGCTCTGTCCTGGGACTGGTGCTCTTTAGTATCTTGACAGCACCCACAGCAAGTCTGCAGGTGGCACCACGCTGCGTGGTACAGCTGACATACCTGGAGAACAGGATAGGATGTCATCCTGAGGGAAGTTCAACAAGTCCAGGAGCAAGGTGCTACACCTGGGTCAGGGCAACCCTAGGCATGGGTACAGACCAGGAGAACTTACTGAAAGAAGCTCTGTGAAGATCTGGGGTTTCTCGTGGATGAAAATCTGGACATTAGTCAACAATGTGTGCTCATAGCCCAGAAAGCCACTTGGATCCTGCTTGTGGCCAGCAGGGCAAGGGAGGGGATCCTGCCCTCGTGAGACCCCACCTGCAATGCTGCTGCCTCCAGCTCTGGAGATCAAGAAAGATGTTGACCTGTACAAGCAGGTCCAGGGGGTCACAGAGATGATCAGAGGGCTGGAGCACCTCCCCTATGAAGAGAGCCTGAGAGAGTTGGGTTTGTTCAGCCTGGAGAAGAGGGGCTCCTGGGAGGGCTTATAGCAGCTTCTAGGATCTTAAGGGGGATTACAAAAAGGAGGGAAATGGACTCTTTGTATGGCAGATAGGACAAGGGGCACTGGTTTTAAACTGAGAGAAAATAGGTTTAGATTAGATGTTAGGAAGAAATTCTTCACTGTGACCATGGTGAGGTACTGGAGCAGGTTACCGAGGGAAGCTGTGGATGCCCCATCCCTGCTGATGTCCAAGGCCAGGCTGACCAGGTCCAGTGAATGGTGTCTCTTCCCATGGCAAGGGGGGTGCAACTGGATAATCCCTGAGGTCCCTTCTAAACCAAACCTTTCTATGATTCTATGTTTCAAACTGTTTCAGTTTACTCAAAGTGAGCAGCTTTGTTGCAGGTTTTGTGCAGGTAGGAACACAAAGCTGTCTGTAACTCACTAACTGCTCTAGAGATTTTTTTTTATTAAACAAAACCAGCCCATCAATGAGGAAAATGAATCTTTATTTTTTTCTCTAAAAGCAGAATCCATGTACATGGTTTTTTGTATGCTTTATAGGTGGTTTTAAGATGTGAATAGTCACATCACAGAAATAATACAGAACAACCAGTGAAGGAATGAAGAGCCAGTTTGACAATTACTTTAGCAAGTAGCTCAAACATTTTTTTAACTAATGGTTTTGCAGAGTGGACTTCAGGACAATATTAAAATCTCACCTACTCAGCACAAATACAGAGATAATGACTGGGAAAGGAGCTACAAAATACAATTATTGCTGCTGTATCTGCATTGCTTCCTTGTAGGATACTCTACTGTATGCTAGGAAAGCAGTTTTTAAATTTCAGTTTCATTAAGAATGTCATTTACATAAATAAAAAGTAACCAACCAGCCAATCTCACATGGTACTTTATCTGAGACCAAAAGAAAATGGGTTGTTCTACAAAAAAGCAGTGAGGTTTTATAAGGCGAAGACTAGATTGTTATACTTTGAAAAACAGAGGCTGGATGTGCTTAAACATCTAAGTAAATTTGGTTTGCAGGTGTTCCCAATGTCTGCAAAGGGCAATCCTGGCCGAATGACGTGTCAGCACCAGTGAGATCTCCCCTGAGCCTGGGAGGAGGCAGCTCTCCAGCGGTGCTCCTCAAGGTCCCAGCCCAGCTGCACTTACACACACACCAGCCTGACTCAGGTCTTCTCTCACACCACTTAACCAGTCCACACCTCTACTTGTGCTGCAGTCAGGTGTATGGGTTGGCAGGCTGGGCCCTCCCAGGGCTATTGAATGTGAGAGGGAATGAGAACTATTGCAATCATTTGGCTTAAAGGGTAGACAGAGTAATAAACACGCCAAGCACAAGTTATGACAACCCTTAAAGACCTGAAAATGGAAGGTGGAAAATTATTTCAAGCACACTGATAACTATGAAGCACACATGGTACTTGGTAGTGCCTTTATGAACACCTGTGAGAGATTTGATGTGCACCAGCACATTTCCCTGTACTGCACAGCAAGGAAAACTCAGCATTCTGCAGGATGCTTCCCAAGCAAATGTGCATTTCCCATGTGACTGGGTGCCTAGGTCAGCAGCCTCTGATGAAACCTTGAGAAATGTATTCTAGAACAGCTGAAGATGAAATTGGAACACGTCTTGTGTTACCAAGCAAAAAGTTAGCTGGAAAAACCATTTCATACAGATGATTCTAGGTTTAGTTACATGATTAGTCTAAACAATGTGCCCAAACCTATTTCATTTGAACAAAATTCTTACACTATGCCTCTCTAAAATTTACAAAGTATATAAAACATGTGATTTGACATTTATAAAACTTCAGCCCTTTTACAGAAAACAAAACAAGGTCACAGAATTTTAAGTTTAAATCTATTGGTCTTTCTTCTCAGCAGTTTTAGTTCCTATGATAAAAAAACTTCAACAAACGGCATTCCACCATGGCCTTATAATGCAAGGAATAAATTAGCAAGTCACACTGTAAATAAAAATAAATAAATTCTAAGTTTTTTTTTTTAAGTGGTCTTTTTAATTGCACAGTATTTTAAATTTTCAGTAGCAATGAGAAGTCAGCTGGGTATTTTTCTAAACGCTCCAGAGAGCAGGAAAGCATTGTGTCTCATTTTTCAAGCTTTACACATTGAAAATACCTTGGTCAAACCATCAACTGGTAAGACTGGCAAATGTTTTGGTAGTCTCTTACTGTGGCAAGATGCTGCAGTATCTCTCACCCAAGGCATTCAGTCCTCCAGCACTCACCCTGCTGGGGCAAACGTCCCCAGTGTCCCCTTCCAAGTGAGGTACTCTGGTTTACACCAACAGCTTTGATATTTTTGGAAAGGTGTTCACTATTAGCTATGAGTTTCACAGCAGAAGTTCATCAACATCTCAGCAACAGTCCACACCTGCTGAGGCTGCAGAAGTCTCCTCTGAGGGCTTCCCCAGCCTGGCACGCCTTCTCTTTTTGAGGTGTCACAAACACGTCAGGCTTCTGGCTCTCCCCAGAGCTATTCTGCAGTGGAGGACCAAGCTACAATTCAGACATACCAAAGAAAATGGGACACCTGGAAAGGTATGATCTTACCTCAGACTATTAGCAGTATCTCAAACCCACTTGCCAAATATATGTGTGTATATATACAAATATATATATATATTACACATATTTAAAAAAATAAAAAACAACAAAGTGATTAATACTGTCATAGCCTGGGCATATTTAGCTCAAAGATAGTTATCTACAGGACATAGTTAAAAACTCTACATATTTGCAACATGTTGTTGTATTGAAAACCACTGTGGGCAGAGGCCTAATGTATGTGCGTTAAAAATACTGTATATCTATATACTGTTACTGATGCAGTTATAACAGCTTGAGATTTTATCTAAAAATACAGAGTTTCTGCTAAGTATCAAAACAACTCTCAAGTACTGAAGACAAAGGGGAGTTTTGCCCTCTTCTTAGCTGAGGGACAGCTCTAACTTGAAGGTACTAAATCCTTCATTGTATCTCTGGCACTCAGCTGGGGCCAAAACAGTATCACTGAATTACCTTGCTATTTAAGGATCACGGGATGTTACAGTTCAGTTATTTGCATCAATGCAATTACATAGACAAAGGTAGTATTTGACCAGCATCATTGCATCCATGTTTGCTACTGGTGTACTCTTTAGAAGCTGTTAAATATACAAACTGATCTCATCACGGAGATGTTCATACACAATTCCTCCATCTGTTACCACAGCAAAACAAAAGGAAATATCAAGGCAAACATTTTGTCCACAGTAAATTTCCTTTACTCAACATCAGTGAGTCTAAGGGGAACTAGCACATCATTGCACAACATTAAAATCCACCAAATTACTCCTGCTCTTGTATTTTTAAAGCATTTTCAGTGCTTGGGTGCAAAGCACAGAACCTATCACAAGAATTCCACAGTGATCACCACCCTTTGGGGATCCAGTGCTGCCCTGGCTGTGTGCAGAGGCAATGGACACTGGTAACCCAGGCCTGGGCAGTGCAGCTCCTCACACTGACATCCCAATGGCTAAGCCTGCTGAGCCCCTGCTCTAGGCCAGACTGTGACATGTGCGTGGCAGGAGCATCCTGGTGCCCACATCTCAGAAGAAAACACAAAACACTTCTATTACGTATGCACGTTTCAGTTCACACTTAAAGGAATTGAACTTTTGGCAGAAGTAAATACCTACATAAAAAAATAAAGTAGAAACCCATTAAAAACACGAACACAATAATTGCATTATTAAAACAGCTGCACCTACACTATGGTGTAGTACTTCAGTGTAATTCAATTTAACCAAATCTTAGCGTACAACTAAGACGAGAGCCATTTCCCAGTCCAAACCTCAGCGTCAGCGCTGCATCAATCTCTACATTAAAACATGCTCTACGGATGGCGACCAACCAAATCCAGGGAAAAACTGTTGCCACAGGTGAAGAGGTCTTCTCCCTAAACAGACAAGGCAGGACAGATGGTGTAGAGCCCCTCCGGCCTTGCCACGGGGACAGGCAATGGCAGAACCTGCAGCGCTCCGGCTGTGGGAGCTGCAGGAGCACCACGTCCTGAATTGGTTTGCTGAACATGGTTCAGATTATTGGATATGTCTATAGCACAATGCTCTTTAGAAGCATTTACTGTATACCCAAACCCTACTTGCTGCAACACATGGTGTCACACAAGTAGTGAAAACGTCTTCGTATTCAAAGGTGCTTGGACATAATTTTCAGGCAGCATTTTACCTTTATTTTAGTGAGTTCCCACTACAAAGATTTTAGAAGGAAGAAGATGCCAATAGTTTATTTTTTTCCTTTTAGTATGTGAAATTGAGACAGACACCTAAATAAATACCTAGTTTTACTTGCCTAAATCTATTCTATGTCTGAAATCTCTAATTTTTAAATAAGGGATAAAATGTTGCCCAAAAGACTAGTTATAATTATACATTTGTGTTTCTAATCTACAAATCAAAATAGTTCTCAGTTAAAAAGATACAATTTGTATCAACAGTAAAAGGTACTTTCTGGTTCTTCAGGGCCTTACTTAAAACTCCATCAAGTGTACCAAAATTATCAGCTGTAATAGTGTAAACGAGTGACTTTTTTTTAACACTGAACATCGTTACAATGGATGGAAACCAAAACCGTCGGCAACCGATCATGTACATGGAAGTACATCTGACATCAATTGCAAGAACTATTTTTCATATATATATATATATATATAAAAGCTTAAGAGGTGCTAGTAAAAACCCATGACTTTAAACCAGAAATATCCCTTACTAATGCTAAAACAGACTTAGCTTGTCTGTTTCTAAAACTACACTATTTGTGGCAAGAATCAGGCCTACACAATGTAAAAAGCGAAAAACTAACTCCAGGAACACATATGGTATCTTCTCTCCCCATAACCCTCCCCTCCCCAGCCAAAAAAGAAAAAAAAAATAGTTTAAGTTATTATTTTGAGCTACAATATCATTACCATAGTGCAGTTAATAAATGTTGCATATCCTGAACACACAAAACCTTTTCAGGCCAGCCTTGATAAATAGCAAGAAAAATCAAACAGTATCTTAAATACAAAACTTGCATTGAGATAATTAAATTCATTTAAAAACAGGTAAATATTTTATGAAAAGCATATTTTATCCAGTACAGTTGTGCAGCAATACAGAGGAAAAACATATAAAACAACTAAACAGGGCCCTACGATTTCAGGTCCCCACCTACTAACCAGAAATACACAGAGTTGGGGAACAACACACGGGAACTGAAACAGAGTGGCCTGGTTTGGGATGGTTCTGAGCATTTGCAGTTTCTCTCAGCTGCCAAAGGGGCTGCAAATTCTCAGTACCTTTGAAAATCAGGCAATAAGGCTTTTAACATATCCATAAATTAGTAAAAAAAAAAAAAAAATCTTTTCCTCCTCTGCATCTGATTACTAATTGACTGCCTCAACAAAAACCTGTAACTATTGAAGCAAAACAAAGAAAGCAACGAAAAGTGCCATACTATAAATTACCAATATATTGTTACCCATTTCACTGTTAACTGGTAACTTAATTATTTGTTTCAAAAAATGAAGGCAGTGCTGTAGCAGATCTTTGTTTTCTACAAACAGGTGATTACAGCACAAAAAAGCTCACAAAAACAAACAAACATACATCAGACATACTCATGGTGGTGTAAAAAGTTCAGAAACTTGGCTTGAAAATTGGCTTGAAAATTGCCTGCCAGAAGTAGAAAAATCCTTTCTGCAGGTTGATATCTCACAGCCCAAGGATAAGCATCCAGCAAGTTAAAAAATGAAACCAAAAGTCCTAACAAAATGTAACAATGATAAGAAAGTGCTGCATATAAACCCCTGATGCACCAAAGATTATAACCAGAGACCACAGATTTTTATATATATATATACACACATATATATATATATTAATTTAAACTGGAACATCATCCAGATGTGAAAATAGCCATTTAAAAATTTTCAAACTAGAACACAAAACTTATCTGGTATTTCCAATGCATGGGGCTATACATACAGACTCCATGACACAGTATTTCACATAAATGGATTACTATATAACCTCCTTGCTGAGAAGGAGATCCCAAATGCTATTGTAGCAAACCTCCCTCAGCGTTAGAGCTGAGCTGAAAACTACGAGACACCACAAAGATGCGTCATCTCTCAATAACCTAGCTGAGACTTCTCCACCAAGATGGCCGCGGCGAGCTGCTGAGCGTCCGTCACGTGAGGGTTCTTCTTCATCACCATCCTCACGAGATCGGGGGGGAAGATGTTGCAGAGGTTAATGTAAACCTTCTCCCGGGTGTCTTGGAGCCTCGGGGGGTCTTGTGGGATTCCACAGTAAGGGACGCGCCAGGGCTGGTCCTGCTGCTCGGGGAGGCTTTGGAAGGCGAACTGCTCGTAGCACGGCTGCGTGGGGTTGCTGGGCAAGGAGTACGTCTGGCGGTAGCCGTAGGCGTCCATCCCGTAACTCTGCCTGTCCCAACCTCCCAGCCCCTCCTGGCCGGAGTAAGGCTTCCTGTGTCTGAGCGGAGAGCTTTCGTACAAACGCGAGTCCGAAACGCTGTCTATCCTTGTGGACACCAGGGCCCTCCCCAGATGCAGCGCCTTGGAATGGGGCGAGCTCTGAGGGGCGGAGTAGTCGTTGGGACAGCTGGAACGAGCACCCACTGCCGGATGCTGCAGATGCACAGCCATGTACGGAATGGGAGATTTGTGGTGATGCTTTGGTTCTTCGTGACTGTAGCTCTGCACTCGAGTCAGGGGCTCGTGGTAGCTCTGCAGGAAGGGCTGGGTGTTAAGGCGGCCGTGGGGGTGCATGTGTTGGCACTTCAAGTTCTCCTCCAGCTGCGGGTCAGGCGAGCTCATGTAAGAGCGGTCGCTGTAACCCACGTAGGAATCGCTGCTGCCGCAGCTGACGCTGCCCTCGCTGCTGCAGTCGGAAGCCACAGAGCTGATCCGATAGTCTGTGTCCAGGGAGAAGCGCCTTTCAGGGCTCCGCGGCCCGGATATACTGAGATTTGAATACGCACTCAGCATAGAGTAATACCCTACGTCCACCGGAGACTCACATTTTGGATACTGGTCATAAGGCATTGGTGTTCCATGATTTTTGGTTGCCATCATCACTGTGGGATACTGTCCCTGTGGTCTTTGATCCTGAGGTGGGAAGTGAACTCCGGATGGAAGGCCATTAGTTAAAGGTGCAGTACTTTGGGGTTTTCCAGCAGAGGAACTTGGTATACTAACTAAAGAAGGTACAGACCTGGTTTCCAATTTGTTTTTGGTGGGCAGCTTTTCCTCCAAGTCTTGATAGACTTGAGTCCTTATACTAGGATCCGATTGCCTCTTTGGAGCAGCACGCTTCAGCTCTGAAGTGCCATCACTTTTAGTGCTACAGGGAACACTATTGCTTTTTACCAGTCCTCCTTCACTTGTAGTTTTGGCAGCTGTGCTTCTAGACATGGCACGAAGTTCATCAGCTACGGATCGCTGAGGCTGATTTCCTCTTTCTGGATGGTAGTATTTGCATTTGTGTCCATAGGTACATTTTTTCCCTATTAATACAAACATAATCAGATTTTAAAAACTTCAAACAAAATCTGTTTGCCATCAAATAACAGAAATGCCCCTCATTTGAGGGGCTTTACTGTTGATTTGAAAGATCTTGCAAACAAGATTGGTTTCGCACAACAAAGGGTATGCTCTGAGAGCTCCTCTCCTGCTTTGTGGGGAAAAAAGAGGCAGTGGTAGTGTCCTGCAGCTGGTGCTCTGAGAATGCACACCAACACTACCAGCCACGTTTTGAGCTGGATGGGGCACTGCCAGGGAGGCTGTGCACACCTGCTGTGTTGGGCCAAGGCAATATACAAGCAGAAAACCTAATAGGGAAGTCCACAGCCATAAGGCCAGCAGGTTTCAGCTCAGTCAAGATGCCTGTAGGAATGCTCAGTAGCAAAACTTCAGATAGCTCAATTAATTTTCTGGAAGAAAACCTCAATATTTCATAACATTAGAAGAGGGCTTCTGGAACCTACAGAATTCAGGTGTTGATTTGGATTTATTCAAATGAATAATTAATTAAGTTGTTCCTTTTGTTCAACTAGTAGACAGAAATGTTTTTTAAGTAGCACATGAAAAAAATTGTTTCAGTTTCCACCATCAGCTCAGCATTTCAACCCATCTCAGGCTAAGACAAGAACGTTAAAACAATGTTAAAGGGTTTTAAACAGTTTTGACACAGTTAAAATAAAGCAAGAGCTTGGTCCCCAGCCCCAGTACATAAAAACTGGTGAGTTAAATCAAATTACCATATGGACATGGTTGCTTCTTATGTTCTGGCACAATAGGCTTCTTCCTAAGAAAATTGTCCAGACTTGGACCATGGCGGCCAAGAGGATCATCAGGAGGCATAAATCTATAATGAAAGAACAAAGTATTATGGAAGCAAACAAGCCTTTTCATATTTCCCATGCAATGACCAAGGACCTCAGGACTATGCTACACCATAATCTGCCATCCTGTAGTTTTTAAATCCAGGAACCTCGAGAGCAGTTTTGGAAAGGCATCTTTCTGCTGCAGGTACTGCCTGAGAGGCAGGTCACAGGAGCTGACTGTGTGGACACCCCTAGACTGCTACAGAAACCTTTGGTCCAGCTCAGCTGATGCTTTGTGGCAAAGAAGGGCTGCAAATAACCCATCCTGAAATCAAAAGTAAGGGCTGCAATACAGGCAGACATTTCTTAAAACATCATTACTAGCTTTGCAAAACTGAGCTGATGGCCTAGGATTCTTGCATCAGCATTCAGGCACCTCAACACAAATGCCTGCTTGGGGGAGCACTGAGTCCCTCCCACTACAAGAAGCCACCAGCAGTAACTGCAGTTGATCTGTAGGCTGGGGTACAACTACTGTAGATGGATCTAATCAGACACTTGAACTACAGACCCCCTGAGGTTCATTCCAACTTGGGTTTTTCTATGACTCTAGGACTTAGGAGTCTAACCACAGGCACTCAGAAATGTTGGCTCAGTGTATCAACAGAGCTGGAATATTATACCACAGCATGCATCAAATATATACTGGCATACACCACAGAGGAAAAATAGTATAAAAAGACATAAAAATGTTGCTACAAAAACAGTGTCAAGTACTTTTTATCAGAAGACCAAATTTACAATTGACTATTCCTCCCATTTTCCTACATGTATCTAATGATTTGGGTGTAAGATAAAAAATTTGTACAAATCTTCAAACTGTCCTTTCCTCAATTATTCTAGTGGCACACTTAAAGACAGAACGACTTACTTGTCATTAACAAAAGAATACATCAGCAAGCGTTCATCTATAAACTTCTTCCACTCTGGCTTTTCATTAGCTAGATCCCTGTAGTTATCATTGGAGACAATGATGCCATCTGACTCGAAGGCCAACTTCACTATGAACCGGTCGTCGTAGCACACCACCCTCCTCCCCTGCACGCGCCGCGACGGCGTGAAGACGAGAATCTTCTCCTTCTCTAATTTACGTAGGATTTCTTGATCTACAGGGAGTAAGAATCAAAAGTCAAACAAGAAAGAAAAGAAAAAAGTTTGTTTATTCTCTAAAGATATTAGACTTGATGAAGAAAATCCAAGCATTTAGGACTAAAAGTGTCTCAGATGGTTATAGTCCATCAGAAGGTGCCCCACACATGACATCTGAGCTTGCAGTCGGCAGTCAGCTGGCAATACTTTCAAAAAACCCTAAAAACAAATCAAAACCATTTCTCCACACCATTTCTCTAAGACTAGCAAAGGGGACATAGTTCATGTTCCTGTGGCTCAAAAGAAAAACCATTTTATCAAAATGCCTGTGCAAAACGCTTCTGGCTGAAGGGGTCATTTTAAACACCACTGGATACAAAGACTATACTCAAGTACAGCCATGGTTTTCCCATAACTGAGCTCCTTGGTGAAGACAGACCTTTTTCATTTCTTTGTGGAACCCAGCAAGAAACACCTTTTGAAAGAATTCCAGTAGCTCACATTAATGGGACTGTCTCATGAAAGTCTCTGCCCATCAACAGAAGGGGTACCTGCAAGGAGTAGAAAACCCACATGCTGTACAAGCACTCAGGTTCTCCACAAATATCAACAGCATTCCCCAGAAAGACATCTGATGTCATTTCGCAATCAACAGCAAAAATGGTGATGGTCTGTTTGGTTTGGTTTTTTTGTTAGCACTAGTAATAGTTTAGATTGTATCTTTCCTTGAATGGTTTACACATTTATACATAAGCTCTTATCAAAGCCAAACAGATTTCTCTTCAATCCTTCTAAATAAGCATATTTAGCATTTTATGTAGTTCTTTCTTGTTCTACACTATCTGTCACTCACATCCCAAAAGTATTTTATTTTCCCTCTTCCTGTGTAGAACCTGGAGATCCCAAGGAGTTTTGAAAGACAGACCTCAGGCTATGAAGGAGGTTGTATCTAGTACTGGGGCACCTGCCGCTTATGTTGATTCTCCTACCTATCGCTCTCCTTGGAGCAGACAAGCTATGAAAGAAAAATACTCAAAAAAAAAAACCCAACCAAAAAAAAAAACCTAACTAGGCAACATCTAAAACATCAGAAGATGCTTGCACAGTGAATATGAGTCATGGCTATTAGTAATGGTTAAGATCTCAACTCAACTGTTTTGTAGCATAAGAAACTTGACAGGGAACATGTTCCATCTGGGAAAAAAAAAAGATTCCAACAGGGAGAAATACAACATTAATATTACATATAAGCAATATATTTGATACAAGCATTTATTTGCTTAGTAGAAAAAGCACATGATTTTAAATTAAATATAACCTTTTTTGTATTCAACCCCCCACAATGTGCTAAATGACGAGTGAGAGTGAGATGGAAGGTGATTTTTTTTTTCCCTGCTAAGAAAGAATTAAAAAACATCTGCCATGTGGTGACTGGTGGGTACTGGTAAGAAAGATGTGGCTGTTGTTTAGTCCAAGAGGCTTCTCAAGAATGCTGACAGTCTAGAACCATCCCCATGTCAGTCACCCAGGGCTTTTTCAAAACTCCAGCTGGCCATGTATTTCAGGGGCGTAACTCTGGAAACAGAGTGCCAGCACCAGGTATTTTACATGCCTGGTAGCACACAGCCTTCCTGCATCCTTAGAAGAAAACAGAAAATGCAATATTTTTACAGAACACACAATAACCTGCTCTGATCTTTCTCCCATTTTCAGGGTCCATAATGACCCATGGAAAACTGCTTTCTGATTGCTAGACAACTGACCTTGCTAGGTCAATTGTAGCCTTGCTGCTTTCCTGAAACACCTTTTGGGGCATTAGTCCTACGCACACTTCAAGCAGATGTCACAATTTAATTCTAAGTGGCCAAATTTTTATTACTTAGCCAATGGTCTTCTCATACCCCAAACAGTAGGACAGCAAAAGAGAATGGCTTCAAGAGAAAGGCTCCACACTGCCAGTGGTGAGAGTAACAGCAGCTTCCCACATGTTTCATTGTGTTAACATGCTATATTCTAGTAGCAATCAAGCAAATGGAATGAAGTGTTGAGAGGATTTTTCAGATATTTGAAAATGTACACGGCAATCAAAACATGCGTCTGTATTCCTTTAGAAGCTACAGCTATTAGTCCCAGAAGCTTTCCCTCCTTTAATGGTAACTGTGTTGGGCCCCCCTACCCCTCTCCCCCCAAACCACCTTCCTCCTCTCCAAGTTCTAGGGTTTTTTTAACCTCCAATTCCTTTCTGTTTCAACTTTAGGGCAGTTGGAGGATGTCTCTCTAGCCTTCACAAAGAACCTGATGGTTTGATGAAGGAATAAATACCTCTACACCATTTTTTTTCTTCTAGATAAACACATTCAAAATTAAAAGTTTCAAAAGTTGTCTATTTGCTAATAGTAATGACAAAGAGGGGAACCCATTCCCTTTCTGTCTGGATAATTCCCACAACACAAAGCATGGGCAGTGACAGGCCAGCCTGGCAGAATCTGCTCACCACAAGAAATAATACCCAGCAAATTACTAACTTCAAACCTCTTTGCTACTAATGCTGCACGGATGGCAGATTTCAAAAAAGGCAATCACATTCTTCAAGAAGTAAGTAGCAACATTATGGAAACTTGAGCAGATGAGCAGAACAGAACAGGAGGACTTGGAGAGGGCGTTGCTTTGTCTTTTTCCTGCCTACAGATCACAACGAAATTACAACACCAAAGATACTTTCTGTTACAGCCTTTCACTGCTAATGGTTTGTTCATCTGAGCAGTAGCACTCCTGCTGGGCAAGGCACTGAACAAACAAGCAAAGACAGAGCTTACCTGTTATAAGAGCATCTGGTCTCGACTGTTCTTTCCTCCACGCTGGCACAAACACAGTAACATCCTTGTGGCCTCTTTCCAAAAACCAATCTACTGCCAATTTGATTCCTCGACAAGAAAATACTTCTTTGTTCCCATGGCTGAAACACACGTTCAAATTCTTTATTAGATGACTTTTTCTATGACCATAAATGGAGCTCAATAAAATGCAGATGTCATAGGCGTGCTCTTCACTTGCTCCATGGTTTCTAAAGGCAACTGGGCGTCTGTCTGAGCCTTGTCCAAACACAGACACAATTCCCAAAATGCTATGGTAGAGGGCTACTAAATCTGCCAAACGTATTTGTCACCTGTACACGGATTTGACAAGCAAAGAAAAATCTAAGTAGGGGCTTTTAAAAATCCTCATAGCCCAACTAAATGTATGGGGGATAACAGGCAGCTCAAAGACTTGATGAGGGAAAGCTCAAAACACCAACATGAGAGTGCACTGTGTTTAGGAAATGGTAGCAGATGAGCACAGGTGTGCATAGCAGCAGGGGAAGGGACAGCAGAGACAGCTGCTGCAGGAGCTCCACAAGGTCCTGTGTGAACAAGGAAAGAAAGAGGAGAAGCCTCCAAGCCTAAGGGGATGGCAAGCACTCAACAGGACAAATTAGGCAAACTGGAGAGATTGTCCAAAATCAACATGGCAAAACTAAGAATGTGCTTAGTAAGTACTTCAGAAGGAGAAATTAACATGTATTTAAAAAACTGTGAAGCGACAATTAATTGTGATCAGACACAAGCAAAACAAAATACATGTCTGTTGTGCAATAACTGTCTGGGGGAAGGCAAGAGATGCAATTATGGCATTTTCTAAAGGCAGACAAGTCCTTGCCCTACTTCTACATCCAGTTTCAGGCAGGACATTATAAAAGACATAGATGAAATGGAAATAATCCAAAAGAAAGTGAAAGGAAACTTATGGGGAAAGGCTGAAGGAAGCACATTTAGCTAATCTAAAAAAAAAAAAAAAGCAGCTTGTGGAAGAACAAACCAATCTTCCATAGAAAGTAACTGAAATGGAGGACAACAAACAACTAATTGGTGTCCAGAAAGGTTCAGGGAGCTGCAGGGTGGTTGCTGTGAGAAGAATTTGGGATTGCCCCATGATGGGCACACCCAGCTCTAGCCAGCTCCACAGGAGACGGGAATGAGGGAACACCAAGGCGTGAGGATGAGGAGCTGCTTCATGAGGAGCAGGTACATCCCCAGAGGGACTTGCACACTAGAGAACACGAAAAGTGCAAGAAGGAAGGAGCAGCTGAGAAAAGCTGTGCCATTCCGACCCCAGGGCCCTGCACTGCTCACAGCTGCTCTGAAAGGACTGACTGCCACCCGCAGCTGTGACAAGGTGTAGGGATGACGCTCTGGGGAGGTAGTGAGGAAGACACATGTTTGGAGTGAAGTGAGCCTGGAAAAGGGGAGACAGTCTTCTCCCTAAATATTTGCATGTTTGTCATTTTTGTTTCCAAATACCTGATTTGGAATTAAATATTTATATTAACTGGCTAGAAATTAAATTGAATTCCCTAAGCTGAGTCTGCCTGACATAAAAAAATTCTTGATGAGTGATCTCCCTGTCATTGTTTTGAGTCACAGGTTTTCTTGCTTCTGCTTCTCCTGTTTCCTCTCCCATTCTGCTGGGAGGAGGCCAGCCACAGCCAACCCACTATATTCCTACAGGATAAGCATAGACAAATCCTTAACTAGAGTAAGGAACAGTTAAGCACTGTGTTAGTAAAAGCTTTCTCCCTGATGTGTGGAACAGTCTGGCCATGGATTTTGGGATCTCCTCATTGGACACTTTGCAGAACAACTAGACAACTCCTCTGAGGCCCATCTGCGTTCTCCATGCATAGAAGGAGACAAGCAACTTTTGCGACGTCTCTCCCAAACCCGCAGCTCTGTGTAGCAGAAGAAACACAGGGGCAGGGAAACAAGCCACCACCTTTCACTCGGCTGGCTTGTCATTTATAGCAGGTGTGCCACAATCTGCTTCCCAGAAGGGTGAAAGACAATGCTTTGTCTGTGATTAGTGAAGGGACAACATCATGACAGACAGCCACAGGAATTTTAAAAGTCCCTTCTCCTTGCATGTTTTGAGGTAAATAAAACACCAGAAAGGTATTTAAAAACTTTTTCCCCCTCAGTAGTAAAGTAAGTACCTACTTTTTCCACCTTTCTAAAACATAGCACTGCTGCATGTTTCTTGTCACTGTGGGAGCTTGAGTAATTGTGCAATAGACAAAGTGCCAAAGAAAAAGTGAGAAAACTTTTGCAAAAATGTTCTGATTTCAGAAGCCTATGAAGGAGGTGGTGTACACTTGCACATGTGTCACGAGAGAATGAGTCATGGCTAACACCTCTTACAAAGCATCATTCTCAGCAAAGGCTGTGTTGAAGGCCACAGATCCCAAACAAAAGGAAAAAAAAACAAGGAAAAAGAAAAAGAAGAGCCCACTACCATTAACTGGATTTAAGTGAGGAAGTGTCCTACTTCCTCTTTTAATGAAACTGGAGACAGTACCTGCAAACATAAGCATATACTCTGATATTGCAGTTGTTGCCAGCCATAATGATCAAAGTTTGTAGATTTTAGCTGGCATGGGGTACTCAAAAGGATAGCCTAAGCCCACCTTCTGTGCCTTGCAGGGTGCACTAAGAACACTGTCAGGAACCATGTACCTGTGTACCTCAATATTCTGCTCAGCAACAGTTACAGGCCTCTGCAGTAACGCAGTCCCTGTTTTCTATGATCATATCACACAATATAGTATTACAGCATAACACTATAATAATAAAACAGATCACTTCTTTTTCCTAGGCATTGTTTTATACTATACAACTATTCTTGTGCTTGTTTGGCTGTGAGAGTAGTATCTTTGTGTATTTCAAAACTTACCAGGAATAGGAAACCAAACCACACACAGACGTGATACACTTTAAGTGCACATGCTCACAATGCATAACAACAATTGCCAACAGAATTTCATCCATGGTCTAATTCCATCTTCCCTCAACAACACAAGATTGGGATACTTGGTGCACATTCAATGCCCAGGGGGCAGCCATAAGGCCTCCTTTGCAAAGCCTGAGACAAGAGGTTACTGCTCACGTTATCAGCAGGCTGGGTGCAACCACAAACAAATTGTAATCCATTTAAAAACAGTCAGGAAGATCTTTTTCCAGCTATTAAATTCCAGTGGATCACTGTACTGCGATTACGCTACACAATCTCCATGGTTTCAAGTGAATAAACCCACTTTTCACTTCTGACAGTGAAAAAGTGGTGTGTGAGACTACATTTTAGCAGCACTATGTTTCTTTCTGCAGCTCCAAGAAATAATTTCAGGAAAAAAAATCCTGGACTCTTGGAAAAAATGGTCATCCTTGCCTACTGCTTTCCATCAGGTTGTAGTTCAGGCCATGCTTTTAAAGGCAGTTCAGCTCCTTAGTTTTCTATTGTCTAGTACAGACGATTAAAATTCTTTCATGCAGAATACAAATTTTAAATATACTTAAACTGTATGAAACAGAAGTGAGGAATGCATTACACTGCATACCAGCTATTCTGCACTGCTGAGCAAGTGAATTTATAACTTGTATAAATCTTCACTCTTTTTTCTGCTCCTTTTCAGACACATGCCTAAGCTCGGATCTGAGCGGATACAAATTCCAAGGAATTTAAATCATTAGTGAGAAATTCTGTGGAAGAGATGTGCAATTAAAATTTGTTCTTTTGTTTTGTTTTTATGCAGATTTGATGCTCTTCATTTTGTATCTTTCTGCTTCATCAGCTTTATAATACGTCATATGGTAAAAAGACTGAAATCATGCTACTGCTTCTGACTTATTTTCCTTCTTCTTAGTTGTGAAAAAGATGAGAAATGCTTGTACTTCTTTGTCAAGAAACTTCCCTTTAAAAATCTCTTTCCAATTATCAGGAATATGAGAAAGCTCAGACCAGTCAGGTTGACAGCCATAGCCCTGGGTGAGATACTGGTTTATAGTACTTTGGTTCTGTTTGCTGACTATGTTTCATCTACCACTCTCAGTTGAAAGATAAAGTATATTCCTTTAGAAGTACCTATTTCTTTTTCACATCATGTATGAATGATTCTTTTTACCACCATCTTCATATTTGGTCTGTTGATAGTTGTTTTATTTTTAAATGAAAGAAAATAAAGTGGCATGTTTCCTGAGCAAAAACATCAATCAAGCATTTTTTAAGCTAGGAGAATTAGTAAAAAGTGTAAAACTTCTGATGAGAACACTTTTCATTTTCTGTGTTACCTTTCTAGACCCCAAATTAGATTTCCCAGTGACAGTCTTGGAAAGACTTGGTACACATGCTTAAGAGACATATTCTTTAGAATACCTGCAAGACTTCTAGCGTGGTCTAATACAATATCCAAACCAACACTCAGATTCTGAAAGCTACAGAAAACACACACATTGATGACAAGAGGCGAGGTCTACAATAACATCTGTTACATACAGGTTTTTATACAACTGAAATCTGGACACATCCACACACTTACCACGTAAAAGCATATTGACTAAAAGCAAGAACGAAACTAAAACACATACCTTCCCAGTATGAGATACTACAGAGTTACTAAACTATTTTCTTCCATCATATCATGGGAGAAAGAGTGCTCAGTCCATACCACAGACAGAGAAGAATTTCCACCCTGTATCATATCAGTGACTCATAACCCTGGCAGCCTGGTTTTGTAACTAGCCTCACCCCCTTTTAATGACTTCTTTTTAAGTTCTACTAATTCCCTAATCACAGAAATCACTTGTCCCAAACCCTTTTTCATTAACTCGAGCCTTCTATCAGTCCTGCATTTGTTCTCTCTATATATGTATATTTTGGTGCTGACATGAAGTAGACTGAACAGGTGTCAAATGTTATTTTTTTTCCATTAGCCCAAATTACTTCAATGCTTCAAGGTGTTTTAAAGAAAAAAGCCTTGGAAGCTGTCACATATTTCAAGACACCTTTTGCCTGTACGGCTTCCAATGCTGGAGCACTCTGCAAGTGCAGCAGGTGCTGTCTCCAGCCACAACTGCAGTGGGTCTTTGTCTGAGCATGAGCCACACACTCAGCACTTGAGGTCAAAACAGGCAATGAGAAGCTACACTCAAAGCTGCCAGTGACAAGCTCCTATCCATGTGATTGTTAGTTGCTGGAAAAATATTTTTATCTGTTCCTTAAAGGGACTTCTAAAATAAACTAAAAAAAATGGACATGGTCCTACTGAAAGACGAACGTCTGAATCAAGGTACCAAGTTACAACCATGTCTACCAAACTCAGCAACACAATCTGAGGAGAAGCTAATGCAGCTACATTGTTAGTTTGTTAAAATAAATGAGCAATTAAGTTGTCACATGAAAACTGCACATGGCATAGATAAGACAACTGAGCCATCCTTTGGCTGACACAAGGTCCAGTTGTGGAGAACGTTCTCATGCATGCAGGATATCAGTGAACCTTTCACTACAGCCAAATGATCTGCCTCAGGGTTAACACATGGGACCAAGGCCTGAACAGAGATGTCTAACACTGGTTAGGCACCCCAGTGACACGTCCTCCAGCTGAATGCCACTCCTGAATGGCACTGGGGGCTCTCTGCCCATGACTGTCAGGCCTGGGTGTATGTTTCTGGCGCCACCAAGCACCTACAACATCCATAGCTGGTGGGATGTCTGGGCATGAAAGCTGGAAGAAAATTGTAAAATACCGTCTTAAAAATGGGAATGTATTTAATGACAAACCAACTCCCCAAATCAGCATCTTCATCTTCCCAAACAAAAATCAGTACACTATTTATCTCATGCTGTGTTTTCCCCTGTGCAGTGATGTACAATCAAGGACCATTTAAATACACAGGGCAAGGTTTTCTAGAAAGGGAAGCTGAAATGCATCACCTCCACAGCCTGAGAATTCCAAGGGTGAAGTTTGCAGAGGAATCTAATTGCCCAAAACAAGATCAATTGATTTCAATCTGCAAATCAAAATACTTCGATTCCTTTGCCCATAAGCTTCTGAAAGTTGTTGTCTAAAACTAATAATAAAGCAAGTAAAATAATCAAATAATTTTACAACAGTGTTATCTTCATGCTGCACTCTCTGTAGGCAGAGCAGACTATTTTTCTGCCAGAAAGTTTTCAGAATAAAGTCTTATATATATTTGAAACATTTTCACAGTCAGCAAAGAAAGTCTGAAGGCACTCAGGGTACCTAGGGAAAACTAATATGGAACAGAAGCAAATGAATAAAATTTCCTCAGTGTCTTTGTAACTAACAACTTTGTTCTTTATTTGTTATTTCTTGGTGGCAAAACCCTTACTTTGATTCCAGCAAAGAAAGGTACCACAGCAATAACCAATTTTAGGCCATTTTCAACATCCCAATCTTATCCTTGAAAAGGACAAGCACAGGCAAAGGACTGCAAATATGCTGCCATATATTTCTCTCTTCAGAAGGAACTCCTTTGTTCTCTTATAGCGGTAAAGGAAAGTCTTAAAGGGTCAAAAGAGAATCTTAAAACCTTGCCTCTGTTGCTTTATGGAGAAACAGGACCTTCCCTCCCTGATCCGAAACTAGGGAGGCTCAGCTGAAGAAGCTGGGGATGCATGAACGAGCAGGTCCAAGAACTCACTGGAGAACAGACAGATGAAGGGGTGACAGTGATGACAAAGAGCTGACAATATGCTGTTGTTAGAGGGACAGAGATCACCTTCTTCTGCTTACCTCAATTATGTAAAAGGAAAACTTAAGGTCGCTGGAATCTTACCACACAAGGAGGGATACAGAACTACTAGTCACTGAAATATGTTACCTGGCTAGTAACAGTGCTGGGCAGCTTACACTAAAGAAGGTCCTGAGTGCATTTTTATGGAGGACAAATGCCTCTCTCACTCACATGGACCAATGTTTTAAATGAAGATTTTGCTTTACAATATTATTATCTACATGCAAAACACCCAGCTCACCTTATGAAGCAGAGTTAGAACTACACAGTTCTCTGAAAAACTGATATAGGTCACTGCTCAGGTATGGAACGACTGAATTCTGGGTCCTATCACTTAGTTCAGCCTCACTCCCTGCTGTGGGAAGGGTCTATCAAGATCCACAATAGCTCTAGGGGATTATCTAATGTGCTGTTCAGCTCTGATTTTAAGTTTATATACACACTCTCATCTGTAAGAGCATTCTAACAAAAAAACTTTATGCTTAAAGCTTAAACTGTGGGCATCCTTCCTCCTCTGGAAAAGGATTAAGTCAACACCAAGAAAGGTAGAATAACAAAAGAAGATCAGATTTGAAGTATCCCACAGAAGCTAAACAGCAATTCTTCAAGTCATAGCTTACAAAAGCCTCCTTTCTGCTATTCAGTTGAAAGAGGGTGTTTTCTTTGTTTTTAAAACTTCAGCCAATTCATATTATTTAAACCATATACACAAGATGCATTTGATGACTCATTTACAGTTCAAGGCACAAATGACAAGCAGTGTCATATGAAAGTTTAAGGAAAGCTTTCCAAATGTTACCAAAAGGCAGAAAAATTGAGTGTTGGGTTTTTCTGAATCCACAGTTTTCTAAAGCAGCTTGTCTGTAACAGGAATAGTCACCAGACTAGACTGGCACACACAGGGGCTCTGGCTTGCCGGAGTAAGTTGTTATGACCCAAGTTGTTCTGCCAAGTAAGTTGTTCTGTGCTGCTCTAAAAGAATTCATGAATCCATCTTCATCAGATGCAACCAGATATGAACATCCAGTCACGTAATCAGACATATCCTTCCTCCTCTGTGTTTGACCGAGTAGTTCTCCCAATGACAAAAAAGTCAGGTTATGTTTACGTGTCTACTGGAACAGTAATCCTTTCTGATTCCCCCTGCTCTCAATTAGGAAGGTGAATCAACTCATTTTGCAGCCACCCAGTCACTAGACGAGATGCAGATAGGAAAGCATCCCTGGCCAGTGGGATAGAGGCAAGCCTAAAAGTAAGTCACTGTGTCACTCACTGGATATTTTGTGAAACTACATTCTTAATAATGGAATGGAGACACGGGGTAGCACAGTGTTTGATGCTTCCAGAAGAGGACAACTGTCTCATCCTACTTGAATTATTGGACATCAGTCACCTCAACCTTCTCCCTAAAACCTTCCCTCCCCATCACATACATCCTTTAAATGAAAATTAGTAGCTCTTATCTAGAATTCTAATAGTAAATTGTATCATCAAGTATGTGCATTGCAACAACATGTTAGTAAGAATACAGATCACAGTTTAACCATCCCTGTGTTAGTGTGAGAAAGCTTCCAAGAACACCTCTCAAAAGACTATCTACAATCTTGCTTAGGGCACAGGTCCATTTCCCTTTAGCAATTTCAGAGTCAACGCATTGACTTGGAAGAGCAAAGAGGAAAGACAAAACTGTGACAATTTATAGCTACCCATAACAGGACACTGGACATTTAAAGACAGAAATCTGAAGAACACTGAACTGCAAGTGAACTCCTGTCTCTCTTGTATGTAAAACCTGAAATATTTTCAGTATTTGAAGTGCTTAGTTAGTAGTACGTGTTTTCTTGAAGGGGAAAGGACAGACCCTGTGGGTGAACAACTGGTTGCACAACTGGCATCAGCAGCTGAGACTCATCTTTTACATAGACTGGCTTTCCTAATCTAGGACTGATTTCTAGAAAAAGGTGGGATGCACTGGACCAACCAGCCAGTTGGCAAAGATGCTTTTGTTCTCACCAACACAGCAAGGCATCAACAATACAGGAAGTTTTTGGAGTGCTTTTGTAGTGACTTCTTAACACAGGTGCCTGACTACCTAACCAGCTGGGCCTCATGCTTAGAAATGAGCGAGGAGACTGAGATGGGAAGGTCAGGGGCAGCCTTTGCTGCAGTGACCATGAGAGGCAGATCCTATGAAGAAAGAACAAGACAAAAAGCAGGATTACGAGATGAGAATTCAGGAGACCAGATTTTGGCCTACTGAGGAGGATCCCACGCAGAGAAGAGTGCACAGGCAAGACGGTGGACTTTTCAAGGATCACCCATGCCAAGCTCAAGACTGGTCCACGGCAATGTGCAGAGAGTTGGGCAAAAATAACAGGCTAAGACTTTCCCTCAGCCAACTTTTGGGAACACTGAAACAGAATATTGCCAGGCTGCTGGGCCCTGATGGGTGTTAAGGGAGCTGCTAACGACATTGTAAGGCCTCTCTTGGCAATTTTTGAAAGGTTATAGTGATTGGGGATGTTCCTAACGCCTAGAAAAGGGCAAATATCTCTTCCATTTTAAAGGGGGACAAGAAGGATAATTCAGGGACCTACAAAGCTGGTCATCCTCACCCTGATCCCTGCAAAGGTGATGGAGCAAATTGTCCTGCAAACCCTTTCTGTATGTAGATTGGATGAAGGTGACTGGGAACAGTCAGCATGGATTTATGAAGAAAAAATATGCTTGAGCAGCCTCACAGCCTTTTATGGTGAGATGACTTGTTCAGTGGATGAGGAGAGCAGTGGACAGTGTTTATTGTGGCTTTAACAAAGCTTCTGACAGCTATGTTCTTGTAACAGCCTTCTCTTATTACAGCCTTGCTGACAAACCAGGGAAGTAGGGGCAAG
The DNA here is from genome assembly GCA_037834095.1 of Argya squamiceps. Lineage (NCBI taxonomy): Eukaryota > Metazoa > Chordata > Aves > Passeriformes > Leiothrichidae > Argya > Argya squamiceps. Next base: position 42,926,537 of record JBBMKD010000001.1, on the reverse strand, counting down.
GTTAAGAGGGCAGAGGTGGACTGAAATCTGACTCAAAGGTGATTAGTGGCATAAAGTCCAGCTGAAAGTCAGTATCTGTGTAATCCAGCGACTGACACAGGGGAATGCATTGCTTAACATCTACATAATGACCCAGATAACAGAACAGAGTCCACCCTCAGCAAGTCTGCAGAGGATGCTCAGCTGGGAGGAGACCACCAGATGGGTGTACCCTTATTCAGAGGGACCCTGGTCAGGGTAGAGCAACGGTCCAACATGTATCTCATCGAATTCAACAGAGGGAAATGCCAATCCTGCAGCTGCAGAGGTCTAACACTAATCATCAGTACAGGCTGGGGGCTGATCACCCGGAAAGCAACTCTGAAGTGAAGGACACTGGGGTTTTGGTGAACACCAAGCCAATCATGAGGCACCACCGTGCATTTGCAGAACAGAAGGCCAACAGCCTCCTGGGCTGCATTAGGAAAAGCGCTGCCAGCAGGTCGAGGGAGGGGATCCTTCTCTACTCAGGCATCTGGAGTGCTGGGCTCAGTTCTGGGCTCCCCCCTGTAAGACAGATATGGACAATACTGGAGAAAGAGCAGTGAAGCACAACAAAATTAATCAAGAGACTGGAGCACCCTTCATACAAAGAGGAGGGCTGAGAGATCTGGGACTGTGTAGCCTAGAGAGGAGAAGGCTTGAGAAGATCTTATCCATGTGTCTAAATATCCAATGGGAAGAAATAAAGGGAACAGAAACTGATTTCTCATTGGTGTCCAGTGACAGAAGAAGAGGTAATGAGCACAAAATAGAATATTTTGAGAAAATGTTGCTTAAACATAAAATAAGGAAACTTTCTTACAATAAGGGCATTCAAACAGTGGCCAAGAGAATACACTGAGTCTCCATCTCCTTAGAGACATTTAAAACCCAACTGGACATGGCATTGAAATGACGTGGCTCTGTGCAGGGATCTCCAAAGGCACCTTCCAAATGGAATGACTCTGTGATTACATTTGGTACATAACAAGTAAAGACTTGTTAATTTGATTCTTAGACACAGAGCAACCATTCTATTAATAGATTTAATCTGTTCTAAGGCCCTGCAGCATACATCACATACATTCATAGTTGGTTCATTTGATGCAGGTGGTCAAGAAAGTAAACTGAACATAGGAAGGCAGATGCTAAATATTTATGCTAATAGTTGAGTAAACATTAAGGAAAAATGACAGATCTGGAGCTCATTCTGCAATGTGTTCAGTACAGTTCAGTACAGTAGGAGAAGTTGAACCTAAGTCCACCCACCAAGTCTGAGCCAGGCTAACTAGCTAACACACAACCATTTTGGATTTATGTGAAGTACAATAAAAGCCCATTTTAGAAGTCTCTGGATAACATCTTGGTTGAGTGCCATAATCATGTTTGTTCCACTGGACACGCCTCCTCTATAGCTCAAACTGAACTAAGAGATAAGGAACGACACATCCAGCAGAAAGAACTCACAGGAATAAACCATATTTAAAAAGTAATATCCTTGCCTTATGTACTAACTCCTCTACTTAAAAAAAACCCAAACCCCATCATATTGGCATAAATAAGTGGTATATTTAAATTTAATTATAAAAAGCTTCATTTAAAGGGAATTGACTTGACTAGAAGCTAAAAAAAGTCCCATGGAAATGCCAGGGGTTTTTTTAGCCCAGGAAAGTCTTGCATTAACTTTTATTCCTAAGCTAATGAAAACCACATCAAGTTGTCAGAAAACTAATACTGACCTCCTGAACCTTGCTGTTAGCAATCAGGTAATCCTTACGACTTACTGAAACAGTTACCAATCAATTGATCATTTAATCATTTATATTGCCATAAAAAACTAATCTCTCAGCACGTCTCACTGCCATTTCCTTCTCTCTTTAATCACTGTTGAAGCATTAACCTCTCACTTTCAGAGGCAAATTTCTTGTTATGCACCCAGATGACTGGGTCAGGATCAGTGAACGTTGTAGGTAAATGTGCTATCCATGGGCATGTCAGTGAAAGCCATCTTTCACACACTAATCTCAACAATTACTGGCAATAAAACCTAATTCCAAAACTGATAACCAAGACCAATGTTATGGGCAGATCCGTTCCCAAAGATTAGCCGACTAAGAAGTATCCCATAAGCTGCTTAATTCTGTATCACTGTTTTATAATCTTAAGCAATCTTACATATGCTCTAACTTTCTGTATGTAACACCATCCAGCAACTGCCTGTAGCAATGGTGACTACCAAAAATTAAGGAGTAGAGTGGGAGTGAGAAGGAGAGATTTGATATCTACCTACAAAGGGAGATAGGCATTAACCTCTGGTTGGTCCAACAGTGAGTAGTACACCACTGAAGTCTTACAGATGTGCCTGATGACAGCATCAGCACACTGTGTGATTGACAAAGACACTCACAAGAGACCCTGCATACAGTATAAGGCAGTCACACCAAAAATCAGTGCTTGAACTGATGGGCAAGACCCTTCTGTTTCTATTTAAATAGAAAAGCAAAACCTTCATGGTCACATACCTCATTGCAACATTGCTGCCATCAATAACTATTGGCCTCAGGTTGTCTCCATCCTCTGTCACATCCTCCTGCAGTGGAGACTCTGACCTCTGAGACTCTATGGAAGACGCTTCACGCATTACACTAGTGTTAGCATTAGTTACAGTCTGATCAGTCTCAGTTTTATTCCCAAGCTTGACAAGTTCTCCCAAAATATCATTTATTAAAGCATCAGTACCAAGTTTATTTAGTACAAGTTGAACCTGCTCTTCAGAGTAACCCAACTTAAGTGCAAACTCCAGTTTGGTTTGATATTCTTTCACCACATCAGGAGGCTTTTTGACTTCCTTAGGTACTATGTGAGCCTCTTCTATCCTAAAGTCTTGCAAGATTTCATTTCTTTTTAATATATGAGGCTCTAAGCAAGGAGATCGGCACAACTGTCGGTGAGTCTTAGGCAATAAATGTGACTCCGATGCAGAATTATTCAGTCTCTCTGAATCATTATCAGAATTTGTGCTTTCTTCAGAGTCACAGCTGGAGCTTCCAGAAGTCTCTTCAGATGCCTCCTTTTCTCTGTCTTCTTTCCTAGAATTAACCTTATCCATCGTTGGCTTCTCTGCCATTGACCAAGGTACAATTGCATTTATCTGTGTGCCAGTGCTCCCCACATAAAGGTGGCCTAAGTCATGCCCCAGATGATCCTTCAAGCCCATGAAGCTGCTGCATGTACTTGACTCCACTTTGTTGTTTTTCTTGTATTCCTGAATATAAAGTGTTCCGTATTCCTAAAGAGAAAACAAAAATGTTGCAACTGGTTACACGCATTAGTTGTTTTCTATTTTCTTGCTGCTTCCTCAGAACTGCATTTATTCTCTTGCAGCAGAGATATCAAACTTTTTCTTTTTTTAAACATGGAAAGCTTTTTGTGGGAAAAACACTTCCTAAGGAATATCTATAGCTAAGTGGATAAATAACTAACCACCTGTCTTCTGAATGTATCAAATGTTTTTACTTATACATTTCTAGAAATGAATTTATGAAAGAATACAAAACCAAAGACTCCAAGTTTACCTACTGTAATGCAGAGACAAGAGTATAGTCATTATTTAAAAACAATGAGCCATTCCCTCCAGCATAAGGCTATGTTGTAACAATGAAAAAAAAAGTGATTATAAAATACATTAGAAAAAGTTTTCAAACTAAATACCTTACAATATTTAACAGAAAAGAAAGAAATTAGCATAGTGCTAGATTCTCTGGCTTATTAGTAACAGAAAACATGATTAAGTAACAACTTATTGGCCCTGAAAGACTCTATCAATTCAACTGAATACACTCAAACTATTTCTGAATTCCCTTATAAAGTGATAATTAAATCAAGAAAGACTAATTGTTCTCAACAGAGTGTTGCATTACTCACACATACAGCATTTAGGGACATGGATTGATCTAATGGCCAATAAAGCCAATGGAAGTCTTTGCACTAATTCCAACAGACCATACATCAAGCCAACAAGGCAACAAAATTAAAAGCTGATTTCAGCTCCTGCACTAGATTTGTGCAATCCTTCTGATAAATCAAAACTATGAATGGATAGATATAAGCCATTTAGGAAGAATGGAAGAAAAGAAGTTGCAGTTTTCTGGACTTCATGTACTTGTACTTCCTGAGGAATTTTGCATAGCAGTTACATGAAAGTTAGTTACCCATTTCATCACAAACATTACTTCAACAGCCTACATTTAAAGGCTATCTCTTCCCCTTACTTTGTTCTTTTAAACAGGAATCTTTGCTCACTGCTTCAATAAAGAAAATAAAACATAAATTATTTCTCATAAAATAAAAATGGACCATATGGACCAATTGTACTGCAAGGTTACCATGAAAAAGAAGAATTTAAATTAAGGAAAGACTATGAAACAAAGAGTTCTTTCAGACTTCCATCTTGTAAGGCAGAATATAAAGCAAGATATAGAGACAAAGGACTTGACTTGAACTTAAAATTTCTGTCAGCAAATACATTAACTCTCCCATCCCCTTACAGATGAGCATTTAAGAGTGACACAGTGTTTTCAAAATACAGTGTACTTTCCTCTTCTTGTAATGAAGATTTGAGAGTATGCACCAGAGAAAATCATCCAGGTTTAAGATTAGAGAGAATCAAACAAATAATCCAATCCATGGTTCAACAGAAGTAGATTCTATAGGCAGGGAGTGCCAAGACATCACCATTGTGGTAGAGCATTCTGGTTATGGGGCACAAAATCTTACTTTACCTAAACATTTCTAGTTAACATAAATAAATTTTATCTATCATCAGTGCTTTCATCTCCAATACCTTAATCCCAGGAAGACTGATAGGGAAGAAAACAAAGTTTTATTTAGATCTTATCTTGCTAGAAGGCAGTAGGGCTGTAATTCTCAGGCAGCGTATTAATGAATATTGCCTTCTCTTAACACAAAGCGTTAGGATTTTAAGCAACCCACAGATTAAACACAACAAGAATTTAGGAAAGGGACCTTTTCACATGGTGATTTATTAACTAAGATAATACACTTGATAGCACAGAGGTAGTAACAAATCACAATAATCCAATAAAAAGATACAGTTAAAAAACCAACACTGTGGCCTTCACAGAACTGACACACACACACACACACACAAAAATTAAAACAAATCGCAAACAAGCAGCCCCTATTGGAAGCCAGGCTGCTTAGCAACCAGCCTCCAGTTGCTAGGATGCGCTCCTTTAACATACCATCATGAATACTAGCACAGCCAAAGAATAATTTGGTATGAACAAAAGCCCATGAAAGAGAGCGGGACTTAAGTGCGTCTGGTTTCCCCTCGGAGAACAATGCAGCTGCCAAACCAATCTGGAAGCCCCGACATCATTGTTCCACCAACCCCACAATCTGCTCTGACTCGAGGAAGTCTAGTTAATGAGCAATACTTTTAAGCTGGGCTGAAAAGTTGAGCTGGCTCATGTACTGCCGCTGCAGAATACAGGGAGATAATGGGTCACTGCCTAAATCCGTGTACTGTGAAATGTCATTTTAGTATTGAACTAAAAGTGAAGGGAGGGTTTTTTTGGAAGGGGGGGAAGAGAGTATGTATATTAACACCATCAAATACCGAAAGCCTGAAGTGCATAGATTAGAAGGAGGATTTTTTTTCAGTGTTAGTTAAAATAATACTTAAGTCATTCTCCAATCACTTCTTTCTTGAAGTTTAAGTGCTTTACAGCAACTACAATCATAACAACCTCCAGTGGGATTCAAAGAAGTCACTAGCATATGAATGTGTCTGAAGATCAGGCATTATACGAAACGTATTTTAGATGATTTGCACATCAACTGCATATGAAAAATGACCGCAGCCTGAGCTTGGTCCATTGTTAGGAATATATACATAATCAGCCTCACAACTATCTGCTTTAATTCTCCTGTCAATCTCCAATACATAACTGCTTGTTTTGCGAAGAACTCTACTGTTTTTCAGAAACTATTTCAAAAACTTAATAATGAAAGCAGCAGCTTTAACATCTGCCACAGATAATATATAGTCATTATACTACTGCTTTAAAAGGATAGTTGAAATTGTATTTGGACTGTAAATCCAAAGCTAAATATTTCTGAAACAGTTTTGCATAAGCAGTACACTATTCCTGGCATTTGGCCTAAACCCTGCATACAAATAGCATTTATTTTCAGACAAATTTTTACAATGCCTGGGAACTTTGTATATCGTACTTGTGGTCAGTAGCATGTCTTAGAAACATTACACTTTGGAGCTCCCATCATGATGTCCTTTATGAGATTCATTGACTAGAACCATGAAAATCAGATGTCACTGTTGAATGCTGCTGATTATTTTGTCTTGGTTTGGTTAGTGACGAGCAACAAGCCAGGCAGTCAATTTGAATGAATTTGTATTCCAAATAAAAACTAGTGTACCTATACACAGGACAATGAAGCTCATGAAAACCAGAAAAGGTCACATTTATCTAAGGAGCATCATCAGCTAAGAACTCCTTTATTTACAAGGAGCTTTTATCACACACATATGTTTTTAAAGTATGCTGACTGATACAATGCAATATAGCTAAGAAAAGCATCTACTGTGAATTCGGATTCAAATGAGAGATAAACAAAAAAAAAAATCCAAAAAATTCCAATCATGAAAGTCTTCACCTTTTGGTTATGCTCACCACAGCTCAGTAAAAGAGTTTGTGTTTATGAAAATGTTAATAAAATGAGTAACGCCCAATTTAGACATACCTATGATAACATAAGTCTTAAACTGCAGCCCGTTTGAAACTACAGTACTTCATACTGTGCTCACTGTTAAAGGATGTACATACATTTATCAAGCATAAATATAATAATCCAGATGAGCACTTCATTGCAGAAGTATAATCTTTTACCTTTTCTTAGAAGTTGCCACTATTTCCCACTAACCATTAACAACAATCAGACCATTGGTTCACCTCCATACAAAACAGAAATATTTCTCAAAGGGACGTGGGCAACTAGATCACCTAATCTTTTACTGTGTATTGAGAATATTTTCCACTTACAGTTGAGCACAAAAGAAGTAATTTAATGCAAATTTAGTTCACAGAGGAAAATAACAGAGTAAAGTAGTGTCATGTGGCAGAGTATAACAGAAAATGTGTATTCTCAAAAGACCATCAACAAGTTTCTGAAGATACACTCTACAAGGAAATAGCTCAACATGTTTTCACACAGGTAGACTTTTTCTAAGTCTTCTAAACACAAAATGGAAAATACTGAAATCATTTTGTTGAAACATTCACTGCTTGTCACAAACAGAAGAGCAGAGTTGATCAGAAAAAAAAGAATGTATCTGTTATCCAAATGATAAAGATACTGCAACAATGCAAATAAAATAATGAATATGTAATAAACACCTACTGCTGTAGTTTCTATGTATTTAATTACCATTGTATTTGAGCGAGTGCTGTTGTCTGCATCATTCTATCCAACAAAGGAGGGATGTCCCATTGAACAGATTGGTTAATGCTCTGGGGCAACAGATGTCTACTGGAACTGCAGGAGACCAGCAACTGGTGGCCTGCCCATCTTCTGAAAACTTTCAATAGACTCATGCATATGTTCACACAATAGGGCATGTGGTAGAAATGCAAACCTCTTTTTAACCCTTTTATATGCTCTCTTTCCCTCTCAACTGATATATGAAGGTCTTTGTTTTGGACTTTTTTTTTTTTTTACAGGATCCTTGGAACACAGGCTCATGGAGTACACAGTGTTTGCTCTTCAGCCTAACATCTGAACTCAAAACATAAAACAAAACAGATTAGAAACTTTATAAAAACATCTGGGCTAGATCTGACACACTGACAAATGGTTTTCAAAACTCAAAACCTTTGACTGTAAGGCATTCCTATCTGAGAGCTCCCTAATGCTCAATTGTACATTACAGTATCTTCAGATAGCCCATAATGGAGCTCTTCCTACTTCCACAAACACGGTAAATTTCACCCATGCTGTGGTACAATGGAAAAGGTGTCTAATTTTGTTTTTCTTTAAGAGCTTTTTCCAATAGTCACAATTTAAGTAACAGCTTATTTGCAAAAAAAATGGGTAAATACCTGCAACTTAAAAGTTGAAATCTCTCCTTCTCCCCAGTGAGCTAGAGAATTCATTCGGTTGATGGCTACTGCCTACCATTTCCAAATTCTGGGAGAGGCACCATTACTGATGCTTTCAAAACTTCCTTAATATAATGCACTGTGTGAGATCAATGCTCTTCAATATACCTAACCTCAGCACATAACTGTTTTTCTTTCCCTCTTTTTCCAAGAGACACCGAAAGTGTGCAAATCTCAGCCGACACGCAGGCTAGCTCGTTGTCCAAACAACGCTGCAACAGCAGAAAGGTGAACCATCCCGTTTGTGCAGAGAGAAGCCCCTATACTTACGTTGGCTGGAAAACACACAGACATTGGTTTCTCGTAGCTGTTCCAGAAGCAACTCCTTAACACGATTTCAGCTGCAGACTTCAGGCAGGCAAGCAGAACAATGAATGGACGAACAGATGGACCCGCGATGTCTTTGCTTAACCTACTACTGAGCGGCCGCGGAGCCAATCACGGCCCGCAGAGCTCACAATTAGTTGGCTGGGCAGATGCAAGGCAACCTCCCCACCCTGCATCAGGTTCGGAGGTTTCTAAGATAAGCAAGTTGATGTCATTCTCAGGGTCTGCCCCGGGCAGCATGTGTATTAACGAGGGGTGTGCGGCAACAATAGGCCATACAAAAGAGACTAGCAGGCAGCTGCTGTATGAGAGCCAGAGTCATTAGGGAGCAGGCTGCCAACAAGAAACACCTGGCTTGGGCAGACTTCAGCTTCTCCTCATTGTTTCTAATTCATGAAACAAAGAAAAGAATTATTTTTTAAGTAGTAAAAATTGTGAGTTTCTATTAAAATATATCAGTTTGAAGGAATATAACTCCTTCTATTATGGAAACAAAAAGTTCTTTGTCAGGAAAAATATTAAAGAAAAATAAATCTATCAGGAGCTATTGTAGTCCTCTTTTCTTGTTAGCAAAATTAATCACAGTGGTATAAAGCACAAGGAGGTATGAAAGGAACCCACACTAAATACTGAAATGTGTTCAGAAACTGCTTTCTGAATTTTCTGACACTTTTCTACATTAGTCAATAATTGCGACAAACAAACTTGCATTTACACACAACCTAGGAGTACTTGTGGGTAATTTCAATGGAGGGGGTGAAAGTGTTTAAACTAAACCCACATAAAATTAATATATGGAATAATGGATATTTTTAAGTAGCTGAAACATTAGAGCACTTGACAGAAAGGAACTATGAACTACTCTTTTGTTCTGGAGTCCCTTTTATTTGTTTGCAACAGAACTTCTTGCCTCTTTTTTCACAGATCTGTTCTAGATGCCAGGATCTTTCCATCTCTTCTCGATGACAGATATTTGAACACAAGTCTGGAGCTAGGCTACAGCCAACTCTTTATTGTTTTTATTTTCATTTGAAGTAATTCACACAGAAACACGAACTCCAGTCCACATCTCCCCTCACTGCCCAACACTTCCATTGGCCAACACAGACGTTTAGCAGCATAATCAAAGCAAGGTTTGATGCTTGATAAAAAAAGGTGGTGCACTGTGGACTTTCATATAAGAATTTGCCACCGCTAATAACTTCAACTGAAGACAGGTCAACACAGAGAAGGAAGGGATTCTGCATTTGCAAATGTTCATGTGAATGACTACTAGAAAAGCATATTTACTGAACTTCAGCATCATTACATGACTAAAAGCAATAATGAGAACCACAGAGGCAGCTGTCCTCCTCTGCTTGCGAGGACAGGCAAACTGCTGGGAAATATCTACTGTGATTTAACACAAGAAAAGAATGAGAACAGGTTTGTTAGAACTGTTTTGAGTAACTTTCCAAGCTTTATGTGGATATCAAAGCAATTCATCACAGTAAATGAAATTACATACTGTCATGCTATTACACTGATGCACTTATCAGGTGCCCAGATATTAAACTTCAAAGAAGAAACCCCAACTATATGTTCTCTGCACTGTCCATTAAACACTCCTAAAAAACAACTACTAACACCACAATTTTGGAGCTTTTAAGTCAGAGGCAGGAGGAGACTCCACACTAATTTCTGCCACTGTGAACACAAAGACTGAGAGAAAGCTACCCACGAGCACAGTGGGACGCCTGATCCCCAGCACTGGATTAAGCCTCTTTGCAAACAGGGAATAAAAGCAGTGATCTGAAAAAGCTAATCAGTCCCTGCTGCGGTATTTAGACTACCTCAGTTGCCGGTATTGGATAACGTTAAGCATATTAAAACTTCTGTAGGCAAAATTGGAAGCCAGTCCACTTCACCTATGCCCAAGAACTGCACTTAAATGCAAGCAGGACCACTTGGCTAGTCATTTGTTAATCTCCCTGATTAGAGCCAGCCATTTCTTTTGCAATACAGAGATGCTTGCTTTGCAGAGACACATGTGATACCCTTTATACACATCTACAACAGAGAACTCCGTGGCAGAGAAATGCTGTACTTATGGCTCTGTGAGCACAACTAGTGCAAGTGTATTACCCAGCTTAGAAAACTGCCTTAAAAATAATCCTGTAAAAGTTCACTTGGAAAGACCAGCTCCCTCTACATCTGCTACAGTAACAATAAGAATACTACCCTATTTAGTGTACCCCCCAACTCTCCACACACCAAGCACATGTCTTCAGGGAACCAGGGATAAACTTCAGTTGCAGATTAAAGTTCATGCAAACATCATGCTGCAGCACTATGACCAAAATGAGAATAGATGCCATCTGAAGACTTACATTATATTGTTAAATTTACAGAAAATATTCTAGAAAGCTACAGCTGTGTGAATTAAAAGGACATTTTCTAATTCTATCTTGTGCACAACATCAGTTACTTAAACCAGCTGCCTCTTCTGGAATCATCTTCTCAGCTCTTCCCTAAAAGAAGCTGGGTTGTTCAAGGTTCACAAGATGTCTGATCATCCTATTAAATCATGCTTGTGATGACAGAAAAGCATTCATACTAAGGGTTATCAAGTACATGAGGCTTCCTTGTGAGAATGATGAGCTCACCAAAGAAAAAGAAAAAGTGGGGTTCTGCAATCACATCTGTGAAAGGCTGTAAGTGCATCACCAGAAAGTACAAAGCAAGCATAAGGTACACAGCACAAAAGGACAAAGCAAGTTCTATTTCTTGTGCTAAAACCTCCAAATCCAATAACAACTTCAACAGCTTCCTATTGCAATACACAAAATACAAAGAGGTAGTAAATTAAATCCAGACACAGCAAATGTAACAGCTCCTTCAAATTTCTGGTCTTGCAAGATGAGTAAGCTATAAAAACCTGTATTTGTGGCTGCTAGGTATGGGACATTCTGTACAGTGCTTGTTAGGTCCTTAGTGCCACTTGATTAAACAGCACAAAATCCTGAATTGCCTGGAGGTGAAGGGCTTGGAGATTCCACACTGGAAGGAGATTTCAGAATGGCACACTGGAAGGGGATGGGATACTGCAGAGAGACACAGACCAGGGTGTCTCTTGGTTTGGGCAAGGGGTGGGAAGGAGAGTACCCCCTTTATCCCCCCCACAACTACACTGCCCAGTGTGGTGTGAAAGGCATGCATGGAAGGACCAGAGAGACCATACGTGGGACAGCTGGAGCAGCTGGGAAATTCAGACAGCAGAGGCAGAGGATATTAGGGAAGCACTACTATAAGGCAGAAAAAAACCCCCTAAACTGTCACCCATTCCCCCACAAGCTACTAGTTCCAGCCAAATCTTGTTGTTTTAAACACGTTGAAAACAAAGCCTTACTTAAAAAGAAATTACTTTATGCAAACATACAAAATGGTCATTCTGTAACTCCAACAGTATTACTGCAGCAATTAGAAAGACAATTTGTCCCATTAATGCGTTTAACTATCTTTTATTTTAGAACTTTGTGCTAAGCCTCTTGTAATAAATTATGCATTTGCAAGAACACACTGCACAAGTTAAATCAATCATGCACCACTACATTTATGAAATAGAAATTTAAGTTATAAGCTACAGACAAAACTCAGCCCCCCAAAAAAGTAAAAAACCTATGTTTACTGTTGGACTTGGAAGCTGCAAGGGAGATGATCATCTTTAAAATTACAAGATGGCAATATACAAAAAAACTTCTTTTCAAGTTATATGAAGAGATAGACTATCTTAAGTAGAACACTTGAAAGAAGTTCACCTAATTTTGAGGAGTGGTAAGTGGTGCTCTAGACTGGATGTGCTCACAGACAAAACCAGACAAAAACCACCACTCTAGAGCCATACAAAGGAGTGAATTAAATAACCCATAAGGAGTGCCTAGAATTCAGAAAAAGAACTGATATTATGATAAAGATGAGTAATGTTTTACCTACAGAGTAACTAACCTTTCAAAACCACCATATTTTAAAATGAGGTTCAACCATATTTTCGAATGCAGTGCATTTGCTCAGTAGAAAAATATGCACTTTCAAATGCCTTAAAACAAAGTGGTGAAGAGCTCTTTCACTATTTGAAAAAAGACTCATCTCTCTCTAGTTATCCTTAAAATTAAAAAGGCAGAGACGCATTTTCCAGTAGGGCATCATCTTAAAAGAAGGTCAGAATGTCTACAGTTTCTGGTACAATCCCATTAAATCATCAGTACATTGGCTGCATGCAAGACTTGAGCAAACCACTGCAACACTTATCAGGATGACCTCTGAGATTCTGAAGAGAAGCGGAAAACCCCAAATTTTATCCTAAGCAGTGATTACTTTTTTGCTAACCAAGGCTCGAACAGATCCAGTCTTTGCTCTTCTGTTGGCAGACAAAGGCAATGACCATGTGCTGTTCATCACAACATGACAAGGCACCCGCCTGCAGCTGCACAGTTCGCCTGCATTAGGAGCCCAACAGGCTTGAGCTACACCAGTCAACTACACAGAAAGCATACAGCAGCATTCTGTGTCACCAAAAAACACTGGAGTCACCCCTCACTATCACACTGAGATGTAGCATCTGAAATGAAACACATTTTCTGAAGCAGGTTTTAATTTTAAAAGTAAATAGTTTTGATCATGTGACAAAAAGACCAACTCTGCTATGTTTACCTAAGAGGATGATGAAAAAAGTCATTGCCTCAGTATTGTAACTTACAGATATTCATTTAGGCATGGATTCCTAAGCTGTGCTCCTTTCACAGCATCACACAATTGACTGAAGTTGGAAGAGACTTCTATAAGACATCAGGTCCAACTCCCCTGCTCCAGCAGGGCCACCAAGAGCCAGCTGCTGGGCCCTGTCCAGACAGCATCTGAATATCTCCAAGAATGGACACTCCACAACCTCCCATGGCAGCTGCCAGTGCTTGGTCATCCTCACAGTAAAAGTGCATTTCCTAATGCACTGCTTCTGGTCCTGTCCATGGGCACCACTGAAAAGAGGCTGGCTCTGTCTGTTTTGCACACACCCTTCAGGTATTTATACATTGGTAAGAAACACACAAGCCTTCTCTTCTCCAGGCAGAACAGTCCCAGCACTCTCAGCCTTCCCTCCCTGAGGAGATGCTCCAGTCCCTTTATCATCTTTCTGGCCTTTTATTGGACTCACTCCAATAACTCCATGTCTCTCTTCTACTGGAGGGCTCAGATTTATCTTACCAGTGCCAAGCAGAGGGAAAGGATCACCTCCCTTGCCCTGCTACACCACCCCTCCTGACACAACCAGGCCACTCTGGCTGCCTCCAGCACAACAACATACAGCAGGCTCAAGGATTTACCAATTGTTAAGTGGATGCTACAACTCAAATGTGGTTAAACCCCAGCACAAATATGCAAGCCACTGTAACCACATTTGCACAAGCACACCAGGGTATGCACACAGATGGACAATCACAGAAGTCTTGTTTCTGAGGGCAGTAAGTCACATGGCCAGAAATTCTTGGGGGGTTTTTGGGGAATAGACACAAAGTTCTACTGGAAAGTATTCAGGGGTTTACAAGCCAGAAAGCACTGAAACCCCCTTCTACACACTAAGGTGGCTGTTGGACAACTGCTCTCATCAGCGCCATCTCATAAACTTCAAGTGTGAAATGCACTGTCCATTTCTGCAACAAATGGGGGAACAGTGCTAACTTTAAGATTGTAATTGTTTATTTATTTTTTATTTTATTATTTATGAATTGAAGCAGACACTGAGATACAAAGCATTCTAGGGGGAAAAAAAAGTTTCTACCAATACATGCACTGGATTTTATCTCCTCCCACTTCCAGAAAGAGTCACGTTGTCTGAATGCTTTCTGAGCATGAAAATTTGAACTGTCTAATTAACTTTCCCTGTGACAATACTGGGCAGCCAGACAATGCCTACAACTGTACAAAGTGTATACCATCATGCTTAGCAAAGTACTTTTATTCAAATTTGTTCTGTCAGAAGAAAATCCTCTAACAAAACTAACATGGTTATGTGAAAAAAAAAGTATTCTCTTCATTTAAATACACTTAGCTAGTCAACTTACTAACTTTTATCTGTGCCACAGACTATTGTTAAGAGTCTGAAAGGTTCATCAGAGGAAAATAGGCCTCTCAAACTGTCTAGAGACATGGCCAGGTTGTGTTTCAGGCCGTGTTGCTGGCAATAGAGCCCCATAATCTCCAGGGTTCCTGGACACAGTTCAAGGTGTTGGTTGGACTCTGTGTCGCCCTAAATGGCTTCACAGTGTTATGCTTATTTGAGACACAATTCCTGTGCCTGTAGCACACGGCTGCAGTTGTCTTTTTGGCCTGGAGCCTTCTGTGAGAGCGCTGCCAGCAGCGGATTTTCTGCACGACTTTCAGCCTTGCCATTTACTCTCTACCGGGATGAAAGAGTCAGAGAACATGTTAAGTTCAATTTTTAACCCGGATTTAAAAGTAAGCTAAGAATCAGGGAAGCCAGAGATGGTCATGTGGTGAGACACACTTAGAACATAACTGTTTCTTACTTTCTGAGGAGGCTTTTAATACACCCGACATGTGACAACAACAGCCACATCTTACACAGAGTGGGTTACTGTAGCTGCAAATCAAAGTTCCAAATGAACTTGGATTCTTGGAGTGAAAGAAAACAGCTGCATAGAAGTCAATCTTATTACCTGTCATTTAAGTATAGCTTTTCTTCAAATTTACTATATTCCTGAACTCAGGAAAGACCATCAGAAAGTCTCCACACTGAGTACATACAGGCTTTGAAATCCTAGCATTTTACACATTAATAAAACAGCTTGCTCATGTTTAATAACCTAATACATCAGAAAGAGACAAACTGTGTTAGTGACTACACCTAATTCTTCCAGCTATTTGAAGTCTCAGAGTAATTCTGAGCTCAGAATTCTGCAGCTTTTAAAGCAGTAATTAATTTTGCTGACCAAATTTTCTTGTATTTAGTTGAAAAGCCAGCTAGATTTTAGACCTGTGAATTCATGCACACATTTCTTTAATAAGGTTAACATTTTGAGCCCTTTTGAGCCCCCAGTGCTCATACTTTGCTCTTCAGAATCCGTGGCATGAAGTTAGATCTGATAAAGACATGCAAATGGGAATGCTTGATTCAGAACTGGTGATGCTATTAACATTTAGTATTAAATAATTTAGTTTAGAAGGAATCTCTGGAGGTCAACTAGTCCAACAAACCCCACTTCATACAGGGTCAGCTACAGGAGGTTGCTCTGTGTCTTTTCCAAGTCCATTTTTGAGCATTTCCAAGGCTGGAGACTCCACAACTTCCCCAAACACCTGCCCCAGTGTGTAAGTATTCTCATGGTGACATTTTTCTTCATCTTCGGCCAGAATTTCTCACTACACCTTGCCAACTGCTCCCTCTTGTCCTTTTGCTACATGCCTCCAAATAAGGGTACTTTGTCTTCACCAACCAAGTTACAGAGCTGGTTACAAGCTGAACAAACTCAGCTCTCCCAGGTTACACAATGTACTCCAGCCCTCTCATCAACCTGGTGGCCATCCACTAGACTGGTCCCTGTAAGGCAGTGTCTTCTCCTGTCCTTTAGAGACCAAAACTGGACTCTGCTCCAAATACAATCTCACCAGTGCCAAAAGAAGGTCAATGATCACTCCACTTGGCCCAATGGTGATCCTCTTGCTAACATGCCCTATTTAGCCTTATTATCTCTTTCTGCAACATCATCTAACACTTATCAAGGGATGAGGCCTGACTTTCCACAAAAGGATCCCATGTCAGCAGATGAACTAAACCCTATTTACAATGCCCACCGGGGGCAGCTGTTTTCAGTTTGCCCACTACAAACGTTTTCTTGTCAGAGATCTCACAGGCAAAATGATGATCTGCATTCAAGCTGCAGATGAACAATTCAAACTGCTCACAGAAGTACCAACGAAGACCAACTTCAAGATGATGATGCTTATTTCACACTAATGAGTTTGTTTTTGTGAGGTCTCTCCTGCAATATATCTATATATCAAAACCAAACTGATTTGTAACATACTAATGTCCAAAATTTATCAAGGCATTCCATGTGAATTATAAAGGGCTACCACAGCCTTATAAAACTTTGGAGCAATCAGTTTTATGAACAAATCAGATGGCAGACTATCACCAAATACTGAACAAAACATTAGGGGCAGACCACGCACCGTACCAACACCATTAAAACTTATCAAGAACAATTATTCTCACTCCTGAAAAAAACTGGCTGCATAATTTCACAATGCAAACACACACTAAATCTCTGTGAGGTCTGTAGTTTAGCTTCTCGTAAATTATCAGGCAAGGGTGTTTTACCAAGTTCCACTTCAAATCAATGCTCAGTTCAGAGAAGATGGAAAGAGCTCACACAAAAGTCATGACTTTGAATGAGTCCTGGCAGCAAGGTCAAGCTCCAGGAAGTGGCACTACCTAAACACATTTAGCCACACAGTCTTTTGCAGGAACCAGATGAAAGTCCCATCAATGTATGCACAACACCAGATGTTACTTTCTTCCACAGAACAGCTACAGTAAAAAAGCTATAAAAGACAAGTGAACAAGTAGCTGGGAAAACAGCAGCTGAAGCAGAAAACTCTGATTTGAATCTTTCACCAGAAAGCATGGGCTGTAGCTCAACAACTTCAAGAAACCCAGACTATAATCCCAACAGTGACAGTTCCAGAAATTCTAATGAGTCCAATTCACAGCCCAGCAAGGATGACAAAACCCTAGTTGGCAGGCCAGCAAGAATGGCAGTACAAACCCCAGCAGCAGCTGCTACAGAGACTTGTGAACCCACGTGCACAGCCCTGGGCACTTGTACATCACAGCCCTTCCCTAGCCAGAACAAACAATTTCCAGAGGTGTATCTGGCATTTCAAATAGCATGTATTGGAATTATTGCTGAAGGAAAAAACCATCTGAAGTTTCCAAATTGGTAGAATGTTTTATGGTGGAAAAGCCTTATGAGATGCTGCTGCAAGCTATGAAGCTCTAAGGCTCTCCACTAAGATAAAGTTGAGATCTCTATGAAAGTGTTTATGGCACTTCTTATAAGAAAAATGTCTCTCACCAAGAATGAGGCAATGCATTGAATCTGGAAAGATCAGATAAGTCAGCAATTCAAATATTAGCTTTAGAGATGACAAAGGATTGAAGAGACCTGTTGAGAGTCAAGGCATCAACTATAATGGTAACTATGAGAGCAGAGAGATGAAGAATGAGATACCAGCTACTTACGTTAATAGTTTAAAGAACAAAAGTAGACCAAGAAAGCAGCTTCTGCTAAAGGAAGTGCAATCTGTCCCTCTTCCAGACAATCTCTGCCAAACCACCAAATTTCATTAATCCTAAGATAAAAGGTCTAAATCACAGCAACACTGAAATTTTCAGTTCATCACAAAACTTCAAAGATTCGTGGGACTGATTCATTGATTTCACAACTCAGCACATTACTTTTTACAGCCCATAGGGGAGCATGGCTCACACAAATGGACATTTAGGAATTACCATGTGAGTTTCTGTCAAGAAGTAAAGGGCTCAAGGATTTTACTGCTTAAGATGCTCCCCAGACTTTGAGCTTTACCTACTCACAGCAAGCAAAATGCTACTCAGGTATTTGCAATATCCTGTGTCACATTTACTGAACACCTCCAGCTTCACTGATTCTCCAATCTCTGGCACTCCTCTGCAACTTTCAACTACCTCCCAAGACATTCCTTTCATACCAAAAGAAATTACTCTATTTCTTCCATTGGGAGGATTAATAACATCCATTAAACTTTTCTGCACTCTCTTCCACTGAATGTCTTGCCCCTCCCTCCTCTCTACCCACTCTTTTCTCAAAATACCAGCTTCTCATAAGTAAAAACCCTCCTCCTGAATAAAGCTTTAGTTTCCTCATTATCCACCCTGAAGAAAACTGTAATTTTAAGAAAGAATACATTTTAAATACTTTGTGTAATACTGCAGAAATTTTATGCAAAAGAACAGCTTTATCCTGAAAGAATTTAGAATCAAATCACTTTTGTCTAAAACAGAAGTACTGGGAGCTACATTTATAGGCACATAGAAGGTTTCTACATTTGAAGGACAGCAGAACCTGGGATGGTCTAACATTCTATTCTGCATCCATCTACCCATACACACACATGTACATATAAATATACAAACAGACACCCACTCCCCCAGGGAGGAGGATGACGTATGTCAAATTTTAAAGTGTTACACAGGTATCATAAATCAAGCCAATATAGCCTTAAAACAGTCAAGCCATCAGGAGAGATAGTCTGGTGCACACTGTGACTTAAGCCTGGAAGAATGATGAATCTCAGAGCTGCAGAGGGTGAGCCACGTTACTCCCCAGGGGAAACCGAAAACGCCTCGTCTGGACCTTTTGAGTCAGGAGAGCAGAGGTGCAAGGCTTCAAACTGAGGTATGCTTTCAAAGTATTCTCATTCTGCAGCTATGACTCAAGAGTGAACGGAGCCTGAGTTTACCAAAGTGCTGAAATAATCCCTTAATGGGTAGTAGAACACCCTAGCAGAATGTGAAAGTCAGTGTCAAATGTCAAGCCCAGCACTTCGTGCTAAGCAAAACACACTTTGGATTTTTGGTAGAGCAAGCTAAGCCTTTTACATAAGACATGTGATCTAACCTGAAGTAATCAATCATGATAGGTAAAAGAGAAATGCCTGGTTCATCCAAGCAGAAAGCCCCAAGGTTATGAAAATCTCCATCAATTTCTACTCACCACTAAACAGCTTGGTAAGGAACATGCTTTTTGACAGAGCCTCAAGCTGTTACACAAAAACATTTAAAGATGAAGAGCTCTTCAATGAAAAATCTCCTCTAGCTTTGGAAATCTGCCTATTCCACAAGAGATACAGACAAAAAAATACAGGCAGTGAGAAAAAAAAATGAAAAAAAACCCCAGAAGTAAAAGGGGTGGGGGAGAGGGGAGGTAAGAGGGAGTGAAATGCCTCATAACTCTACCAGGAAGGCAATTATGAACAGATTACAATTGATTTTCTCTCTATTTTCTAACCGAAAATAACTACAGTTTGAGGCCAGGAAGTAAGAAAAATTACTCTGATTCTTATTACACCATCTCACCTCTGCTTTTTTTAAAGTCTACTTTTAACATATAATTTAGCAATTAAAATGAAATGTCAATTCTTTCAAGCATAAAAATATGGGCTGGTTCAATGAATGGGTTTCTTGGTTCAAACATATGGTAGAAGTAGTACATTCATTGTAAATATTTAGCAAGCTTGGAGACATGAGGCATTCTATACATAACTATACATGATAAGAGATATAAAGCATCACTCTGTAACTTCAGTCCAAGGACAGAAACGCTTCAGTCTCTTCATAGAAACAACTCACTGCAGTCTTTGTACAACATCTGTTTCTTACAGTAGCTCAGATACAGTTTTCAGTACCCCAAGTCAAAAAACAAAGTGTAATCATCTCGATCATCAATAAGGCCGCTGGCTAGCTCCCATGGCAAAAAACACTTTGGAAATGACTGAATGATGAAATATCTCTTGAATAATTAGAAAAACTCTTATCTATGACTACGTAGCTACATGTGGAACATTGCTTCAGAGAACAGCAAAAGCAGCAGAATAATATTTACAGAACAGAAAAAGCAGAAGCTTTACATCACACATCTTCTAGCCTTCCTCCTAGTTACTATAAACCTCTCCCCCTTTTTTACTACTGTTACTCCCTTTGAAGCATTTAAATTTTTAATAATTATTTAAAATACAGATTATGAAGAGATTGATCATTGGAGGCTGAGGCTACCAAAATCCAGACTATGATCTGTTTAAATTAAAAAACAACGAACAACCGGGAAAAAAAAAAAAAAAAGAAAGACTAGTTCTCAAGGGCAGATTTTTTTTTTAATAACTGGTTCAAGATAGAGTTTAGGAAGATGATGCAGAAAATACCAAACAAGATTTTATGACTGCTGTAATGAAAGAAGTCAAACTAAACCACACACCACTTCTCTACCAAATGGAGCTGCTTAGCTGTAGCCATTTCTGGGGACAACTAAAACTGACCTGACCCAGACAAGTTCCTCATTTTACTTCACACTGACTTTGAATTGCTTTTTCTCCAGCCTGCTTACAGAGTACTTTCAACTGTATGTAGCACATAAAAGACCTCAGAAAATAAAATTTCATAAGGTTTTTGACTTACCTATGTAAAACTGAATGGTTAGTTAAGATATAGTCAATAGGTTTCATCAAATATCTAACTGCATCTCCAATCTTTTCAAATCTCACCAACTGCAAGCCTAGTTTTCTTCAAAAATATCAACAGCTCTGGAACACCAACAATGTTTTTAAAGGTTGGTACAACCCAGAGAAGCAGGCAGTGAAATCACTGAGCAGAGTGTTGCTCAGCACAGCAGTCAGCATGAAATGCACAGTCTGCACAGATGAGTCAAGTCTGGATAATCCCTTCATGCTCTGTCAGGTTGAGAGTGTGGGGTTTGTTTTTAAATTGCATACCTCCAATAAACTCCACTTTTCCGCATTCACATTTTAAGAAAGTATTTTTAATGCGTGTTTTGATTTGCAGATGTGTAAAGATACTGCTAGTGGAGTTCTATCAGGATCTCATAAATAATAACTGCCTTTTTAAAAGGATTGCACATGATAATGGTAATTGCAGCTCCACTGGTTGACTGCTGCCCAGAAGTCTGGTGTAATAATCAAGGTGTAATAATCATGGCAAGACTTGTAGAGAAATGAAATACTTCAAACTGGTTCAACTACATCCATGAGGAAAAAACAAAAAGTAAGTTTTTGAATTTTCAAGAGTAAGTGATCTAATTAATAAAGAAAGAAAGGGGAGCAGGGAGAGAGAAAACACATATTTTTCCCCCCCCAATACCCTAAAATAGTTGCAAATGTGTTTTACACTGACATAACAAATTCTCTTGAAAATGCCAACATGCTTCAGCTCAGATTCATTCATGACAGATTACACTCTGCTGAAGTGTAGTATCACCCTGGAGCATTGCCAGTTAGCAAATTCGGTTCACTAAGATATATCTAACATAACCCTTGAAGAAGTCTTATTGTGAGCTCATTGGCTTGCTATACAGGCAAATGCTACATGGTAAGGAGACAGTGGAAGAGGAAGTAGCCTGCCAGTTTGAAAACCCAGACATACTTGAATGGTTTGTTTTCCTTCCAGATCAAAAGACTGTGCCACTGCTATCTTAAGTATGTTGTTAATTGCATAACCCTCAGAGCCGCAATTATGAGTTATGTCGCCGCTTTGCAAACACAGATCAAGAGGACAAGACACAGTAAACATGACATTTCAATACATCTGTTGTTCAACAAATGTGGTCTGCCGCTTAGTGGGATGGATTTACTGAACCCAGTTTTTTGACAACACCATCGCTTAAGGGTTATTTGGCCCTGTCAGACCAGAGCCAGGCACGGGAGCGAGACAGGGCCAGGTCCGGCTGCCGAAGGTGCTGCACAAGCACAGCCCGGCAGAGTTTACTCCCTCGGGCATTATAAAATAGCGTCACCGCTCCACAAATACAACCCTACATGCCCGGCGCTACTCAGACATGCCTGCAGAATTACACCCCAAACACACAGGTGATTGAAAATTAATTCTTAGGAGAAATTAGGACTTAGAAGCCACAGCCAGATCTGAGAATGGTGACACCAACACTTATTACGGTTCGGTTAAATAGAGCAAGCCAAATTATGCAGCCTGTCTTCTCACACAAAGCGGAGCGAATAAATCTACGCTTTCCTCACAGAATTACTAAAAACAAAACATCCACAAAAACAAACCCAAAAGTTAGAAGCAGGGGAACGGCAGGGTAGGTAAGTAGAGTACCTGAAACAAGTTTTAAATTCCTTGCCAGGCTCCCGGTGCGCGCGGGCACGCGTGTCCCCCGGGGCAGCCGCAGC